>CM061531.1:65629498-66229498 GCA_030545055.2 Neoaliturus tenellus | reverse complement strand
TATATAATATTTGGAAGTAATTTCAGCTTTCATCGTATTATTATTACCTTTTAATGTTATATTGTCTTTTCCCATTTTAGTTTGCAAAAATTCATTTATATGATCAATTTCATAAGAACCTGTGGGTAACCTGCACTCTTGTAAGTCTGTAAATTTTCCACTGGCATCCTTTCCCTTATAATAATGCAATATGTTATTTTTACCTTCCGTAACATTGGGAATAGAGTTGTACGTTGTAAAATCCAATAGTGCCGCCTCCCAAAACCTTCCTTTTTGCAAGCGTAACGCTGGAAAAAGGATACTTCGTAAAGTAGACGATTTTCCTGTTAATGATACCGTATAGGAAGACATCTCAATAGTGACTGATACTTTTAGCTAGAAATTCCAAACATAAATGGCCGCATATTGAAGTATTATCAGGTTGTTCTCTTTTATAGTTATAATATATGTTTTTAGCAGATTTAAAGTAATTTTGAAGTTCTTTTGGTGGTGGCAAATTACCGAAACTATCAAAATAATATACATTGTTATTTAGTTTCTTATAACAAACCCAATGGGTGCCAGGCCCTTCAGTATTATCCAAATTTACAATTCCAGTCTCATTTTGCCACATTTTCTTTGGTAAACTGTCTTTCATAAACACACCGCGAAAAAATGGTATTTTTAAACAGGAAATATATTTAAATAATTCAATATTGGTTAATGCTTTATGTGGTATGACCAATTGATTTCTTTCATTTAATATGCACGATAAGGTCTTAGGTAAAGACCTGCCCCGTTTTTTACCATTGACCACACGGTGGGCTTCTTCCTGCCTTTTCTTGTAGATCGTCGTCTTCTTTTTATATTTCCTCCATGTTTTCTTGTGGTTGACCTCCTTTTTACTCTCCTTCTCCTCCTTCTTCCACCTCCTACTGCTGTTTTAGCCTTCATACCTGCTGTTACTGCTAAAGCTGCTGCTTTTTCTGCTATGCTAGCGTCACTTGATTTTACTCGTTGCCAAGCTATGTCCGCAAGCTTTTTGTCAGCTATTGATCTATTTTTTGAATCGGCAAACGTGGAATATGCGATATCGTGTTCTTTACAAGCCTGATCTAACTTGTTTATGCCAGGATCGCCTCTTTCCAGTCGTTTTTTCAATTTAGTTCCTGGTCCGCAATACTGATAACCTCCTGGTATATGAAATTCGTATGGTAATGCGTCTATTGCTCTATTTACTATGGATCCTACTGGAATTTGTTTTAAAGCTTTACTTAACAGAGAAACCGCTGTGGACGTGATCCCATCTCCTTTTCTTGCAGTGTCTCGATATGGACTGATGTACTTGAACGTCATTATTGTCCTTTTATAATGGCAATGTGCAACTCATGTGTTAACTCTATGACAGGTTGCACATAAATGAAGTCATTTATTGAGTTATTTACTTAAATATCAATATCACCCCAATCTGATGATCTAAACTGTTTCGTTTTAGGGTTAATAAAGTATTTATTATAAATTTCTCGTTTAATATACTCACCTCTCATGGATTCAGCATAAGTATTATGACCTGATTTTCCTTGAAGAATATCTGGTGTAAAATGATTGTGTAAATCAAATATCGCATTACCTAAAACTTTTACAAGAAAATTAACAGTGACAGCATTATCTACATGTTCAGGGTCTTTAAGGTTTGTTATACGTTTATTATTACAATCATACACTTTACTATCCTTTAATGATGTTGTAATGGTCTGTCCTACAGTTGCAGCATCATTTGCTTCTCTTCCTTGTGCCAAGTCTCTTATCACTCTATTATTACATGTAAACCATCTAAAATATTTATTTGGATCTAGATGTACGGTTTGTGATAAAGCAGCTGCATCATGTTTTTCATAACCCCATCCCATATTTGATAACTTTTTATCCATGCAATCCCAAGCATCATTTTTGTATGTTAATAAATTAAATTTTTCATTACCTTGAACAAATTCATCCCCTTGCTTCGATACTACTTGATCTTGTTTTACAAAAGAGGTTGTTTCTTGTTTTAAGGTTTCCATCAATTGACCCACTGTTGCACCATCTGATGGCGCCGAACCATCTTTAACATTTGCTAAACAATTATTAAAACAATCTATAACCCCTACATCACGTATGATGCAATGATCTTTAATATATTTTAGATTTACAGCATCGTTTTCAGTTTTTGGATAGCCTATATCATTAATAACAAATTTATAAAAAGAAAATCCATCTTTTGTCTTTTCAGGTATCAAAGAATGTAAATAGCGTCTATTTACGCTGTCTTTTGCATCTTTAGGGTCATCTACGTTGGATATACGTTTATTGTTAGCACTATACGTTTTCCCATTGAATTTTAACGTATTTTTTAATTCAGATGACAAATAACCTTTGTTTATTGCATCACCGTTTTGATTTGGTTTACCAACGTTGATGATTCTATGATCTTCTGCGTCATATGTGTTATTTTGTAGTCTTAATGTTGGCGATATCTTTTCCTTTAATATTTTTAAATTTATTGCATCGTTTTCATCCGTAGGATCTTTTATGTTTTTTAACCTTTTATTACTCATATCATAATCTCCATCAGGTGTTTGTGGTAAACCAGCACTTCTTTTTAAACTATTGGCATAATATAACCCATCCGAGGAGTAACGTCCGAACTTGTCGACACTCATGGTGCAACTGAATAGTATTCTAGGGAGTAACGCATTTTTATGAGATTACCCCACGGTTTCGGAGTTCATCCACTAAAGCCACCCATTCGTTTTCCAATCCAGTATGACCCGCTTCTTTAGCTTCATGTATTAGTTTCATTCTATCCACCAATTTATTGATATTATTGTAATAAATCACATTTGTGTTATATAGTTTCTTCATTAAACCTGTACCTGTAACAGACTTGTTTCTTTTTCTTGGTTCTGGAGCACTTATATCCAAAGTGGATGACACAAACCTTCGTTTTACAGGTTTTCTTGGTATTATTGGCATTGGTTGTCTTCTCGTTGTTGGTATTAACCTGGATACAAATTCTCTATATTTTAAAGACTTTGATCTAAAAACAGGTTGGTCAGCTGAATACTTCCTCCTGTATGCATTAGTTTGTTCCAAAATCTTTTTATATGCTTCCATGTCTTTTTCTTTAACTAACAATTCTAAAGGCTTATTTTCAAATAATAATTCAAATAATCCCCTTGTGCCCTTATATCTTTGATTACCAACAATAATATTATCATGTTCATCAATGTTTACCGGGCTATTACCAACCATTAAACCGTCTTCTGTTAGTCTTACCCCATAACTATGGTAGTTTTTATTAGGATTTGTTCCAGCTAACATTTTTATCATGTATTTCCTTCCTAAAGGTCCTTTGTTATGAATGTTTTCACCCAACAAGCTTATGTTTGACGGACCTTCCCTTGTCTCTTCTTCTTTTTCCTCTTCACTAGCAGTTGATACAACTTCATGTCCTCTTTTGGCTTTTACTTAATATAATTCTTTTATTCCACTATATTCCGGTGATTCTAGCTCTCTTTCAGGTTCTCCACCGGTAAAACCACTATACGTAGAGGATTCCGGGTCTTCATCACTAAACTCTTCTGATTTTACATTTTCTCTTTCAAACTTCGTAATAGGTGCAATCGCATCTCCTTCCAATACAGGTTTAGCAAATTTTTTGTTTAATTGTTTCAAGGGTTCAGTAATAGGTTTAAAAGTAGATTCAAGGAATTTCTCCCTCTCGCTAATACCTAGTTTCAATGCTCTGTTTTTAGCCCGAATAGAATCACTAAGTGATTTTATTTCTTTTACTAATTTTTCTTGGTTAACCATGTTTGTAGCAAGACGTGTTGTACAACAATGAATGTGTTATACCGCGTTTAATGTATTAATATAAATTTATCAAATCCTATCCTGTATCGACCATTGTTTAGCGGTTGTTCCTTCATAATTGTTAGGAACCCATACTTTTCAGCCCAAGCCTTTCCACACAACTCTTTAAATCGTTCAAATGTCATATCCGCATTTACATGATCAAAATATATATGTTTTAGGTTGGTTTCGTCCTGTTTAAATACAATTAACATGTTTGCATTGTCTCTAATGAGTTGTTTAGGTATTTTGCTGTAAGTTTGGCCAATATAAATGCTATCTATGTTGTTATGTCGACCCATAGCGAAGTAATTCCTTATTGTGTTTTGGTTTTCACAAGATACATCGTCGAATATAAACACGGAGAATGGTTTAGCTTCTTGTGGCTGCATGACACTCTCGCTTGCATTAAACTTTAAATATTTAACTTCAGGCACATTAGTCAGTATCTTTTCCAATAATTGATACTTTGGTTGTTGTAGTGATTTTGAAAATACATATAGATTGTTAAATCGTAATCCTTTAGGGTTTGTAATCAAATTGAATACTACATTAGTTTTTCCACAGTTGGAAGGTCCGGTAACCAGACAACGAACGGTGTTTGGTAACAAATTGCCATGTTTCCCACTATTGAATTCTGAATTATCCACTGTGAGTTCATCTATGTTATTAATAGTAAAACTCTCTTTTTGTGGTACTATCTCCATCCTTTGTAATGGTTCAACCTAAAATGATTCTCTATCGTTATATCAAATCCTTTTTAGGTATCCAAGAATCTTCCGTCTTATTAAATCCTAACCATCGTACTTTGACCTTATCTTTTTTCCGTTGCAACACCTTTTCAACTAAATATACATCGCCTACTGTTGATTTTAACATTTCATGTCCATAAAACCCTCCTTCAAGCAATTGTCCTTTATTATCTTTTAAAATATATGTCTCAGGTACTGTAGGTTGTACTTTGAATACAGTAAAAACCTCATTGGTCCAATTTGGCAGGTATCTTTTACTGAATACACCTTTATATTTACTTATTCGCACTTTATCACCCACATTAAATTTTTTAGGCTTTAGTTTTTCAACTTTTGGTTTAGTATTCGTTTTTATACGTTTTAATACAAGGTTTTCATTTTTACTAGTTACTTGGTTTGGTTTCATCCCGATAGTCCTATGAAATTTGTTATTGTAATCGTTTATAAGTTTTGGTAACATATCAATCCATATGTGCGATCCTCTGTTGGAAAACATTTTATACATTGCACTTTTTAAAGTTCTGTTGAATCTTTCGATTATTGAGGCTTTTACTTCTGAATTGGTTGAATAATGGTTTATATTGTGTTTTTTCATTAAATTTGCAAATTCCTTATTAAAATATTCTTTTCCATCATCTGTTTGTAAATGTTTAATAGTATGTTTGTCTCTTTGTATAGCTGTTTCCATTGCTTTTGTAACACTTTTGCCACTTTTGTCTTTTAGTGGTAAAGCATCTGCCATTTTTGAAAAACAGTTAATAACAGTCAATATGTATTTATATCCTTTATTTTGTTTGCTATAAGGAATCATTTCGATTAAATCCGCTTGATATAAATCATTAATTCCTTTTATCACCGTATTTCTTCGTGGAAACTTTCTTCTTGCAGGTTTATGAAGTTCGTTGACAATTTGTTGCTTCAAGTCCTTCATATTGCAGGTTTCAATGTTTGTTGTATCACATGTATAATGACAATGAATGTTGTTTTAAATATTCACATCATTTATATGGGTCAAGGTCATCCAAACTTGTGTAAAAAAATGGGGAACACGGCGTTGGACTTGCCGTGTTCCCCATTTTTTTACGGAAGGAGAAAGGAATAAGGTCGAAGTTGTAGAAGGACGAAGAATAGGTTACTAGTTGATAGGGTTTAAGGAGTAATGGCCGAAAGGAAGAGTGTGGATTTTGTCGGGCAAAATATGTCTTTTATCATCCCGAGCTGACAGTGCTTTTTTAATTTCGGTGACACTGTAGACTTGATGCTTGAAGCTTCGGATATTGTTGAATGTTGCTGATATCGTAGTATCTTCAAACAAACAAGTCTTGTAGTGGTCAAATGTTACGTGTTTTTTCAAATAAGATGTCTTCACTCCTTTTGCTTTCTTGACTGTCGGTGTGTTGTTCTCGTGGTACATCTTAAATGAATACAATTTCGCCATTAGCGCTACTATTTCTTCTAAAGGCATTCCATTTGCTTCATCTTTGAATTTTCCAATTACTTTTTTATTTTTTTCATTGAAATTTGGATGGTTCTTCGGATAGTCAGAAAAGTCGAAATCTTCTTTGTATGGAAAAGTCCTTAGGTCTTCATACATGTCCAAAGTCTTTATCCAGTAGATAAACGCGTCCGTATCCATGTATGCGACTCCAATGTTTTCCCTTCCGTAGTGTTTAACCATTTTGTTATAATGGAAATCATACATCAGGGTTTTACTTATGTCCAAAATCGACATACCTATGTATAACGGACGGTCCATGACTATTGTTGTTTTCTTCATACTGACAGCGACTAGATTTTCGTTTATAATCATGGATGTTCCGAAATTTGGTTTTTGCACTAATTTTTCCAATTTCCTAGGATCACTCACTAATTTTACATTTTTGTGTTTTCTTTTGTTCTCCAAGGTCTTCCCAAAGATGGCATTGTTCATTAATTTATAGAAGTCCTTTTCAAATGCTGTTGTCGCTGCAGCTCTTCTTGTAGTGTTGGAATCAATATATGGTTTCAACCAACAAGACTGGGTGAATTCAATTGCTCTATGAATTCTCACTATACGTAGACCCAATTCGAGAGCCTGTTGAACTACCCAGTAGTGAGCCACATAGCGATCTTTATTCTCCAAGGTCATCATCAATTTTGGCCATCTTCCTGTCGGTGAAACTTCAGTCTTGGCTAGGAGAGGCAAGTCGTAGTGATGGTCATGAAGGTGCTCCGGGTATTCAAAATCACAGTCCAAAATATAGCCTTTTGGAACCATCCTTTGGAATCTGTGAGATGTCTCCGATGGTGGCCGGGTCGATCCATTTGAAGTCAGCGTAGGGAAGCGGATTTGACATTGCCCAACCATAAAGGTTGTTTGCGTCAAAGTAGCCAAGGTAGACCGATGGTTGTTGCTCGTCGAAGCCGGGGATGTACTTGTTGTTGGCTTTGACATGACGTGTTACAGCTTGTGTCAAACCGCCCCGTACACCAGATTCCATCATGAGCACCATATCAATATCCGTTAGAAGTTCCAGTCGACAGTTGGTTGACTTTAGCATAGCTTGCCATGCTAATCCTGGAGATGTGTACGAGTGTAGAGGGTCCAGTCCATAGGCGGAGAAGCAGGTGTTTCGAAATTCTTCCATCACATCGCACAGCAGAGTTACGTCCAATTTTATATAAAAGTCAGAATATTCCCCTAAGGTTTGAATGTTTAGTTGGTTCCAAACATTACAAGCATGATTGTAGTCTTCAACGGAGATTTCACTTTCGTTTAATTTGCTGTTGAAGGCTTCAATCGGTGGTAGACTGGTTTCTTCAAATTTTTCTGTAGAAGTTATGTAATCGTAGGGGAACACTCCTTTACGTAATACTAAGTCCAATTTATCTTCAGGTACAATCTTGCTGGTTTCTTTTAAGTCTTCTCTTCGTAGATTCTCAGACAATCTGCTCAAACTAGATGCCATAAATCTATAAGAGTCTACAAAGCGAAGTTTAATTTTACCTACTGTTTTTGAGAAACTGATATACTTTTCCAATGTTGTAGCAAGAACATCGATTTTACCATTATCTCTTCCTAATTCTGGAATAATGAAGTGGGAGTCGTAGCCGCTAAGATTGTGTAACACTACAGGGATAAAGTTTGGCAGTTTGTAATTTATATTGCATGAATTACAAGCAGGTCCTCTGTATAACCCTGTGAGGTGATCATGATCTCTTACTTTTGGATTTTCTTCACTGAAGCTCTTTTTACATAGATAACATCTTGTTGCTGAAATGTATTCTTCTTGTTGATTTTGGTTCAAAGGTTCCATGGGTAAAACATTACCGTATAAGCGTTCCGCCTTTTCAGCAATCTCATACAACTGGTCTACAAAATACTTAGCAGCTTCTTCCCCACGGTAGAGTATCGGAGTGGATGTTAAGCCATAGTCTTGCAATTGTTCTTCAGGTAAAGTAGATTTCACCAATAAGCAAAAACTGTTAGGTTGATGCAATTGATATTTGGTTCTTCTAGTTACTTCACCATCCGGAAGTTCCTGCGGCACTAACGTGGATTCAAAGTCAGCATAGATAACTAGTGGAATCCGGTATTGGTGAACTGTTTTATTGAACTGGACAAATGCTCTAGATGGTGGTGGCAGACTAATCTTCACTTCATAGTTGTCATTACAAAGCCGCTGGTGTTCCGACAACCACTCCGATCCTCCACGTCTCAACTCTTTATATGTGAAACAGAAACATCTTTTACACACTGTTAACCTACGTTTCTGTTTTGATAATTGATTTTTAACCAAGGCTGCAAAGTCCTTTATCCACACATAATGTGAAATTTCACCCTTAGTTATCAATAACAGATCCGTGTGGTTTCTTTCCTCAACTTTTGATACTCTCAGAGGATAAACACTATTGGAATCATCTAAACCAAACACATTTACAGAAACACCTGGGTTTTGTTTCTCAAAATTACCAATACTTTTAACACTAACAGGGTATGACAAACCTCGAAAGTTGTAGCGGTGTTGGACATTTTGATACGCTCTGCTAACTCTACAAGGATTTTCTTGCACATATTTTGTTAGCATAGCATATTTAAAGCATTCATTGTCCTCATTTTGCACATTGATACAAGATTTGGTAGCTTGTATCTTCTTTGGCAAAGGTATATAACTACTACCCCTTATACCATATCCGTGCTTGTGAACCCTTACATCCATACCTTCAATCGATGACAGACTCCAGCCGGATCCTCTTCCTTCATGTTCTTGCAGTTTAACTAGCAGTTCATGCAAACATTCTTCAATAATTTCATTGATATCAGATTCAGTTGTAAGGGTTCGGTTTTTGGTAATGAATGCTCTTAATGCCGTTTCACCATCAGTATTGGTAAACTTTGATTCTAACACCAGTCCAAATTTAATGAAGTTCAATCTCTGTAATTCTTCTTTTAGCGTTTTTCCAACAAGTACTCTGGCCTGGGTTATAAAATTATCTAATTCCAATTGCACATTATCAATTTTAAAATGTGTTACAACTTGTCCTGGTAAGGCCGTGGTGCGCAGTTGTCTCACATCTTCCAGTTCTTCTTCCGTGTCCTCTTCTTCCGTGTCCTCTTATTGCATATCCTCTTCTTCAATAGGTCTTCTAGTAGTGGATGGTCCAGCACCAGCAAATTGGATCACACTAGGTCTTCTTCTTTGCATTTGCTGTAGATAGCTGTCGTAGTAGTCCATCTGCTTCTGATGCTCTTCCAAAAACCGGTCAATTGAGTCTAAGTCTATTTCATCGATGATAATATCTTCTTTTCCATCTTCTTCTTCATGTAATTCTCTGTGTATGGTGAAAAGATCTTCGTCTTGAAAGATTTCCCCACAAATGTCGCAAAGAGCCATTTCAAACAGTTTGGCTTTGAATGCACACTCTGTGAATGTCCACACAATAATGAGCAGCGCGCTCCACCGGGACCCTTTATATCCGAGGCAGATAGGTGGGGAAAGTGACGTCATATAGAAACAGGTTATCACTCATGTGCTAAATTTAGCCTTTACACAACCGTTTGTAATACATTTATCAGTAGGCTTGATAAATTGATGATATTTGGTCTAGATTCAATAATTTGTACATGTTTTTCAAAGACATCTGTTTGAGCAAGTTTATATAGGTCAAGGCCATTTAGAATTATTATTTTGAGCGGGGGATAGAGCACTAAGCAGCATCATTTACTACAAAGTGCTCTATCCCCCGCTCACATTCTTTTTTTAACTTTTTGTTTAAGCTTTTACAAAGGTGAAACATCACCATCAGAGTCGGAATCATCCTCATCACGGAATAGGCAGCGATGACAATACATAATTCTTCTGGCAACTAACATCCTATCCATTGGACGATGAGGAGTGTCGTGTTCTTCTTCTTCTTCTTCAATTTCCAATTGGAATTCCATTTCCGACTCAGATGATGACTCTAATGTTTCGTAGGCGTGCAAGTCCACTTCATTGTCCGTTGAACCAGCTTCGTCAGAGTCCGTTTCAATATCCATTATCTCTTCCTCCTCTTCTTGATCAACCGCAGGTAGTTGGTCCTCTACTTCTATAATTTCTAGAGGTATTACCTCCAGAATAGAGACAATTCTGTTGCGATGGAACACGGTGTTGTCAAGTGGAGCCATGGTATGGAAGTGTTGTATCCATCCAATTTGCTTACCCTTTTTATACCCCCACCAACTATACAATTTATGTGGGTCAAGGTCACGTAAAGATACCCTTTGAGCGGGGGATAGACCACTAAGCAGCATGCTAGTCCATTGCCGCAAAGTGATCTATCCCCCGCTCTGTTCTACAAAACCTCAATCAAGTCCAAGTCCAAGTCCTGTTTAACACATTTTATTCTAATTCCATATCCAATTTAAAAATTTCAATTTCACATGGTTTACATTCCTGATGTATCAAACACTCCAGCTCCCTAAACATATCGTCCAGTTCGTCCAAATTATGATGTCCTACTTTTAACACATGAAGGTGGTTCATGCTTTGCATTGTAGCATGACCATCAACAAACAAGTTTCTTTTCCACGCTAACATAAATTGGCAGTTTTCTTGAAAGATTTTTCTCACCAAACAATCATACACAGCCGTCAACATGTCTCTACAATCTTCATAGTGTACCATCACAGAATACCTGTCCAAGTTAGCACCAAGCAGCGATCCACTCATTGTTTCTAGCGTTCCACTGGAAGGTCCAAAGCAGAATGAAGTCGAGATGTATAGACCCCCTCTTTTATACCAGTTAACCGGTTGTCCTTGCTGTAAAGTGGGTCAAGGTCATCCAATGCTACCCTTTGAGCGGGGGATAGACCACTAAGCAGCATGCTAGTCCATTGCCGCAAAGTAGTCTATCCCCCGCTCTGTATTCTACACACACACACACACACACACACACATGTCCATGTCCAAGTCTTTCATTACATACCCAATATATATTCAGTTCCTTCATCATCACTATCACTCATCACTGCTTCCACAAACTCCACAGGATTAAAGTTAAATTGTTTCAATTGTTCTTTTAAGTTTTCAATTTGTTGGTCCTTTACTTCTAAAACACTGTGAAGGTGTGATATGTAGTCCGCTGCCTTGTTGATGCTTGCTACTCTCGGATCGCCTAACTTCAAGCTGGGAACTACACCCTGCAGCCTGAAGTACGCCATACGCCTTTCTTGCTCCTGCCGTTGACCAGGACTGAGCAAGCCTTGTCCGTCTTGGCTTACCTCCAGCAAGGTCCGTAGCATCGGAGCTTTGCAGGCGTTTGCCCGAGCAACAGTTATGCTGTGGAATGGTCGAGCAGGTCCACGAGTAGCAGGCAGAACGTTGGCAGCACGCCTTCTTGAAGAAGAAGAGGAAGCCTGAGAAGTTTTGGAGTTGAAAGCCATGTTACAGTGCTGTATTCAGCTAAGCGGTACAAAGCAGAATAACCAAACTGCACGTTAATACCCGTATATATACACTTATCAGTGGTGGGGGTACTAGCTAGCCTTGGTAAAGTGGGTCAAGGCCATCCAAAAACATTACCAGAACGGGGGATAGATCACTAAGTGGCATGTTAGTCCATTGCCACAGAGTGATCTATCCCCCGCTCTGTATTCCGCATTCACACACACATTCATACAAACACGCAAGTCCCAGTCCGAGTCTTTACCCACACCTATCCACTCTCATCCTCACTATCATCACTATCATCTAACAATCTGTCACACTTCATAATTAGTTTTTCCCATTCTTTCCGGATCAAAAGTATTTCACTGTGTGCACTCTCCAACAACCTCTTCTTTTCCTCTAACAACCTGTCCTTTTCCTCTATCAATACGTTACAACCTTTAATATATCTTATAGCAGCTCTAACAGTGTCTTCCTGTGAAGATGCACCAACCACTACACCTGGCACTACCTGCTGGAGTTCTTCATACAAGCTAGACTCTCTTCTGGAGGCTCCACTGCTGCACAACTCCGTCTTGCTCGGAGTGAATCCGAAGAACCGAACGCGACTCTTTGACAGGCGGCCCCGCCGGATCGGTCCAGAGCTTGAGCCAGAGTTGGATGCGGTCGGGCCAGAGGTAGAGGCTGGAATGTTCATGGCTGACATGGTAGTATTCAGCTAAACAGTGTAAAGCAGAATGAGAAGACGGTTGATCACCACTCCTATATATACCCATTTTTAGTGGTGGGGGTAACCCCGGGGGGGGGGTAAGTTTAAGGACTTCCACTAACTTTCCCTTAGTCCTCGCGGTCATCGGTTTTACATACCTTTAGCACACCCATCATTTTGGTTTCTTCAATAACATTACACACCTCAAAAACCCAAGCAAACAGCTCATCTATGTTGTTATAATTAATTTTTGTCCAGTGTTCATACTTGTGGGTTTGTTTGTTTATAATACATAGATAAAATGTAGACCCATCTCGTCTTATACAACACTCAACTTCCATTCTATGCCGGTTTAGCACTTCCCAAGCATTGTGTTCATTTATCAAGAAGTCACCACCTTTGTAATTGTACTGTGACATGTTTACCACAGAGCATAGGAACGGACTGAAGCAAATGAACGGCTCATACAAGCTTATTAAAAGCGTTAGAGTGGGGGGTATCACGTGATACACGACATAAGTTGTAAGGTTAGCAGTTTACTTTAAACAGTAATTTATGTGGGTCAAGGTCATTCAAACTTTAAAAATTTTTTACCTCCAAACACTTGTAGCAAGCTACAAGCGTTTGGAGGTAAGTTTTTTATTTGTTAAAGATTTTTGTAACTTAGTCTTCACCCTCAAGGACACGGTTTGAGATTGTCCCAGTGATTTTACATCACCGCCAGGTTAAAGTATTATACAAGTCAAGTATTTTTTTTTTTTTATTAGTTGACTTGTATAATACCCCTTACTTTAAGAGGGTTAAGACTAAATTTAGAAAAATTAATTTGGAAGAAGAAATTTAATTAATGTCCAACACTTTTAAACACAATTTTGATTTTTTTGGTGAGCCCATGTCCTAGTCCATTTCCCAAACAGATAGGCATCCTTTTCTTCGAATTAAATAAGCCCCGGGGACAAAAAATTCTCTTTGTACCATCGCAGGTGGTACTTTCATTCTATGAAGGCGGCCATCACCTTTTAGAATGATTTGCACATTTATGTTAAATGCTCCATAAGCTTGAACAATGAAATAATATTTTTTGTCCCTCTTGAGCCTATTAATTTTCAGCTTCTGCGGACTGTTGGGGTGTTTGAACTTGGACTTTTCAGGCATAATATTAAGGCTATAGGGCTTTGGTGTCGGAATTTTGATTTTCTTATTCAAGTGTCGTTGGCAACGATCTTTTTCTGGAAGAGCAAAACTCGGACAACAAAGAACCACAGCCTCTCTGCTAAACCAAACATAATCGCATTTATCACGCTTGCCAGCAGGGCATTTAACACGATTACGTTTCTTTTGTGTTGGACTCTTAGTGTTTTGGAGCGGCGCTTGATCTAACTTAGGCTGGCTGGAAAGGATGGAGGGTGATGGTTTAGCACGGTCAAGGGGTAATTTGCAAAGAATTTTGGGTCGGGTAGGAGAATGGGTTAGATCAATAGTGGTTTTAGGTGAGGTAGAATTGTCTGGGGAGAAGATCGATTTACGGGATGGTTTGACTGTAGATGGAATGTTGGCTTTGGGTGAGGTTGACTTGTCTGGGGAAAAGATCGATTTGCAGGATGGTTTGACCGGTGTGGATGGCATGGGGGATACGGGTAGTGGACATTGGGTCTTTGTATAGGAAAGGATTTTCTGTGTACGGGAGTAGGGAATGATTTTGGACCTCGACTTCTTCTCCTCAAAGACCGCTGACTCCGAATCAGAATCTGACAACAATGAGATCGGCGGTGATGCTATGAGCACTCGGCTGCTTGCAGGGTGAGCGCCAGCCCCTCTTGAAGTCGACGGAGCGTCACCAGCACCACTGACACTTGGACTTGTTGGTTCCGTTGGTGGCAGCGGAGATAGGCTGGGCATCGAAGGAGCCGACGGCATCTCCAAACAGCTGAGGATTGTGCTCATCAAACACGTTTGGAGAATCGGAGCAGCGGAGGTTGAAGTTGGAGTAGATGTGTTGGTCGGAGTAGACGTGTTGGTTGAATTCGATTTGATGTATGGGAGAACTGGTGGATAGTTCTTGAAGCGCATGTTGAGGTAGAAAGAGCGTTAAATGCAAATAACGGAGAAGAACTTCCAACGAAGGCTGGAGCAGGAATGAGAAGTGCGTGCAACCGGGCCCCCTTATATCCCCACCGGGGCTGCCACGCCCAGGATATCAGGGGTGGGGGAGGGGGTGGGGGTGGGGGGGGGGGTTCGCACTTTTTGTCGGGGGGGGGGGGCTCGCACTTTTTGTCGGGGGGGGGGGGGCTCACACTTTTTCAAAAAAGAAGCCCCACTTGGGGCATTTATGTTGCCATCGCTGAAGCCTCCCAAGAGACCCAACTATAAACAATTCCAAACTTGTGTGTTACTAATACCTAACTGTTAACTTTTAAAAGACCTCTATATATATAAACTGTGTTAATAAGACCTGACTGTTAAAGATTTTGAAAACTTTTATATTTAGGTCAAGGTCACGAAAAAACTTTAAAAAAATTAAGCCCCACACCCCCCTATGGGGGTGTGGGGCACTTGGGTTGTCATCGCTGTAGCCTCCGAAGAGACCCAACTATGACAACAAGGCAACATCCAATGTCGTGTACCCTTCGCCACGCGAGACTTGTAAACATTTACTGCATTTCGAACTAATAACTTTTCCAATAGCTAACAAAATGTCATTTACATAATTTTCAAAGAAACTGAGGACGCCCTAGTGGCTTACGTCCTCGGTCCGAGTGCAGAGGCCATCGGCTCATTACCCCCGTATAAGCGTACAAACGGACCACCTCCTATTTCTCAGCCGCATTGAAGCATGCATGAGAGGAGCCTAATAATTATAAAAAGTGGCTTTACACGGGGGCCTACTCCCGTAACCCTATCTTTAATATTTTTAATTTAGCAATGCAGTAAATTTTTACAAGTCCTATGTGGGTCAAGGCCACACGGACATTAAAAAATTTCGGCCCCCGTACATCCATGGCGAACCACGAATGTTCGGGGGCCTTGGGGACAAAAAAACACAAATAGCTAACAAAGTTTCATTTACATAATTTTGAGTTTCCAGAAGGGAAACTAACTGAGGACACCCTAGTGGCTTACGTCCTCGGTCCGAGTGCAGAGGCCATCGGCTTATTACCCCCATATAGGCGTACAAACGGACCAACTCCTATTTCTCAGCCGCATTAAAGCATGCATGAGAGGAGCCTAACAATTATACAAAAGTAACTTTACACGGGGGCCTACTCCCGTTCCCTGTCTTTACGATTTACTTTGAGCATTGCAAAAGCTCAAGGGGGAAATGCTACAACAAGCGTATACACTTTAGAAAAATATAACACACTTACAACACACAATTGAGCTCAACGTAGTCAATGCTGGAACAAGCACATACATGTTAAACACATATAACGAACAAGACACAAAGGATAAAAGACACACAGGAGACATAAGGTACAAGTAAAACACTCTCATATAAAACAATTCGCAATACCCAAACGCAAGCGCAATATCTTACAACTAATACAAGTCTTAAAGTTAGAGTAGACTTCGCTAAACACTGAAGGCGCCATTCAATGTTTAGTGATGCCTATGGCGGTCCGTCCCGGTCGTTCACGTTCAACGCGCGGGAGCGGACTGCGAGCCGGCTCTGGCTGGGCCCCCTTATATCCCCACCGGGGCTGCCACGCCCAGGATATCAGGGGTGGGGGAGGGGGTGGGGGTGGGGGTGGGGGTGGGGGGGGGGGGGCTCGCACTTTTTGTCGGGGGGGGGGCTCGCACTTTTTGTCGGGGGGGGGGGGGGTCAGGTAAGTTAAGTGGGTCAAGGTCACCCACAACACTTGTACTCTAAGTGTTGGCTGTACCCCCACCACAACTGGGTCCCTAGGCTGCACAACACCGCTTCGCCAGTATGTCTCCGGCTTCCATGCGGTGCGTCTCGCTGTTCCATAGCTCTCTATATGTAAGTAATTTTACAAGTTCTGAATGTAGGTCACTACACTTTAACTCTGGGACGATATCGACTTGTAGTATTTCAGTGTTTTGACTCAAGGTCATCACACTTTAACTCTAGCACATCGGTTATCGTACCAGAGGTGCTCAATAACCTAACTTGTAATGTTTAGGGTGGCGTTTGCACGCCACATGGTATCGCCATGACTGTCCAGTCCAAGTTTTAAGTTAAATTAATTTTACTGTAATCTTTTCCATTTCCGCTTCGTTTTGCCAAAGTATAAGGTGTCGCTTAATAAAGTGGTATTTCTCTAAAGTTATAGGAGATTGCAGGGATACAATTAGTTTATTTAGGAGACTCTTTATCTTGGAGTTTAACACAATTTCCACTTTGACTTTGCTTCCTCGGCTCTCACAGCCTAAGCTGTACAGAAATGTTTCTTCTAGTGCCAACTCGGGCCAAGAGAACAGTGTGTTGACTGTAGGACAGCTCATGGTGAAGTGATGCGATACTCCAGCGTTAAGCCTCACCTTCCCCCACCACTGTGACCTTCCCCCACTCCTGCTGTTTCCCCCACCTCTTTTCCCTTGACTCGTGCGCTACAAGCAGTCTCTCAGTATTGTGCGGACTTTTGTGAGGAGACGCCATGTCGCGGGACACTTTAGGTAAGAAACTTAGCCGTGTTAAGGCTTTATTAGTTGCTCACTGTCCACCACTCAAAGTTAAGAGGGTTTCGACTTTAACTAAGTGGCGCAAACTGTTGCGCGGACACCCTAAGTTTTATACAAAACGGACTAATGTCAGTTTTACTGATGAGGATTTGTTTAAAATATTGGATGAAATGACTTTTCCTTGCAAAATTCAGTTAGTTACTCCCATTCCTGACAGTTTAGAGTCTTAGTCTCTCAAGCCGATATACCTAGAGTACACGGAGCCTGACAGTCAGTCACTCGGTGGCTGTCGTGGGGTGCGCATCGGTGTCGGCGCTCTGTAGTTGTTAAGTGTTCAAGGTCACAGTAATATGAAATTGCGGATGTTGTGCTTGTTCAATGGCCTCTGAGGACTAGTGGATGACGGTTTAAGCAAGGTCATGTCGCAAACTCGAGTTTGACTTGGCACTTTTTGCTGTTTCTCATCGCAAATTCGCTCCAAGTCGTCAAGGTCACGTGGACTCTGACTGAAACTCGGAGCGTAGTGCGAGAAACGGCAAAAGTGCCAAAAAATTTTGAGTTTCGGCGTGACCTTGACCTTAACAGTGTCAGTGACGTCATTTTGATGATGTACTGGATGATGACGTCATCAGCATGTCATTTCTGTAACGTCATGGGTTTGACGTCACGGAAATGACGTCATCGATGGACGTCATCGATCATCACTGTACACGATAATGCATGGGCAGGAGGGTAGGTGACGTTACACATCCCTGGCCGGCCTCATTGTGTACGGTACCGGTAAATGGGACAGAGACAGAATATTTAAAACATATAAGTCACAAAACAATAATAATAATAACAACAACTAGCCCTATTCCAAAGGTCAGTTGAAAATCATTCTTTCAAACTATCGAAACCGATTAAAAATATGAATGATTGATTGGTTAGTGTGTAGCATACCTATAATGGACAATTAACGTCCTTTCCTTTTCCTTTAAGATTTGTAATGTTACACATCTTGCTAAGCATACGCAGATATACGTCCGTATAGTTGGTGTCGAGATCTGGTATCCTTTATTGCTTTCTATCAAACTCATTCCATCGCGTATACCCAATACATAACTGATATGTAAGTGAATCCCGGTCGAAACATGATTTTTTCAACCTCCCTACTAAGTTAAATCTTCTCAATATCAGTTTATCCCTCAACTAAGAAATTTTCCATGTACTTTATTTATTTTAAGCAGTGTTGTCGCTGTGGTAATTGTGATTTGATTTTTTAACTTTTCTCTAATTCCTCTATGACCTATATTGTTTTCCCTTATGACCCCGGTATATGTGGGTATATCAAATAAAAATATAAGTGGGTGATTTATAAGTAAGATGGAGGATGTATGAGGATATTTGGTTTTCGCCCATAAAATTTATTTTGTCTGCATTTAGTTCATCCTTTCTTCCAAGTGATTTTTATACGTTTTGTCACAAAAGCTCGATTGCCACTCGTGACTCGTGTCAACGCCAGTGTGACGGATAGCGGCGGCGGTGATGGTGGTGAGGAGTGGAGAGGGGGGGGGGGGGTGACGTGCGCCCCGAGCCCCGGTCCTCAACGGGTGTTTCGGACAATTAATTAGCACGGTTCACGCGAGCCGGCCGTTTGAATGCTAAGCAGTGGTCGCCACAGGATGTATTGCCCCCGGGGGATGCCCTTCCGCGGGCGCTGTCTTGGCGATCACGGTCACCCGGCACGGGCAGACATGACACACCGCATACTACTGTACTACTGTTGAACTAGGCGAACTGAAGATGTAGCAAAAACACAGCAGAAACGATTTATGCCTACGAGTCACATACCGTACGGTCGAATACTAGGCGCGTTCAGGATTGAATCTGCGAATAACCAGCAAGTGTCGAGTTATTGAGGCTTTAATGTACGACTAAATTCTCACTGATCAGTGAATATAAAGATGATGCCAGAGAGAGGGGCAAATTCGTGAGAGCATCAGAAATTTTAATATCGGCCTCGGGGATATGAGATGAAAGGTGGTCATGTTTTTCATTTGTACATTGAGGAAATCATCTCGGTCATCTCAAATAATTTCATGTATAATATAATGGTCACATCGAGTGCTGCAGCTGCTGCTGTCCGCCGTGTCGGTTAGCACGCGCGTCACGGCCGTGCACGTCCGGCATGTCGGGCCGACGGTCGTGTCGCCCGAGATGCGCGGCGGCGGCATACTGAGCAGCATCCGAGAGACGCGGCGATCCAGCCCAGTCCACGTACCGCACACTTCTATACTGCACTGGCAAGTTGGAAACTTGATTTACCGCTTACTGTATACTGTACCGGGTTTTTTAGGGAAATTACACGATTTGCTATGTTTATGGAAGGCTTTGTGGATTTCAAGTCAGTCCAGCATTTTTATTTCACATGGTTGTTTGGATATATAGTTTAAGTTAGGAATTTTTTATCTGCAGTTCTTGGTTGAAAAAAATAGTTTTATAAATATAAATTTTCAACGACGATAATATTTTTGGCCCGTCTATACGGGCGTTTACGAGGGGGGGGGGGGATACATGGGATTCTAAATGGCTCTGTCTATACGAGCAACTTTGTGACGCGCGTTTGTGCATTGCGAATGCCGTTCATCCAAATCAAGCGGTTTTGTGTCACGCCGACACGGTTTACAATGAACATAATTATCACCATTCTCCAAATCTTAACTCGTTTTTATAGATGCACATTTTATAGAAACAAAAGTAGTTAGTATCTATAGTCAATGATTTTATCATTTAACTGCAATAAATAGTAATAGTCAGTTTATAGGGGTTTACCTTTACATGTACCTAGTTCATGTCTACGACCAATGGGTCTACCGAGTTTACGAGACCAATTCGTATATTTGAGGTCGAAATTGTGGTTCGGATCCTACGTTAAACTGTAGGTCCCTATATACGATTGGCTGTTGGACTATTAATTAACAGTCCTGCCTAAGGAGAATGTCGGCCTTAGTCAGTGACAAGACTACAAGATTGCGCCACAATCATCCTACACTCATCTTTCATTCATATTCAGGTTAAAATACCCACTATGTGAGGTCCCTGTCTCAAAATAGTGATATAGTGTTGTGTTGGGGATTGATCAGATAAAGTATTTACAGTTTTTTGTCGGTAATGTAAAGCTGCTTGTTGATGCCGAGTAAAGTAAAACTTACAATTAAAAATCTAATGAATGTAACCGTCTGCGAGCGCTGATTAGCCCCTGGATGGTGATCGGGCCCCCATGCTAGTCGCTCCGTTACCGCTAGTGAGTGTAGTGCGGTGCGGTAGCGGCGTGGTGGTCAGCGGAGGTCGGGGTCGGGCCGGTCGAGACGCCTCGCCGCGCCGCGCCGCCTGACGCCCCCCGCTGCCGCTGCCGCTGCATCCTTTCAATTAATTAGTGCCGTAACAGACTAATGGATACATCACTTGCCAGTTTTTCCATTACACTTCTTTATCGCAATTACAATTGAGTTGCAGACTGTTAGTCGGCCTACATGAAATAAATGCGGAAAGAATAGTAATCTATGAGGTTTAATTGTTCGTATATTTGCCGAAATTTGGGTGAACACCTAAAAATTTATTTGGTGCTACTCTGATACGTAAACGGAATTTCACTGATTGAACAGAAAATTTGCGTAGTTCTTTCACTTGAGCTTTGAAATTACTAAATAATCAGTTGGCCTTAATAATTTACAACAAGTCTGCACTATTTCACGGTCGCGATTCGTTCACATTGGCTTTTAAAACATGTGTAGATATCGTTAGCATCTTATTGATGTAGTGTGTGCAAGCTTAAAAAAAATACAGTAACTGTAATCAATCAGTGGTTAAGAACTGTGGAATGGGGTAGGTATATTCTTCAATTAATTAAATGTTTCCCTTGCTGAACGAGAATGAATCACCCGATTGTGCTATAATTTCTCATACTCTAAATCCCCAATTTAAAGTTTTTCTTCCGTGGTTTCTCTTATTAAGTTTTATTCCAATAGTTTCCCGCTGATTTATTAAAAAATTTCCTTTTAACACATTCGCTGCTGCCAAAAATGTCGATAACTACCTAAGAAGCTAAAAATAGTTATTGCATGGAATCTTTCCTTTAGTAATTGAAAGACCATAAAATGGCTTGGAAACCATATTTTGACGATAACATCCTGGTTCCTGGACCTCCGAAAGTCATGGGTCACCGGTGACGCAGCAGCATTGCGCGACGAAAGTCGCCTGCAAGGACGCAGGCGGACGCAGTTCACCGGCTGCAAGGCCGCCGTAAGGCACGTTCTCCAGAGCAGTTAAGTTCGATTTACCGGCTTTTGTATGATCCATTGTAATAAAAACAATAGCTAAACACTAAAATAATTCATATAAACGCTATTATATACAGCAGAAAACACGATTCACAACAAAAAAGTTGTGCGTCACGGGAGACGCACGCAGCACCCCGGGCGAACGAACGAAACACACTGCACGGCAGACTGGTATCCAAGACGCAATGCTAGTGCGTCTCGACCGTCCTCGACGAGTGGCTGAACCACGCTGGCTCCGTAAATGAAACATGGCGCGCTGCGTCCCCGGTGACGCACGCGCCTCTCGCTACGGCGCGCCGTGCGTCACCGGTGACCCACCCGCAGCGTATGTGTTAAAACCAGCTCTATGTGATGTTTTCTACAATGCCATACCCCCAACGTGGGACAACTATGCGTGCAGCGCTGATCGGGTAGGCTCGTCTCCGGCTCCTCCGCATCAGCCAGCACTCGACTACTCGACTGGGTGGAGAAGTGGCGGTGGCGGTGGAAGCGGAGACTACACAAACAACAAGTGAATTCCGTAGGCTAAACAATGCCACTGACGGCGGGTGTTAAGTGTGTGGTAAATAAACCTACAGAAGTATCTAGCTACCAATAATACTCGCAGCTTCTTCACAATGTCTGTTGTTTTGTTGTTGTCAAGTTTGTGTACAATGCCAGTATATACTGTTTTCTCTGAGTATGCCATGGTGCCGATCTTATAGTCATTTTTTAATGTTTGCTGGTATGTTAGCATCGTGAGCAACATTTTATAATGAATGTTTTAGCATTTTGTTTTAAAGAATTTCGGAGGGATTTCCCTCCCGGATTGAACTATACAGTGAAATGGCTTAATGGTGATTTTGGATGGATGTATTATTTAAAATGTGACCACTCTTTTTGCGCCACCCTGTATATATAAAGAAGCGATGGTGTGCTTTCCACATACAAAACGTTAAGCAGTCAAATTCTTTTTATGAGTAATATTCAGTAAGAATTACAAATTTTATTAAGTATTGTACATGGGTGAGTTACAGTTCCCATAAAACATAAAAACGTGATATCATCGCTTATTCGTGGATCATTTCATACCATTTGGTACCAACATATTTCTGTAATACCTATCAATCTAATCTTAATTTACTAGTCTTATACTGTACTATCATAAATGTCCAACTTAAGCAATTCGTCCATACAGGAGATGTATTCATTCCATGCTTATGAAAAATAACCTAATTCCTTACAAAATTCCACGAATAAGCTGCTTAAGGGATATTTTTATAACTTTTGGAACGCCTTAACGTAAACCTTTAATATTCCCAATGTGTAAAGTATACATCGATATTTCCTCGCAATGTTTTCGATTCGCAAACACGACAGGGTTGTTTATATTCCAGTGGTTGACGCAAGCGGCCAAGGCGACAGCGCAGGGCCGGGGACGTCTGGACGTCTCACGGGGCAGAATGTAAATTAAACTCGGCTAATGTTTCGAGATGCGCTGCTTGTTTATTTCTCGGAATGCCAAATGAATTTGCCGAGCAATAAACTTTTTATTAGTACTGCTTATGAGGAAAGGATGAACACCAGAAGGTCGTCGGAAGGTCAAGTGTAGTGTTAAGCAAATGATATGCTGAATTATGCAAATATTTAATATTATTTAGTGTACTTTTGAGTTTTCAACGATTTGTGGGTTATGGACATGATAATCATCATTAAATTTAAGTTGTGAGAATTACATAAGTTAATCACTGAAGTGATAACATAGGGCGGTTTTGAAGGTCATGTATAGATAGGTTCTGATGCCTATCATGATTGCAAAAGCGCCATATATTTTTTAGCAAAGTATGTGAATTTTCAATCAACCAAGGATATTTTATGTTTAGTGTCAGTAGCTAAGCTAATAGGCCTGATATATAAATCGTTTGCTGTTGTAAGTACAGCCCAAACTTTACCACTACATAATATAACTTTTGCCGTTATTATTCCTTTTGTAATTTGCAGCGGAAATGTTTATTGAATGTCGCGGATGCCAGGAGACGAAACATTTTCTATCGGGTGATGCCACAAAATGCTAAATTCTCCTGTTAGTTTTTTGGTTGGTTGCGAATCGGAAGTCCGGAAATAGCTCGCCACTCAGAGGAGGAGACCATGAGTCACTGGTTTGATTTATTTATACAGTCAGATGGATCAGTTAGCCGATGTTGACTTGACCTGGAGAATCTTTCGGTTGTTACTTTGTTAGTTTATTTGTAAAGTACTTTGGAGAAAGTCTATTGACAAGATGAGTTGAGCTTTTAGCATCAATATACAAATACATTGTAGCAGTGTTTACATATTCAATTCTTTATATTTTTTTCATTTTCCACAATTTTCAGTTCAGTAATAGTAAAACCTCAGTTATTTTTTAGTTACGGTACTCGACACGAAAAAAAGGAAATAAACCCACCATAAACTACTCTAGTGAATGGTTCTTTGACTAGTTCCATCGATCATTCCAAAGAGGTTTAACGCAAGTGTTGTTGAAGGCTAAGACTGCGTCGTTTAGCTCACTGACTGTGAGGGAGTGAATTTAAGGTTTAAAGATAATTTACTTAAGTTGGCTGTTCTGATATAACTACTGTCCCCCAACTATAGTAGGACTAAATTATTGAATTTTTAATCTAATAACTAATATTTTCGTGGCGAAGGATAAAAATTATCTAATTATTAAACCTTTCGCAGCAGACCTGCATATTCAGAGTATTCCCATTATTGGTCACCCACTAAGCGGACAAAAAAGATTTATGTTCCGGTCTTAGGTCTAAAAACGTGATTTTTTCTGTGGTTGTACGTAATGTAGTTTCCCCCAAACCATCTAAATATATGCTTATAATAGGCCTACCATTTAAAAAAAGTAAATATCTAAAGGCGAACGACGCATCGCAAAAAAAAATACCTAACATCTTGGGCTATTTTCTACCACCGCAATATAAAAAATCAAAAACTTCTCTATTAGAGTTATAATCCTTAAAGTAGCAAAGTGCTTTTTCTTTTTCAACCCTTTTCTGGTCCAAGCCCTGGGTAACCGGTCGATGGTCAGGTCTCAGTACGGTGACGGCGGGCTACTGTATTCCGGACATGATTCAGTCCCAACAACTCAACACACTGGGACGGTACGGTACACGCTACATGTCTGTCCACTGTTTAACTATGCATCACTCTGGTTCAGGTATCGCCAGTCTTCTTTTATCATGCCTACTCTGTTTAAATATTTTTCAACAAAATGTCGATAACTTTTTTAGTTTTCTTGGAAATGTTTGTCCACTGATTCTACTACATCTGGTCTGAAATTGTTGTTAAATAAAATTGTTTATTTGTCGAGTTTCAATCGTAGACTAACTCAATTTTAGCGAATTTCCCATAGGGAATATTAGCGAATTTCCCATAGGGAATAAGCTATTACCGTAGGTCTCATGGTGAGACCTAAGCCCGGGACCATGTTACTTTTTCGTTTTGAGGTGCCCAGAGACCAAAAATAATAGTCACAAAAATTTATATTTATATATATATATATATATATATATATGTATATATATATATATATATATATATATATGTATATATGTGTCCCTAGACACGATAACTCTCTTAAAAATGGTCCGATCGACACCAAATTTGGTAGAGATGTGTAATCCTACGTTTATTCGGATGAGTTCGAAAACCAGACATATCGACCTACCGGAAGGGGTAGTTTTGGGGGGTTTTGTACCCCAAAAATGAGTTTTTTGCATTTTTCATATGTAAATTTTAAAAATTTTAAATTTTTATTTTTACCATTGGATTTAGCTCAAAAAAACACACAATTTAGTATTT
This sequence comes from Neoaliturus tenellus, assembly GCA_030545055.2. NCBI lineage: Eukaryota > Metazoa > Arthropoda > Insecta > Hemiptera > Cicadellidae > Neoaliturus > Neoaliturus tenellus. Next base: position 66,204,462 of record CM061531.1, on the reverse strand, counting down.
TGAAGCTTTGCTCTATCTCCACTGGTTACCGAGATATTACAAAGTCTAAAGACAGTACATTGTCTTTTGGGGCTCCAATGTTAATCTTATGGAGAATAAGGATGTGTTAATATTTCACTTACTAACCAATATTTTTGGATGAAACTTGGTATTTAGCTTCATTTGGTTGAGATTCATCCATTTAAGGTAAAAATCTTGGTTTTTGTACTTATCATGGCAGCAAACCTGCATACTTTTCTCCCATGTTAATCATATGGAGAATAGGCAAACTCTTTTATTTATGGACAGATATTGATGAAATTTACTATATGGCTTTATATGGTCGAAATAAATTTTTTCTAAGCTAAAAACCTACTTTTAGTGTCCCCCATGGCAGCATACCTGCATACTCTTTCCCTATATTTATCTTAAGGAGAATAGACATTTATCTCCCTATTTATGAGCACGTGATGAAATTTCGTTTACAAGTTTAGCTGGTCAAAATTAATATTACTAATTTGGAAATTCGCTGAGTACGCAGGTCTGCTGCGACGGGGGGTATTTTTAATTGTAAGGACACTTTTCGTTTAGCAGAAATTAGTATGTTTGTCTTTTTTTAAAAACGAACTCTTTCATACGAGTTACCTATTGTAAGTTTACCCAAAATAATTTTAAAATTACACGATGTTAGTTCGTTTAATATAGTCCTGGTGTGTTTCTAATAAAAATTACAATTTTAACTAAGATGACGCTCCCGCTCCTTTGATTATACAAATTAAAACTTCCAATCCATGATTTTACGCCAGTTTATTGTAAACAATAAAAAACTAATCAGAAATAATTTCTCACCTTTAGTGCAGTTCTGTAGGAAAAGTGGTTTGCAAATAGACTACCTATGCTTATTTTATCACAATAATGTTAATGATGATCAACAATTAGTAAATCAGATTCAACACTTATAGGTTAAGGCCGAGGTGGTTACCCAGCGTCAAAAGCGTGGCCACACCCGATCCCGCTTAATCTAATCGCCGTTCTCAATCACATTATCAAACTTTTAGAGGCTAGACACAGACACATTAACTAACTAAAATATGAATCGTCATGGAACAGTCAACTGATGTGCGTCCTGCGTTATTTCTATTATAACACTATACTTTCGTCAAATAATGCCGACCTCTCATTGGCCTGCACGGTATCATAAAATGACTCGTGGAACATATCACAATGAACTCAATTTACAAGGGTTATATTTGGTTTAGTAATGCATCTCTTCATGATGTCACTTGTAGTACTTATGTGTAGGTAATGCTGCAGTTACAATAGGCCTATATTAATTGATTCCTACTGCAACTGTCATAGATAAAGTGCATTTATTTAACATTACTCATCGGTCCATCGGTGGAGTTTTCCTATTGGTAAACAAACATCTGACGTACCGTATCAGGTATTTACCGCATAGTCACCGGTATATCATAGTCGAAGCTGTAAAGTATTTGATTTCTAGGAAGAGCCATAATCAGTTTTTACTTGCTTAAGTTTTGCGAGTGCAACAAATTTAAATATTTGCTGTGATTATGTTAATAAATTTTGCTGTTACAGTTGGGCCTAATAGATTTTAGGCAAGTATTTATAATTTGATATTTTAGTAATATGCAGATTTTTCTAAAATTAGAGACATAAATTGAAAAAAGTACTGCAGTATAATATTGTCAACAGTGTTTGTAGTCACAATTAAGAAGGAATTTGTTACTCTACCACACTAAGAAGAAGCACGTACACAGATTTCGCTCACCTAACGCAAGATATTTATGTGTACACAGTGCATTGTGTAATGTGCTAAAGTAACTTATTGTTGATTAATCGAACAGTGTAATTAAAGCTTGTTACAGAAATGATTGTCAGAGTTGCGAAAGCTTATCAGTGTGAGTCAGAGTGCGAAATAAACTCCACCGGTCCACAAGTTCTAGTGATGATGCTGAATTTAATTTTAATTCTTTAATCGTAATTTTTTAGAATATTTTTAATTGTTTTAGTACATAAAAACTGATGTTGATCTAACAATTGTGCAATGGGCCTTCAAACTTTCCAAGCATAGTCTATATATAGCAGTGACGTCGACGTGTCGTGTGTAGCGGCGGGTAAAGGCTAGTTGGTGGCTGATGGTCATTATAAGTGTGCGGAATTAATGTTTAACGACTAATCCAGCAATAGAGTGCCAGTATGTGAGTTGCGCACGGACCCCGGACCCTCGTGGGGAGTGGGTTAGTGTGATGCTCCTCAGATGGTATAGCTCCAGGTCCAATTAATTGTGCGTACAACCACTCCTTTGTGGTACAACTAGTATGCATTCACTGGTAATAATTATGCTTATGGAATTTGTTTTGTCAGTTTTTGGACATAGCTCACAGCGAACTATGCATTGTGAAGCTATAAATTAAATCGCTCATATAAATAACCATTTGGAACCCGATTAAGACAAAAGCTTTGAGCGTTAATTCAAAATTATAAAAAAATCGGAATAATCAGAGCACAAATGAACATTGGGCTACTCTCAAAATTTACATTTCAAAAGGATGAATTTACTGGTAGAGCATTGTGATGAATAATTAATCATGAATAATTAATTTTTGATTCGTACGTATATTTTTAGGGGAAGTTATAATTAGCTGATTTATGCCTTTTTCTTGCTTCGGGATATTTTATGAAACCATTATTTTGGGAGATCGCAACTTTGGATTTTTATGATTAAACGCTTTACGCCAAAAATTAACTGATGATTCATGTAATTCACGTTTTGTTTACTAAAATTACAGAGAAGTGACAAGTATTAAGGTTCTCTTCTCTGTGCTATAACTGAGATTATTAAACTGATATACGGCGTGTTATGGTTTATGCGGTAGATAGCTATTACCATGGATAGCTAGGTCTACAGCCTAAAGGTCCAGGGGAGACCAACCTCTTATGACACTCATTGCATTAGAGCCTGTCGATTTCAATCCGTTTTTTACCCTTCCTAAAAACTGTTTATTGCACAATTCTAGAGGTGTTTATTCCATAATCCAGTACTCATTCGTAACATTCGTCATCAGTAACTCGTGTACTCATTCAAAGACGTTTCGTAAATTTAGTACGATCGATTACTAATTCTGTTCACATTATATGAGTAATTCTGTTCTATTACTAACCGTATGAACATTCGGTTGTTATCCGAATCAATACAAGGAGATGAAATTACACTTTACATAAGATACGTATATCTGATAATACACTGAAGTCAGTCTCGATAACGATAGATACTTCCCCCGCAACTAGAGTTTATTTCATCGTCCGCATGAACGTCAAACGGCCGCCAAATGAGTTGATCAGCCGTGTGATGGCGAGTAGGGTAAGGCAATTCGCGGCGCGGCGCGCCAGAGGTTATTTCCAGCCGAATCGTTCATCTGTTAGCCGCGGCATTTCAGCGGCGTAGGTCGGCCAGGTAAACAACCGTTTCCTGTCGACATCTTCATTGGACATGCTACATGTTACTCTTTTCAAAATACGGGTTTACTATACTTTAATTGACATAAATACATACGGTATTGATAATACCTGCAGGAAAATGAATTACGGATGTAATTTATCGCCTATGTATTTTTTGGACCTACTCGGTTAAAAAAAGTGTCTCATTTAAAATTAGTCCTTATTTTGATATTATATTATGAAAAAAAGATATAGATGGCACTTGTAGTAACCATTAATTTCTAACAAGGCAGTTGATCAACTTTACTCAAAACAAAAATCTCAGACGCTTTAATTAGTTTTATCCCACTAAGGTAGTGTTATATTTACCTGCATTTGTTATCATTTTTACCTTAAAATTGCGAGTCCCAACGTGAAGCAGGAATACTAAACTACACTTTCAATAGGGTTTTGGAAATTAACTTGTCCTATTACATGATGCGATCTTTATATCACATAGGTCTAATGGCAATGAGGATAATATCATCTACTTTGTAGAAAATTGTGGAAATCGTTTTACCTAAATTTAAAGCAAGATCAGTGTCTTAATCTATAAATACACCATGATAAAAAATTTCAAAATAAACAACTTGGTTACAAAACTCACCTTTTTAGTATTAATTTTTATTATTAGATATTATCAGCAATTTAATCTTTCATGAAGGCTGATCAATGCCACCGCCACGCCGCTCATCTCGATGCCAGACAACGTCAAGGCCGTCCACTCCGGTTGTCAACTTACTGCAGTATCATTTTCCCGCCACCGCCAAACATCCACCTGGCTACTCTAGAGGCTACCGCAACTACACCTCACATTGATACGGCATAGGCCAGTCCGTGTCATCATCTTACACGGTTGCCAACATGGTCAATGTCGTGTCCATATTGCAGTATCACTTTCCCGCCACCGCCAAACATCCACCTGGCTACTCTAGAGGCTACCGCAACTACACCTCACATTGATACGGCATAGGCCAGTCCGTGTCATCATCTTACACGGGTTGCCAACATGGTCAATGTCGTGTCCATATTGCAGTATCACTTTCCCGCCACCGCCAAACATCCACCTGGCTACTCTAGAGGCTACCGCAACTACACCTCACATTGATACTGCAGAGGCCAGCCCGTGTCATCATCTTACACGGTTGCCAACATGGTCAATGTCGTGTCCATATTGCAGTATCACTTTCCCGCCACCGCCAAACATCCACCTGGCTACTCTAGAGGCTACCGCAACTACACCTCACATTGATACTGCAGAGGCCAGTACGTGTCATCATCTTACACGGTTGCCAACATGGTCAATGTCGTGTCCATATTGCAGTATCACTTTCCCGCCACCGCCAAACATCCACCTGGCTACTCTAGAGGCTACCGCAACTACACCTCACATTGATACGGCATAGGCCAGTCCGTGTCATCATCTTACACGGGTTGCCAACATGGTCAATGTCGTGTCCATATTGCAGTATCACTTTCCCGCCACTGCCAAACATCCACCTGGCTACTCTAGAGGCTACCGCAACTACACCTCACATTGATACTGCAGAGGCCAGTCCGTGTCATCATCTTACACGGTTGCCAACATGGTCAATGTCGTGTCCATATTGCAGTATCACTTTCCCGCCACCGCCAAACATCCACCTGGCTACTCTAGAGGCTACCGCAACTACACCTCACATTGATACGGCATAGGCCAGTCCGTGTCATCATCTTACACGGTTGCCAACGTGGTCAAGGTCGTGTCCATTGCAGTATCACTTTCCCGCCACCGCCAAACATCCACCTGGCTACTCTAGAGGCTACCGCAACTACACCTCACATTGATACGGCATAGGCCAGTCCGTGTCATCATCTTACACGGTTGCCAACGTGGTCAAGGTCGTGTCCATTGCAGTATCTTTCCCGCCATCGCCAAACATCCACCTGGCTACTCTAGAGGCTACCTCAACTACACCTCACATTGATACGGCATAGGCCAATCCGTGTCATCATCTTACACGGTTGCCAACGTGGTCAATGTTGTGTCCATTGCAGTATCACTTTCCCGCCACCGCCAAACATCCACCTGGCTACTCTAGAGGCTACCGCAACTACACCTCACATTGATACTGCAGAGGCCAGTCCGTGTCATCATCTTACACGGTTGCCAACGTGGTCAATGTTGTGTCCATTGCAGTATCACTTTCCCGCCACCGCCAAACATCCACCTGGCTACTCTAGAGGCTACCGCAACTACACCTCACATTGATACTGCAGAGGCCAGTCCGTGTCATCATCTTACACGGTTACCAACGTGGTCAAGGTCGTGTCCATTGCATTATCACTTTCCCGCCACCGCCAAACATCCACCTTCAGCCTCCTGAGGTCCGAGATGCCTGAGGAAACCACTTTGGTTGGGTACGCCGATGACGTCGCAGCTCTCATTGCTGCACGCAACGTTGAGCTGGCCCAACTAAAGTTGAACCGAGTCATGCGTGTGGTCAACACCTGGATGTCAGATCACGGTCTCTCGCTTGCTCTCAGTAAGACGGAGATTGTGATCCTCACGAAAAAGAGGATCGACACCGTCGTCCCACTCCGAGTGGGAAGGGAGGGGGTCACATCAACTCGTGCCGTCAAATACCTTGGGGTTACGGTGGACACCAAGTTAAGCTGGAGGGATCAGATCTTCCGTACGGCGGACAAGGCCGCTAAGGTAGTCACTTACCTTAGTAGGCTGATGGCCAATGTCGGGGGTCCTCGATCCAGCAGAAGACGTCTGTTGATGTCCGCGGTCCAGTCCGTGCTCCTTTACGGGACAGAGGTGTGGGCAGGCGCTCTAGATAAGGAGTGCTACAGGTTGCGACTCGCCCGGGTTCAGCGTCAAGCTGCGCTCAGGGTGTGTTCCGCCTACCGGACAGTGTCCGAGCCTGCCGTCCTGGTGGTCGCCGGAGTCATCCCTGTCAAGCTCTTGGCAGGGGAGAGGAAAGCGATTTATCAGAGACAAGGCGAGATCGGCAAGGACAAGGCAAGAACAGAAGAGCGCTCCCGAACCTTCCAGCAGTGGCAACACAGCTGGGAGCACGACACCCGAGGACGATGGACTGCGCGACTTATCAAGCAGGTCCAACCATGGGTGGAACGGCGGCATGGGGAGGTGGACTACTACCTGACCCAATTTTTTACAGGTCACGGCTATTTTCGGTCGTACCTGAACCGGATGGGAAAGACCGGTTCACCGGACTGCATTTATTGCCCGGGTGTTCCCGACGATGCGGAACACACATTCTTCCGCTGTCTCAGTTGGGAAGGGCCCCGCCTGGAGGCCACACAAATCTTTGGTGCATTTTCGGTGGACTCGGTCTGCCAAAAGATTTTGGAGGATGAGGGCAACTGGGATTGTTTGTCACAGTTCGTCCGGGGCATCCTCCTGGAAAAGAAAACCGATCTGGACCGCGAAGTGGCCCAGATCCCTTGATCGAGCGGCTGGATAAGGAGCGAGCCCCACGGGCGTAAGCCAAATTTAGGCCTAGCCTGACGTAATGTGATAAACAATTCCAGGTTAGATTCCTAAAGAGTAGAGGAGGTTTTTTAGTGGGTAAACTCGTTTTTTAGGGGAGCCCCACACTACAGGCTGGCCACCTGTGTGCGTAATGCATTTTTCCGCCTCTCCCTCAAAAAAAAAAAAAAAAAAAAAAAAAAAAAAAAAAAAAAAAAAAAAAAAAAACACCTTGCTACTAGAGGCTATTGCTCATACACCTGCTCACACCGATACTGCAGTCGAGGGCGGTCAGTGTCATCATCTTACACGGTTGATAACGTCGTCGCAATTTCGTAAACATTGCAGTAAAGGATTGCTTCAATTTACCGCAAAACATAGATACCGTACCCTAGATGCTACTACACATACACCTCAAATTAGTATAGTTAGTTTGTGTATGTTTTTATTAGAGGAATCACAACGGTTTGTATTGAAGTCAAGCAGACCAGAGACCGCCATAAATTGGTCCCCAGATACCCGTTCCATGTACAGCACGGATGTTTCACTTTTCCCTACATGCGATTAGATGTCCAGAGATTCTGTGTCCAGAGTGAACCAGTACTTGTGCCGTAGTCAGAGAGAAAATGGTGAACCAAAGGTATAGGACAGTGTTATCACGGAAATTCTCGTGGTGTCATCATGGAAGGTGGTCGTACTGAAGAGCCACCAAAATACTTACCGATAAGCGATTTTGATGTACTGTACCCATCGTCGATCCCTCACTATTTAGTAGTTCTCCATAACAACCAGTCAGATGGCAGGCCAGAGACATAGTGATACAGTAGAGGATGACAATTGAATAACTGAACGCCTTTTAGAGTTTTTCTAATCACAGTTTGTTGTATCTTACCGTGTTACGGAACTAATTTTTGCATTCGTAACACTTTCACTAAGCCAACTGAGATAAACATAGCTTCGGAGGATATTAAAGCATTATAGAACAGTCGCACCTTTACATGCCAACAGCCGCCTCGCCGAGAAGACACTGCTTTTCTTAATCTTTTGCCAAAAAAGGTTCTAGGCCTACGAATGGAAAAAGTGCAGGCTAAAAAACTGTATATGTTAGTTTTAGTTTCATTTATTTACCTAAACATCAATGGTTACAAACAAGCGGAACAAGGACATGGGGCAAGCTGGTGAGCACGGCGCGGCGTGGCGGGGGCAGACAAGGGATGAATCACCCATGGCATTAGCATACACTGTCAATAATTACAGTCTGGAGGTGTGACCTTGCCCCCTCCCACCGCCGAAACTGCCCAGCCTCGTGTCCTGGCCCGCCGCCGCGCGGGGTCGGGTGGGCTTGTGCGGTTTCCCACTAATTTTGGTCAATTCAACTTCACTTCATTAGGTAGTCAAATCTTTTGAGACTGTATCATATTTCGCATGATAACGGCAAGCTTAGCATTCTTCAGCAAGAACCATACATTTATAATTCCATGGTGGAGCAAACACTGCACGTAATCTTGCTCGTATCGTCCTCAATTTTATATAACACGTTTTTCTGTGTGCTATGGTGCTACGCATCATCTATTGTTTTAACTCCCTTTCGCTATCATACTAATTAATTATTGATGTTATTTATTGGTTACCGGGTTTTATTTTAAAATTGCTTGTAATGGGAATCGACCGCCTGAAATTTTGTATCAAAGGCGCTAATAATCAGAAACTTACTTCTAATTTATCAATGAGCGTAGATGACAATAATGGTACATAATACAGGTGAAAATTGTAAATATTACTGATAAATATGCAGGAAACGACCCAGACAAATAAATAACGACCCATTTATTTAGGACAGGAATAATCCATCAAATTTCAACACCTTGACAAGAGGGCAAGATTTCCCCTCAATACTTAAAACTCTGTATCGATTAAGTTTAATGCCCCACACAATAAAGTAACTCAAAGCACTCTAAAAAATTCGAAAACAAGGTTTGCGTATTATAGGTTTCATAACGGTATAATTTTAAAATTAAACTTAAACGGTTAACCTACTATAATTATTTTTAACTGTCAGGGGCAATAGCAGCAAAACAACCTAAGTGGCCTGTATGCCTTATCGTCAAATTAAGAACAGAGTGGACAATTTTAGCAAAAATTGAATGCTCGCCATTAATCTCTGATAGATTTGTCGATTGGACCTTTTCAATAACCACGACTCCGTTGCATCTTTCCCAGTACCAAATTAATGAATGCCGCGTTTTCGCCCAAATCAATCGGCCCGATCCTCTCCGTCGGTGTAGGGTGTAGAGGAGTGGGCGCGGGTGTAGAGAGTGTAGAATGTAGAGGGTCGTGTAGACGCCTCCGCTCTGGGACCTAATATTAATAATTTGGCGGACCTTGTCGCCGCCAGTATACATTCCAATTTGTACCCGCCCCTGTGAAGGCTTTATTCCATCTCTGTGTTCTGTTCATTTCTGGAGTAGACAGTTTCGTTTATTATACATCAGTATCAACAATGTTTATTTATTTATTATTTATTTATTAGGACAGTCAGATACAATAGTTACATATTGTGTTGACTTTTTGGAGCCCTAAACAGATAGAGCCACCAGTTTATTAAAACCCATCAAATAATTCGGCAAAGTGCACTTTATTTAGGCTATAAAACTATCAATTTAATTCTAAGTTTCCCAGCAGGTGTTTGCATGGGTATGATTTATAAACTCTACAACACTATAAAAAGCATTATTCATTAAATATTCTCTTAGTTTTTTGTAAAATAGTTTAATATCATTAATATTTCTTATGCTTTCCGGGAGATGGTTAAACAGTTTAGCTCCCGCGTACCATGGCAACTTATGGTAATTTTCGAGTCTGTGAAAATCAGTTCTGAATAAATTTTTATTTCTAGTATTATAGTTATGAAAATGTGTGCCGAATTTTGAGTCACATTTTGTTAGAAAAAACTCAATTGTTTGATAAATATATAAACCTGCTAATGTTAAAATTTCCATACTACGAAAGGCTGGTCGGCACGATTCTCTTCTGCCTATCTTTGCTAGGGTTCGTACAGATTTCTTTTGTAGAATAAATACCCTAGAAAATTTGCAATCAGCACAAGCCCCCCATAAAGGTAATCCATAGGATAAATGTGGCTGAATTATGACATAGTAAGCTGTTTTTAAAATTTTTGTTCCACAATATTTTGAAAGTCTACGCATAAGAAATATTCCCGAGGAAATTTTCCTACAGACATATTCAATATGATGTTCCCAAGTTAAATTTTGTTCTATGTTTAAACCCAGGAATTTTACACACTTGACTTGTTCCAAAATGTGTTCATTTATCATAATTACTGGGTTTTTGCTTTCATCTATATTACTTAAATTAAAATTTATGTAGTTTGATTTTGAATAATTTACTCTTAAGTTTAAACTACTAAAAAACTGGACACAACAATTGACCTGCGTGAAAGATACACTCTCAAGATTTTCAGTTGAATCAGCTGTAAAACTGAGAGTTGTATCATCAGCATATTGTGTGATTTGTTCAACATTTATTATTTCATCTAAATTGTTTACATAAATCAAGAACAAAACGGGGCCAAGGATTCTCTTTTAGCTTTACCTCAAACAAATTTAATATTTGTTTATACTATGCGATAGTTTTGGTAAGCATATAATTTCTAATGTGATGAAAATTGTTTAGCAGGAAGTCGAAAACTACTTTGTATCAAACGGTTTCCGTAATTAGTGGGTCAAGGGCACTTTAGCTCTCTCAAACTGTTTGCGACGGCCTCCCACACGTCAAGGGAGCCGACTTTCCCTCAATTGATCACTCACTGCTATTTATTAAAGTTTTTATACATATTTACTTTTAAAATACAAAATAATTTGCATTTACATAAAATGAAGCCCGTAAAGGCAAAGCGGACAAAGCCAATTTTCAATTTTTGAGATTGGTCACCTTCTGGTGAAGAAAATTCCGCTCTCTTTAGTCTTAGATTCAATTAAAATCTATCAAATTAATTTTTTCTACATCCATTTTTACAAATTATTTTTAGGCAGAATGAATTATTTCACAAGAAACTGTTGAATATAAACAAGTCTATTGCTGTGATCAAGAGCAGATGGTGTGATGGTTTGTCGCATTGCCATGCCTGTACGTATCGACATGGTCCTTCCTATACATCGGAACTCCATCACGTGTAACGTACTAATTTAGTGCTAATTTAACGATGGGGAGCAAATAGAATCACAGATAAACTCTCTAAAAGGGGAAAGCAACGTTTTTAACATCCATTTTCAAACTTGTTTGATCGATTGGATTCATGATCGGTTGTAGAGGTTAGGTCGCTGGAGTGAACACAGTCAGCTTATATTAAAATAACCGTGGGTCTATTATATCACTAAATTGTATAATTTCCCCTTATACTCTTTAGAGAAGCGCGGCAATTAAGCTGGCACTAGAACTACAAAATAATAATTCTCCATCACAAATGAATCTTCCTCACCGTCAAAATTTAATAGCACATCTGTTTTTAAGTTAATATTTTAAATGAAATACAGTGGAAGCATTTTAAATCTGTCTTGATGGGTAGATCTTCTTAACAAACTAGACGCCGACAATTAATTATTAATGATTAGTGTACCCGTTACTCGAGATTGAGAAATTTAGTTTGGACACCGATAAATAAGTTCATTTACTAACAATCGAATTGTCATTGACAATACGTTCAGCTAATAATTTTTGAATCAATAATAAGTTGAACAAATTGTTGTGCCCCTAGAAGGTTTGTTGTGAATAGGGTCACAAAATTTTCATTTAGCAAAAAAGTCGGGATATAATAATGTATCGTCTTTTCTCATTGGCGTTGGCGTCATCCGACTATCATGTTAAAATCAAAATAAAACACATGTTCTAATGAAAACAAAATATATCTTTTCCAAATCCCCGGTTTCTCTTTAGGAGAATGTTTTTCGTCATTTCTAATTTCCCTGTACCTTTTTCATACACCTCTGTTGTCCCAAGGCCCTGAGACCTTCAATTTGAGATCACTCCAATCGTTCTATATGTGGTTTGTTCTATATAACATTCTATGTAACAAACCATATATATGGTTTGTGAAACGCCCTAATTTTTTTCAAATTTTACGTAAACATACTTTTTGCAGTTTGTTTACCACTCTTTGTTCCGTATGGTTTAGCATAACCTCTTTGGTATGAACAGATATAGATGCTATCGCTGGTATTCTGTGCTTATTCTTTACAGCTGTTAAACTTTAAAATCAATCGATTTCCTCTACATTGTTAATCAAATGGGTAAATTATTAACTTTAAGGGCTTGTAAGGCCCTTCCTATTGGAATAATGTTGACCAATTTACTTTAGAAACAACTACACGTCAAACTCTATTCAACGAATGACACCAAAATCATTAAAATTGGTTAAAAACTCTAGGAGGAGTACAACAAACCATGTCGCGAATTAAATACGTATGGATTAAAAACTACAAAAGGCAATTCATTACATTTTTACAACCCGTAATTTTTTACGGCCCAATAGCTAGTGTCTTGTAAGGAGTAAGGAAAACGTTCTATTGTGACAAGACAGATCTAGGTAAGGGGGCATCAGCGATAGCTTCGATCTGGCTTTGATCTGCATGATCCTCCCCGAGCATTCCTAAGGTTTCGACCAATTAATCAGCTGATCTGTGATCTGGAAACCCCGCGCGGCGCCGGCGCAGAAGCCGTGGACCATTGTCACGAGTCGGACTTCCCGCGAAACCTTTTACCATGATTAGAGTCCGTCGTCTCGTGAGTGTTAGATGCCAAGTGCTAATGCCGGTTAAACGGTCGAGTCGATGTTGCGGGGGACGAACTCTTGATATAGGTAGTTGTCATGTCGGAATTTCGACAAAGTCATTCTCATTTTTTAGCTTTAAACCCAAATACAGTTTATTTATTAATGGTATTTTGCTTATTTAAGCAAATTGAAGCAAAAGGTACGGCAAAATAATTATTTGTCATTTTTAGTTTAAAATAGGTCAGTTAAAAATATGCATTAATTTTATTTACATTCCGTTATTATTCTATTCCACATTATATTCTATCTACTTCGGTACTCAATGAAATACGGCTTGTTGATAATAAAGTTAATTGTTTTTGGCAAAAGCGGAAAAGTTAATGAGTTGAGCTCACCAGTCCTGATCTATCGGACTTTGGGAAGCGAGAGACGTAAGTTATCTATGGCATTTTACACCATACAGTAAATTGAATTATTTGAGTACTTTCATTGTTCGATTTTTTTGTAAAATACTGTTAGGAAAAAATCACATAAAATTAATTGAACCTTAGATCGATGGTCTCCAGATTGGAATGTAATGTAGAGACATGAACCTTCTCATGTCAAATCGGCCGCCGAATCTGACCTCAACATGCTTCAACATCGGCAGGGTCGAGAGTAAACAACAACATAGCACCACAGTCCACGCGGCCTTCGTCAAGGACGCTATACGGCTGTGTGGACTATTAATCCAAATTACGACTTCTTTGGCTTGTATTAATGCAATGTTATGAAAAATAATAAAGAAAAGTTGTAATAGTTACCTAGTTTTACAAAGAGAGAGCATTAGTAATGTCTCCCAATATTTACCGGGAGAGAGCCTCATCAGCGATAAAGTACGTCTGGGTGCCCGCCAATAGTGAAAGTAAAATCATTCGTTTGAAGCCATACCTGAAATTCCTCATCGGTAGTAAATATAGGCGCATCGGCATTTGGTAGGTTTCTCCATTTTCTAAAACGAATGACCCATATCAGTAAACATTTATTGAAACAAGATTCGGTTCGGCGGTTCGGAAACTATGAAATTTTACAAACGTTTGTGAATGTGGATGGATAATGGAACGTAAAAAATCGCTAGCCTCTATGTGGTTATTCCAATGCTCAGTGCAAACTTAATTTTTATGGCTACGGAACAAAAAATTGCAATTGCATAATTTAAATCTATCTCTAAAATGTTTAGTAACTTAAACACAGAGACAATACGTAAAACATTAAAAATATTTTTTTAGGTCTATTTTTAGTGAGAAACAATGTTATAGTTAATCACTTATAACAAAGCTATGTATGATGAATTTCATGTATGATGAATTTAAGGTTTTGTATGTGACAATACTTTCAAAACGGAAACGAAATTTACACTATAATAATAATAATAATAAATAATCTTTATTTTGCCAAATATCACATGTACAATATTATACAACAGAAAAGTATATGTGCTCTTCAATATGCATTAAAAAAAATTGTAGTTTTACAAAATTGTACAAGATTAATAAAATACTATGATGTTGTATAAAATAATTATCTTTGAAAATGTATGAAAATATACATGTTTTAATTAAAAGAAAGCAACAATAATAATAACAATAACAATTAAAACAATCAATGGAAAATTATAATTATTCTTTGTAGTGGCAAAATAAATAGGGATCCCCTAGAACAAGCTGTATTGGGATCTCCATCACATGAAAGTATTACAAATAATTAGTAGGCTAGCAACGACCGTATTGACTCTAATGCTTAAATTATTGATAAAAAACTTTAAACAAAACAAACATTTTATCTGTGCTAAAAAGACAAATATAAATAAACATATCATCAGTACTAATACAAAAACTCAACAATTATTCATTAACATATAAGACTTGTGAAAAATAACAATAACCATTTTCAAAGTTCTATACATGAACATAAACTAAATTACAAGTTTAAAAAAATCATCAATATTTTCTTGCTCGAGCAACCATTTTTTTAAGCTTCTCAAAAACTGACCATGAGATGTGAAGCTGTCAATTTTAGAAATAACAACATTGAACAACCGTGGTGCAACACTACTATAAAACATTTGATGTGCTCTTAGATTTGACTGAGGTACATGAACAATTCCATAGTGTCTTATAGTGTTCGTGGTGTTCCGAAATCTGTCTATTGAATTTAAAGCTGTAACAGATTGACACTTAACATTTAACAGCGCGTTAATTTTAAATATGTAATTCGAGTCGCTAAATTAATACAATAAAAATTACTCTTACCAAATTTTCTTGTTGAATAAATTTTTTAAGTCACCGAACACTTTAAAATCGAAATTAAAATAATGTCACTACATTTATTCAAAGCATTTTAACTTTTAAAGAGTGTTCGCTTATGAATAAAACACTAGACAGCAAAGGATAATAAAAAGTGGAAAATATCGGCGTGTTAGCTAAAGAAAGGATATTGAGAGAGTATTAGTGTCATAAAACCAGCAGGTAAGTAGATTGTTATTTGCAAAGGATACGGCACACCCATACGGCTATTGTGCAGCATTGTGCAACCTACTGCTGTTTGGGCGGAAACATGTGACGTATTATACCTTACTGTTTAAATTATAATGCATAAAAAAATTTAAGAAAACATTTGAACGTTTCAGAAGTTTCTCTTTATTTACTTTATAGTTTTGGGGTTAATCAAACAGTGCATGTCCGGGTAGACACAATACGAGCCCGCGGAGTGCCGATACCTATTGTTGTGGGGTCCTCAGGAGCCCTCCACTTATCAGCTGATTAGCTGAGAGCCTCTTCTCACATCGCTCCGTATCACAACAGCCTCTTGTGGCCGGGGTATTTAGACAACCTCTCGCAGATCAGTATCGCCAGACCCCACAATAGTATATTTCGTCACTAGTCCGGAAAGTGGTCGAGCACTGATATACCACTTTCGGACGAGTTACGAACAGTACTTTTCATCATACCACCTTTAATAAATTTACAGTTTGGATAAAAATTAATAAATTTTAACCTATATCCCCCCCTCTTACGTTGTTATTTGTTTATCTTGTATTTGAACTATTTACAACTGTTATTAAAAATAAAAATAAATTAACTTGTTTAGTGTCCCGAAAACCACTGTTTCGCGGTCTAGTCCCGTAAACATTGTTTACCAACACGTTTGTCCAACCCACCGGGAATCAACTAGTTTCGATCACAGCTGACCGTTCCGAAAACATCGTTTATCGCAATGGCATGATGAAAAACAAATTTTACACCCAGTATCTGTCTTGACGAAGAAATTTGCGAATCGATCAGTTTTTGTAAAGATGTAATGCTTTTAGGTCTTAATTGAATCGAAAGTGCCACTGTTGTGTGAAATTAAAGTTAATAATAGAACTTGAGCAGTCGTAAGTTAATATATGTTTAGTATCCCATCCCATCGTTAGTAAAATAAGTGCATTTGAAGGCACCATCGAGTTCAGTAGTGCGTGTTTTTAAGTTAATCTTGAACCTCTCGTGCTCGAATCTCTAGTCACGAATAATGGTCAAATGTTTTCATAGACGACACTCGAGTTTTAATTTTAGAAGTGTTTAACATCATAGGGTAGTTTATTTCACATGTAATGCTTTTAGGTCTTAATTGAATCGAAAGTGCCACTGTTGTGTGAAATTAAAGTTAATAATAGAACATGAGCAGTCGTAAGTTAATATATGTTTAGTATCCCATCCCATCGTTAGTAAAATAAGTGCATTTGAAGGCACCATCGAGTTCACAAGTGCGTGTTTTTAAGTTAATCTTGAACCTCTCGTGCTCGAATCTCTAGTCACGAATAATGGTCAAATGTTTTCATAGACGACACTCGAGTTTTAATTTTAGAAGTGTTTAACATCATAGGGTAGTTTATTTCACATGGATGTAGTTTATTTGGAGATACAGTACCGCTTTTAGGGAGTGAGTGGGGAAAACGAAAAGTAATAAAAAAAGATCAACTCGAAGCAGAAAAAGTGTACTTTGATTTGTTAAGAATAATATGAGTGATGGATGCTTGCACGGGTGTACTTTCAGCTTCTTAATGGGGTGGGGGGTTGGGAGCTATAACTTTCTGTGACTGCTTGATGACTTTGTTTGAGAACTTCCCTCTGCAAAGTAGTTCGGGTTATTTCCTACTTTGTTATTATTGTTATGTATATATATATATATATATATATATTATTGGAATGTAACTGTCCCCCGCCTATATGCTTGGTACCAAATAATTAATAGAAAGTTTAAAAAAATTTTAGAGGTGTCGTTCTGTAGGCTATATTGAAGTACTGTAAACTAATAAACTCAGTGTGTAACGAGGCCAATTAAGAGAAAGATACTGGCAAGGAATTCAACAACATTCGAAGAGAGGGGATGTTTGATCAACTGCTGCTTTGTATGATATTATTGGGCAGGCATTAACGTGTGATGGCCCCGGTGTGGTAGCGCCTGCGGCGGCCACGCGGCAACCCCGCCACCTCGCTGCCCCGCAGTTGCAGCTCGCGTGCTGAAGGCGCTCATGCGATCATCCCACACTCGCCCCCTCCCCTCTCCTCCTGCCCATCACCAACTCTGTTTAAAAATATTTTACTTCGTCTCTGTCGTATATACATAACAATTTTCAAGTTTGCCCTAGTTTTGTATTTAATTCCTAAAATTATTGCGTGAAATAATTATTTTTAAACAACATTTGGCTTTATAATAATAATTAAATATTCTGGTATACTATTTGAAGGGTTTAAGTTATAAAAACAGCATTCATATAATGACTCTTTCACTGGTTTATAGTGTATCCCCACTGTGGTGGTAGGTCATGGCGTCCCATAATTGTATTGTGTTTCATCTTTGGTCCTATATTGAGTTCTGTGTCTCCCATCCCCAGCAACAGACATCAAACATATCTTATCTCTGTTTATCTGGGAGATAACTGGTGTAGGGATGGCAAAATGTAACCGCATCAGTTACTTTGCATTAGTTGCGGCGCTGCAACTGATGCGCAATGTAACTAATGCGGGAAAGTGGCTAATGCATTAGTTAAGCTCGCAACAGCCGATGCCGCTAAACACTGCGGGGACGTGGCTGTTGAATTAGTAAAATCAGTTGACCAGACGACTAAACTTTATGAAACTCTTGTTTCTACCTGTTTAAAAAGTGTTTTTCTTTCTTAATCCTCTATCATTTTGTAACTAACTGTGTATTATTAATAATAGTCGCACATTAGATTAAATTATTTTTTCTTAAATGACAAATTTGAAATATAAAAATTTATATTATCAAGCATTTAAGTTGACTATTTTTTAGTCGTCCAAAAATTAATGTTAAACAATATAATAAGTTATAGGGGAAAAATTACTTTACAGAATGTTTAAAAATCAACATATTAGTAATAAAATGTAACTTGTGTGGCGAAGAGAATTATTGTAAATATCTGTTTAACTGCAACATAGCGCAAGCTAATTCTATCCGGACAAGAAACAACAGTAGCGCGAAACAGGTACCGGTTGCACGAATGCCACCAGCCGCCAGAGCTTAACTAATGCAGCCGCATTCACTAAATTCAACTAATGCGCGGCCGCAACTAATGCAGTTGCAGCTAATGCGGGGAAAACATTAGTTAAGCCCATCCCTAAACTGGTGGTCTGATGGGACAGTAGTCGTCCATCCTCCTGGGTTTGTAGTAGCTGAACAGTTGAACCTGCTGACACACTCTTGGCGCGGGAGTTCGTCCATTTATTGCGCTCTGTGACTTGTGAGTGTACCAACCGAGGTTTGTTAAGCCAACAGGTAGCTTTGTACCTCCTCATGTGATACGTACACAGTGAAAAACATAAGTCTTTTTGTTATATAAACATAAGTTGTTACTTGATTATTAGGAAAATTGCTGATGGGTAAATTGTTTTTGTTTAAATAATATCCAAGGCGTGTTATGTATGTCTAAGAATTTACTTTTTTGTAGTTGTTCAAAAGAAAATTCTAATGTCAAATAATAAATCTGACCAATTACAAATTAATTACAAATTGGAGGCGCTCTTGTCTGTGTGTGTATCCAAAGTATATAGGCCAAAGGAATACTTTTATAAATTACTCAAAGTACCGTACGCAATTACAGATCAAACGCTGATCTAAATTGAACAAAAAATTCAGTTAATCTAGACTATCTGGACTCATTTAATTTAAAAAATTTATAATTAAAACATATGTTCTTCCTAATTTGTTAGCATTTGTTCACCTGGACGTATCACTTGCTTCAGGAGAAAGCTCATTCGCATCGCTCATTCAAAGCCCATAAAACTTAATAGTAGGCCGTTTTGTACACTATGCAGTATACTAATTAGTACAAGAACTGAACCGTACCATTAATCTGCCAATACATTCGTTATGTGTAATAAATTCTGTTGTATACTCTTTGAACCATCTCATTGGATAAAAGTAGGTGATTGTATCGGTATGGATCTTCCTCGGAAGCACTGGACTTTACTCAACTGTTCCCGCACTGGAGTAGGAAGATTAGCTAAATTATTGTTATTATTAAAAATGGGGTAAGACACAAGACCAGCCACGAGGCTGCGGAGCGGTATCAAACAATTGTTCTCATGGTCACAGAATGTCCAGGAATGTCCTGGAGTTGATCGGTTTGCATAGTGCAAGTGATGCTGCACTGCAATGGCTTATCACCCTGGATTTAGCTTTATAAAGGGAGATTATCAATTAATTATATTTTAAACAGTTTATTTTACATACACTTACGCATCACCACAGAAACTATTTTGATAGTTTCAGAACTTGGTGGCTGGCTAAGGAAGCCTATGATATTAAATATACTAATTATTAAAAAAAATTATTGAAGTAATCTTCTAGTTTGTTAAACTTGTTATAAATGAAAGTGAAGGCTGTTATGTTATTATTGAAACATCCAATAAAAGTCTGTTTGGTGTACGAGTAAAAAAATAAGTGTAAAAAAAAGATAGAAAATTTTGGTAAATATATTAGATTGCAGAAAAGTTAAAAGTTTTGAGGCAAATCCTCTTAAAAGGAATGTGCAAACTCAAGCTTGCAAAGAAACAACTTTCTTATATGAGTGGATTATACACACAACTGCTTTAAAATAGGAAAGTTTCATTGTTAGTTTTAAAGTTGTAAAACGTGGATTTCTTTATTTTTATGTTAGGATAATTTTATGGGTCATATAAAAAGTTTTGTAGCATTTAGTGTTATAACTCTATTTGTTTTCCTTCTAAAATTGCCATTAAACAATTCATGTCAAAAATATATTTACAAATTAATTGTTATTAATTATTTAAACTGTTTATTGTAGTTAGTAATGTTTAAATAAGAAACATTTGAACATTTACCATATAATAATAAAATATCTGATTTATTCATGAAATTGCCTCCTCGATTGAGTTCAGGCGTATTTAAAAATAAGGTTACTACACCGCATGGCGTCGTCAATCCCTCATTTGGTTGAGATGACTAGTTTCGGAGCATTTGCTCCATTATCAAATCTTGCATACAGTCACAGTCAATTAAAATAGTTTGAACACAAAGTCGTTGTCAAAATTTAAAATAACATAACACAGACACAAACAATACGAACATTTAACACACATTATGAAACCTTAACTGAAAAATATATATATCTAAAATTAAAATATTACAAAATCCTGAAAATTTCTCAAATTTTAGGGGTTTAAATTGCATTAGAAGATTATTACCGGGTGTCCTTAAAGTCTTGCTCTGATAAAGAAACTGAATAATATGAAAATAACTTGTGGTAAGATTAAGTTTTATTTTCAGTTTTAACAAGTGACTTCTTAAGTTTTTTCCGCTATGCACAAACTCAATACACTTCTATGTATCCGCTTGGGTTACTTGTAATTCTTCTACAGGTAAATTTTTGTTAGTTTTTTACTAACAGCCATATTTTTGTTTCAGTTGACACTTCCTGAGTAATAGGTGTCACTCCATTTATTATTTTCACTTTAAGAGTTTCTAAATTAGTAACTGGGAAAGAATAAACCAAATCTTTGACAAATTTGAGAACATAAAGAAATCTAGAGAGGTCAAGCGTGGTGGACGAGGTTTCAATTTAGTTGGGGCATCACTATTTGTTTTTTGTTGTTGTTGTTGTTGTTGTTGCATTATAAGTAAACTGCATTGTTGTCAATTAGCCGTGTTTTAGATGTTAACAAATTAATGAGAAAAACACTAGATTAAATTGCCTTGAAAATAAGAAATGTAATATGTTTGTAGCTATAATAGTGTCCATACAGCAAAGCTATGAAATCAGGGAAAGACTTTCTGGACACTTGGTATTATTCCCCCTCGCACATTTTTCCTTAAAAATTTTTTTAATGTTTTAGGACCAAAAAATAAAAAGTAAGCCTACACCTGCTAAGAGTCATTAAACTGCGGCCTATTTCTTTTAAAACTCATCATTGGCTTAGTTTTATTGAAATTTTCACTAGAGCTTTTGTAAAAATTAAACCTTTTCGGAGATTTCAGAGGCGTTGAACCCTGAAAGTGTTTGATAGTTGTTAGGGAGCATCAGGTTGAGATGTTTGATGTTCAGCCAGCTGATCACATCCTTCCTGTCAGCTGATAACCCTTCCCTCCACCTCCCCCTCTCTCTCTTGCCTTCCTTTCCCTGCTGTAATTGGTCTAGTCGGTGATATTGTATTAACCTTTAAGCGTCACTCTTTTCAATTTCGGATGGGTAAGTTGTGATTAATTTATCAACCCGTCTATCAAATTTTTTGTAGCGTAAAAAGTAATTATTTATTTCCATCAAAGTGACATTAAAAAAATTAACTGTTGAAAATATAGATTTACTAAACAAGTAAGCAGCTTCTTTCTTTTGTCAGATTGGGTGAAAAAGTATCGTATATTAACTTTGGTCAGGATACAAGAGTGCCAGAATTTCACTATCATTTGGAGATGTACCATGTAGCTTGCAAGAACTCAGTGTATGTGCAAGGTGTCTAAATTCTAATACTGACCAATGGTGGGTCTTGCAAACAAACACTTGACACATTTTTAAAGGTCAACAAAAAATTTGCAGATGTGAAATTGAATAAGACCGAAGGGTGAGTGTGAAGGATTAGATAGTTAGTGTAGCTTTGATACTAACCAACACAAGCTGATTATTTTGTTAGGCTCATTAATCCCAATGAAAAAGTCCAGTTTTTAACCATTAAAAGGATCCATTAAAACAACTTTCTTCAGATCAAACCTGCAACCTTTGTATTACAAGCTTTATAACCAATTGGCTACCAAGCTAGTAGTAGCTGTACATAATAGTTTTATCCTAAAAAGTATTTACAACAAAAAATATTTTCACAAAATTAGCGAAAAGGAATGTAAAAATAATAGTCTGAAAAAGGACATGTGTTCCAAAATTTTTGGAGCACTGTTTCAAATCTCTCAAAGTTTAAGTTGTAACTTAAATAGTTTCATTTTAACGATATTTGACAAAGATTACTTAATTAAAATTTAAGAAGCATTACTATAATACATCATAAAACAACTGTCTTATTGTTCTGAATAAATTTCTAAATTACACTTCAATAAAAACCCTAAACATTTTTTAAGGATTAATTATTTGATGTTACTACACCAAAGAAGAAATTATTTATATGTAAAGGATACTACTTTTTACAGTAATAATTTCATTTACATCTCAACAGTGATTGATCGTAATTACATGCAGTTTTCTGAATTGCTTTTGTGACAATGCACCTTTTTACTTTACCCAATGTGAAACAAAAATTTTATGTACAATGAAAAATAGATAACCATGACTGACTACCACATTTGCCTTGAAAGCAGTCAACAATATCGTGTTTACCTAAATAGACATATAAATGGGGCAGCTAAATGTGCCGAGAGGCAGAATAGCCTCTCAGATCAGTGGGTAACGTAAACATATAACTCACCCCCTCCTTCCCCTCCCACCCTCTTGAGCATCCTTAATTGATTAACTCTTGTCTGTTACAGTATTACCTTCAGTTTTCACCTACTTTCGCTTAAGTTGAGGAAACATATTTTCTTAAGGAAACATACATTGATGAATTAAGATTGATGATTGAGTGATGGTTGAATTGATTATTGATTGATTAAGTGCCGATAAAGTTTAAGTAGAGGAATGAAATATATTGCTAATTTGGTTTGGTCGGAGTTTAAAGGGAAGCCCAGTGATGTGAAGTCATTAGAATACGCCACGTAACCTTGTATTGTGGCATTTTTGCTCCTCGTATCGTGCTATAAGCCAATTGGGAATTACAACTGGTGCTGGTGTGCTTACAACAGGAATATTGAATATGATAACATATTATGTAAAAGATGTAGGGCCTACAAATCATCAAGATTTTTAATATAATGTCAAAATCTCTCAATTTTTCATAAGATCGAAACTATAAAATTTATTTAAAAATTTAAAATCTTATGTTTTAGTGTGATTAAAAATATTTCCAAAAAATTAAAATAACTAATATTGTTAAAGCAATTGTAAAAACAATAAAAAATATTTGGACAACATATGTCTTATTATTTAATAAAAAATAAGCCTCCATCAGAAAGTATTATTAAATTAAAAATATCAATTTAACACAAAAAGACGACAAACAACTATTATAAATTAAAAAATGAAATAGAATAAAATTAAGCCAATGATTATTTTATCAGTTCTGAAAACTGTTGAAACCCCAGATAATAGCCCATTTTATAAAACAGATTACGAGATAGAGTGGATGATACATCAGCCAGAGTGGACGCAATATATCTGATTAATGATGAGCCAAGCGGGTCGGATATTTACAACATATCTTGAAAACCATCTAGCCATGTCAAGCCGTTTGGCTAATATTATTTGGTCTTTTGTGATTTCATAACTTATGGAAGGACCTCTTTAGAATACAAAGCTACAAACTTTATAAAATTTAGAAAACTGAGATTATTCACTAATATAAGAATTCCCCAGTTACAAAAAAAAAACCCTTTTTGAAAGAATCTGTGAAGAAGTACAGACCTAATAAGTTTTTTATTTTGTTGTAGAACACTTTCCTCGGGCTTATTATTTCTATAATTGATACTGTTAGGTAATTCAAAATCTGCTTTGAAACTATCTTAGAAAAGTCAACCTTCACACCTGCATCTTGGTGTGTTTTCCTTAAATAATTCAGTTCACATAAATTACCGATATGTAATTTGGTTCTCCGAGAAGGGAATGTCTCTCATGAGGTTGACAACTTGTTTGGCTAAATGATGAGCAAGGGGCGTTGTTTATGTGGTGGGGGAGGGGTGCAGTGTAAATATTTCAGTTTATCAGTGATCAGGTGTATGTTGCTACCATCCATGTCGTCAGAGATAAGCTCCACTAGGACACCTGCCTATCACACACACCTTTAAATGTTTCTGTTCTCACGTACAACATTGTAGACTGTTATACATAAAGGGTTGCAGCAACCAAACTTACTTAGTATGCTATTGAAAAATGTGAAAAACATCGCTTATCGTAAACTGAAGATAATTTTTAGAATTTGACTGGAATATTATCAACTTTTAATGAAGTAAATTTGGTATATTTCTAATAAAAATAATAAAGTGAAAGCCCAATAATCCAATATTTTAATTTGTAATTGACTTTAATTGGATTGTTTACTTTCATTGCCTTGCACACTGAATACATTGCAGAATATATTGTTTGGTTTCAAGGTTAATATACAAATTGTCCTATGGTGTCTTAAGGTCATCTATTGAAGAATGAGTTTATACGTTTACAGTATATGTGAACAGATTTATTTTTGGGTCATTAGTATGTTTGAAATTGTTTTTAGGTTTTTAATATTTTAGCATATTTTAGATCCTTTTTATGTACGTATAATAAATACATTGAAATTTATTTATAATGCTCATATTCTTCATTTTGTTTTAGGTGGAAGCGGGAGATGTCATCCTGAAAGTTAATGAGACTGACGTCAACAGGCTAAACACAAAAGAAGGTATGCATCTAATCATATTAACATGGAGACTGAATGTGATGGGGTTATGTATTTATACCATGAGATTTGAGGAATATTTCATTTAACAAACAGAATGTTTTTTAAATAATTCTAGACGATATCACCTGATTGAGTAAAAAAAATTGAGTCTAAACACATTTGCTTCGGTGGTAACCTTCATCATTGTTAAAGTGTTTATGATGCATGAACTTTATGCACTACATAACTTCCATCAGTCTATCAAGTACAGCTTTTACTGAAATTTTTTTAATTCTACCTTGAAAAATATAGAAACGGAAAATGGAAATTCTTTATCTGTATACAAAATAATTAAATCCCGAGAGTTTAATTTAAAATAAGTAGATTGTTATCATTTGTGTTTCATAATTTATAAAACCATTGTTTTATTTTAATAGAGAACACAATAGTGAGTTGCATGAAATGTTAGAATATCTGCGGAAGTATCAATCAATAGGCACATGTAGGTCAATGTTTTCCCACTTCTACAGCAAAAAGAGTTCTTATATTTCAGTATTTATTTTATGATTCTTTTAAAAGCTGATACACTTATTGATTATTCGGTTTTAAAGATGACTTTTTGTATTATATCAATCGGACACACTATATAAATGTATGAACAAAATGGCTTTCCTGTTATTAATATTATGTTATAAATATTTCTTGTTATAAATAGGCTTTCCTATGTATATGTTTATTAAAATGTTAACACGGTAGAAGAGGCAGGTTGGATATTTCTGAAATATTATTGATTCGGTAATAGACAAGTTTTAACTACTGCTTTTTTAGTTAGTTGCTCAGAGTTATTAATTACATCCGCATTGTGCAAGTTACTTGTATTGTAGCTGCAGAACACCTCTTTGTACATGCAAACACATAAATAAAGATTCATAAATTAAATCAATAAAGTGGCTTCTTCTTACATTTGATTTTATATAATGAATGTATTGTTTTTTAAAACTATATTGATAAAAACAACAACGTGTTAAATAATATTTTCTTTTTATAAACAATTATTGAATAGTATTTCACTATTATCTCCCATATCTTACTTGTCAGATACAAAAGTTGATATTAAGTCAGGTAACATTTTGAGAAAGAAATATTTAAACCAAGAAAAAATATAAAAAATTAAATTTGGTTACTTTTGGCTATTTTGAAAATCAAAAACTAACCATCGAATGCTAATTAAAATACAATGCTTGTTTATTGTGATCGTGTGCTGATGTATCTCTTTCTAAGTTAGTGAACAAGAAAGTAATAAAAATAATGATATGAAACTATAGTCAAAATTAGATATAACACTCTATGGTTACATGAAAGTTTACGTTTTCATAGATTTTTGCTTAAAATGTTAATTGGAATTGCTGCAAGAAACCTACTATCCTAGACATCCTAGTCGCAATCATGATATAGTCTATCAACAGCAGCCTATAGTGTGTTTTATTGATGGTTTAGAAACAAATCAGTGTCTATGAATAAACAAAATGGAATCAAAGACCGATATAAAAATTGTTCATTATCTGCTGTGGTGTATTAACTTTGTAGAAATGAGTTTGTGGCTAACTGTGAGCCGAGGGACTGTTGAGCCATAAAAGCATCAGTGTGTTCCCGGGGGAACGTCTGTATCCTCTGGTGCAGCTGAGAGTGACAGAGCCGTGATCGCGTAAACATTGGCTACCCTCACACCTCGTCTTATGTTTTATTAGAAAATATATATTATTTATTTTTTTATTACAGTAAATAAACATGCTTAGTAAATTTGGTCTTATTACTCATCTTCATTTTAGATTTTTATTTTTGAATTATTTCACAAAAAGAGATACAAGTACATCTCTTATGATATTTTAGTAAAGAGATTTACTACCCATAGTAATCTTGCAAAGTAGTTTAAAATAAAGATATGGGACATTAGATTTTTTTTGTATTGCCGTAAAATTGCATCATGAAAAGTGGAAAATATTGCCCTTCTTAAATACTCTGTCTAAAAAATACTATTAATTTCAATTTGAGTTTTGTGAAAAATGAGGGATGAAAAGGTTAGATCTCAGAGTGATTAATCAATTTATGTGGGTGAGAGGGGCGGGGAATGGTAAGGGGAAGGGAGGAGGGAAATGCGAATGAAAGGGAGACCATTAGCTGGTTAAGTTGGTGGCTGTGTTATCGGCCGGGTGTGTGGGGCAATAAATTATCACTGTGTCGCAGTTTATCCGACAACACTTGCAAATGTATGAATCTGGGACAAAACGGACCTTTCCTCCTGTGTCACTCCAGGGCGATCACTCTTTTATGTATGTAACATAGTATTTTAAATATTTTATTGTGAATAAAAGTTATGTTATAGGGTATAGACGTTTTTTTTAGGGCAAAATATTTTTGTAGAACCTTAAAAATATTTTATATAGACCGGCTCACAAGAATGCACTTGATGCAATTATAATTGAAAAACAAGTTTTCAATCATATAAATAATTTAGCACTTTGTATTGGCTAACCTACAATAATTTATTTAACGTGTCTCTGCATGTTAAGCCATTGGTCCTACAAAAGTAGTCATTGAATCATGTTAGAGGTATTAGTAGAACCAGAATGGATACTTATTTAATACGCTAAGTGTTTCATTGTAATTAGAACTCCTCCAAAAATTCTCAACCGATTTTCAAGTTTTTGACTTTGGATAAGTCTTGGTCTGTAGCTGGTTCCGCCAAAAATTGATGAGAATCAGACTTCAAATAAGGGCGCTATTCATCATTTAAATTTGGAATTTTTCCTATTAGAATAACATTGGGATTGGGTTGAGCATTTTAACCATCTGTTAATAAGTACAGCTGTAAATAAGGGCCGGTTTCCGAGTCCAGGGTTATCTCTATTCTCGGACTAAAATCCAGTATAAACCAGTTTTTAGTCTAGGACTAAAGAAATTGGGTTTCGGAGCTCAAGGATACCTAAACTCTAGGAATATCGCTAACCCGAGAGTTAACTTGGGAGGGATATTCTCGGACTTACTCTCGTGGGTTTCCGAGTCAGGTGTTATTTAATCCTCAAGTTAAGTTTTATTCTTTTGAATTTCGGAGTTAAAATTTAACCCACAACTGCTTAGTCGAGGACTATCTTTTGGCTATGTCGAGGAATATCTTGAGCATTTTTAATCCTGGCAAAGGGTAGAGTTAAGTTGAGGAATATCTTTTTCAGTGGGCGCTGTAACCTGAGATTAGTGATGAGATTCACTCAATATTACGTTGGCAGTTAGACATTTAGGTTACGGTTGTTTTTAGATTAATGTGATATGGAATGCCTCGATTATTGAGACTACCCCAGATATGCGCATCCACCCTTTCAACTGAGACTTGTGTGCAAGCTGTAAACGCATTTTACGACACAAAGTAACGAACAATTTAAACCCCGTTTTAGGTTAAGAAAGTGTTCATGAACTTGCGAGACGGATCGCCCCAAGGCCTTCTGAAAATGATCGCAGGGCTCCCCATGACACATATCAAAAGCGTCTGCTTGCAAAATTGTACATCGGGAAGTATTGTATATTTAAATGGAAATGAAAAAACCAAGCATTACAGTTTTATACAGGCTACTATTCTACGAAAAAATATTTTTTTAGCAAAACGGGTTCCTCGGTGTTCTAGGTATAGTTGACGGGATCAACGCTACTACGGACAAAAAAATTTTTTTAAATAATATTATAAACATGTTCTTATTTTTAAATATAATTTTCATCAAATAAAATCACAACGTTGTCTAAATAAGCAAGTCATTTCATGCACTTTTTTTACTAGTATATGGTAAAATAAAATGTTTGAAAAGATCCTTTTTTTACGAAGTGTCAGTAAGAATTTTCAATTAAAAAGACATTCAGTCAATCTCAATAATCAATCATTTGTTTCTATGTCACTGTTAAAAAAATATTACACTGATACTTTTTTAATAAACTAAACCAGTTTCCTTCTATTCTTCAGTTCTTTCTCTACATTTTCCTTACATTCTACTTGGCCATAGTTAAATAAATTTAATCAAAGGAGATTATTGAACATAATGTCACGCAGAATGTTCATTGCACACACACAGAGAGCACACCACCAAGATGGAACGTTGCGTTTTCAACTGATAAGGGACAAGACACGGGAGCTGTGGCCAAAAACGTAAACTAAATCCTTCGACAGAGTGTCGTCTGTAGGCTGTACACCGTGAATGCCACTATTCAAAATAGAGAATTCCCAGCAATTCCCTCCTAACCGAATGCATAAGTTAAAGAATAAATATATTCTCGGACTACGATAATCCGAGAGTTAAGTAAGTTATCCCCGATCTCCGAAGCCCGATTATTTAATATTTTTAACCCACCGATTATCTTATTCCACGGATTAACTAACTCCGGGATTAAATATCCCCGGACTCGGATACCGGCCCTAAGTGTAGTTTTGGGTTATTCCTAATTTGATCACAATATTGGATTGGTTGGATGTAAATGATTTAGAACTGAGTTTAACATTTTTTAGCAATGACTATGACATGTCATACAGTAGTTTAAATTAAATTGCTCAATTTTGTGCAACAAGTACACTATTTTTTCTTAAACACCAGACCTTGGCCAGGGAACAAAACTTTACTTTATAAATAATATTTTTGTGGATAGTTAATGAGTTAAAATTGAATGTGATTGCAGATCATAATAATTTCTTTGTGATTTAAAAAATTCAAATACCAATCAATAAACATGTGATTTAAATGGAAACATTCTTAAAAAAAAATTAATATATGCTTTTAGTATATAAGTGTGATATCCTATTCTGTTTGCTATATGCAGCAGAATTTCATTGTTTGCATGCTAAAATTGCCTCATTTGTTTTAAAACCAAGTATTATCTAGCAGGCTCCCCGAGTTATCCATAATTCCAGGTAATCAAAGTCCGGGTTTTCGAGACTCTGCTATATAGAAAATTTGTAATGTTTCTGGTTTAAATAAATGAAAATACTGTATATTTTTTATCATTCCATTTCTTTTGTAAATACAGTGCAGCAGTGATTTGAAAAAAAAAGATTTTCTATTTATACAATATACTTTTTATTTAGACAAATGAAAAAAACCTCTGTTCTTTTAAATGTTTTGAATAGTTAAAAGTGTGATTTGAATATGGAGAAGGGCCATTGAATTTTTTACTAAAATTCTATAATGATTTTTGTTTCAGTTTTAAAATGCATAAGACTGTCGGAAGACCCAATTGCACTGAAATTGAAAAGAGGTGAGGCTTGATTTATTTTGGCTAAGGTTCTACTGGTTGTTGTGATCTTAATGATTTTTTGGCCTCACCCTTTTTTCCAAAGTTTATTTTTGTGATGCTTTTGTTTATCTTTTACTGCATATTATCTTTAGTAATAACTTTAAATATTTGGTTATTCAACTAAGAAGTATACAACTTAAAAAATTAAAATCTTATTACATCTTTAAAAAAGAGTTTGTTTTTAATTGAAAACAGAGCATACCTTACCTACAAAATATAATTATTGCTTATTAATACTTGAAAAAATAATACAATTTTTATTTTCCAGATCCTTTGATAAAAGCAAAGGTTCGACACTACCTGTCTTCTTCTAACCCTTTTGTGGACCCTCCAGCCCACAACAATGGGGACTCGTACGCCCCGCCGTCGCGACACCCTCTGCCTCTCGAGGACCTCACGCGGAGCAACGGAGACTCCCTCGACACATCACCCCAACCTCAGCCCAAGTTTGAGGCTTTCGTTATGACAGGAGATAGGGTCCTCAAACTTTCCAAGAACCAACAGGGCTCGATACTTCCAAAACAACGGAAAGTGGATAGTTTAAGGCATCACAATTATCACAATCACAACAACCATCAAAGGCACAATTCGGTGCCTACTAGTCCCATAGAGTCTGAGCGGCACCCGCACCAGAAAACCTCTTCCGCCGGCACATCACCCACCCCTAGCTTAGCCGTGTCGTCGGCGCCCATCCCCTCTTCGTCCTACGTGGTGAGAACGTCGAGGTCCGAAGACCATCTGCAGTTCAACAAGGACTCATCGATGTCCGCCGTCTCAATCGACATCGACGACGATGTCACTTCTTCCCTGAACACGCTGCTCGACACAAGACCTGACAGCGAGGCGGAGGACCAGCGAGTCGTGTGGACGTACAACGCTCCCATGACGGACTCGTCCACCCCCACCTCGGGCACCGCCACATCGGACAACGCATCACCTCACAGATCTCTCTCCCCACAGTCACCGACGTCTGTGTCTTCATCGGTCATGTCGTCAGACTCGGGCGAACGCAAACCTCTCAACAATACCAACCTCGCCCCCACGGACTTATCACAATCCGAAGCGATCTCGAATATTTCCTCCCCCGACTTCCAGGATGAAGATGTTGAGATTCTCAATGCAAGAGACTTAGTGATGGAAGTCAGTGACCCCAGTGATAGTGACTCTACTTTGTTATTGAGTGAGACGGCGAAAGTTCGCAGAACGAGCAACTCCCACAATGGACATCACATGAACAACAGTGTTCAAACTACTAGTAAAAACGATCAAAATATGCAGGGTGACCATAGAATTGTAATACAGGTAATCTTTCATTTCATAAAAGTTAGGCGTGTTATGAGTAGAGATTTGTCTCTATTTTGAGCTTATTACAGTAGTAGAAACTTTCTTAATCATCCTCATTTTAACTGCCCTTTGGATATACCACCATCCATCTAGGTAAGATTCACATCTGCAGTTGCAGCTAATTTCCCTGTGTCAAGCCCAAAAGTGTTCAGGTGACAAAATTTTGGCAAGATCCTTATCACGGAATATCAGATATTTAAGAAATATTTATTTAATATTAATGTTTATTTTGATTGTTGATGAACATGACAATTTGGAAAATTCTATTGGACCTCAACATTAGGTCATCGTTCCATTCAAAATTATACTTTTAGTATTTGCCCCCTTTTTAACCATTAGGCATAGGCATAATTTATCTTAACCAACCTTTTGGTTATCTGTTTCTCAGGTTCAGTATCATGAAGGGTGGTTAAGAAAGTTTCTTCTGTATGATACTTTAGTTATAATACCAGAAAAATTTCATCCACAAAATTTATAGCAAATATCAACATAAAATTTTCATCAACTGTACTGGACATGTAACATCTGATTATTTAAAAATTGAAACTTATTTTAGTAAAGTCTAGTGTCATTATCTGCAAAGTCCAGCATAGTAATTTGCCAGATTGTAATTACTCATAATAATTAACTATAAATAATTTTACTGGTTCTGAAATATTTACAGCATGTTAATGAAAATGTTACTCAAGCTACCTGTGACAAGCTTTGTCTCTAATTTATTCACATTGTCATAAACAACTCTATTTTAGCTTTACTAAAAAATTTCTCAATGATGAATGAGGATTAAAAGCTTTGAAACTTAATTCATTGGAAAAAAATTAAACTTAATCCATTGACATTTGTGTAGTAACTTTACTATAGGCTAAAAAATTTCTTAGAAGTGGTGGTCAAAATTCTAGGTTTATTTCAAGGCCCTAACGAAATTTTTAGTTTAGAGCCTATCAAAAAACTTTTGCTCCGTTAGTACATTTTGGTACTTTAATAAAATATAATGAAAATAAAGGAAATACAAAAAACTTTTAATTGAACTCCCTACATGCAAGGAAACGTTAATACTCATTCCAACGTATTTTTTCAAATATTTAATTCGTGGAATCATCACTGTAAATATAATCTTAGACCATATGCCATACCACGCTAGTATCTCAAATTCTGAATTAACATTTTATGATAACCGTGTGTGACATGTCCAGGTAAAGGGGCCAGAGAAGGACGGCAGCCGAAGTCAGAGTCCGAGGAATCACAACAGCAGGATACCTCCGTCGGAGCGTATGAACACTCGGCCCTGCATCCGGGAGGTGGAGCTGTACCAGCCGGACTCCCTGGAGCACTCGGGGTACCAGGTATGTCTACAACTCACCCAGGGGGGTAGGGGTTGAATTCAATTAAAAAAATTAAGTCAATGTATCTTATCTCATTAACGTTGATTTTATCATGTTGGGTGTCGCTTACAGTAGAATTGCAGTTCATCCAGATCCACCAAATCAGGTCTGATGATTAAGAATATAATGTTTGACAATTATTTACTGTGTAGAGACGATTATCTGATCGTCAATT
This sequence comes from Neoaliturus tenellus, assembly GCA_030545055.2. Classification (NCBI taxonomy): domain Eukaryota; kingdom Metazoa; phylum Arthropoda; class Insecta; order Hemiptera; family Cicadellidae; genus Neoaliturus; species Neoaliturus tenellus. The sequence goes on along the minus strand of CM061531.1, from coordinate 66,171,473 downwards.
ATATGAACAGTCAAATTATTGGAACACTTGAACAGCTTACTAATTCCGTGTACAGTATTAAAAAAAGTATGCGAAACTATAAACGTAATGAAAGTGTCCAAAGAAAAAGAAATGTGTACTATTTTTGGTTTTAATCTCTTTTTATCAAAGCGTATATTTGGAAATATGTTTTGTTGAAAAACAGTAAATGTATTGTATAATGATTATAATGGAAAATGATTTTTGGGTTTTGATTATTTGAATATTTTTGATTATTTGAACCACCCCCAGTCCTGTGTAATTCGGATAATTGACACTACTGTGGTTAAAGTGTCTCAGCTCTGATGTTTATAATATTTCAGAATCTCATTCAGAATGGGGCTTAATACTATAATTATTTGTTTTAGACACTGTAATAATCCTTTTTAAATAAATAGATAACCTTAAAAAGAAATGTGAAAGTAATCTAACCTAACTTTGTAGAACTCTGTTTATTTTAATTTAATTTAGCTTATCCTTCGCACTGTTGAGGCCAGGTTGGTTTATGCTGTATACACTGATCAACTGGCAGCAACGAGCATTGGCTGCATTATTGTGTTGTCCTTAGTTTCATTTCATTCACACCAATAATAGTCGCTTTATTTACTGAGCAGGGTTTAATTTTTTCTCATTAGTAACAGATTATTTTAACATATAAAACATATAATTTAAGAGTACCTAAACCTGCCATAATTTACTAAGAATGTTAATAGTTTATAGAGTTCTTGTAAGCCTACTCCATTTAAAAATAAATTTGCAGTGAATGATTTTCTAGTAATAAATATTTACCGCAAAGGTTAAAAATTACAACCCATGGTTGCCTTACTTTATCCAGATTTTTCTAAATCCAGACTTGTTGTCCGGAATGTTTGTAATCAGTATTCTGATGTTGCAGGCCCTGAGTGACGTGGATGAGGAGCGGCTGATGCAGCTGACGGAGAGTGCTGCTAACCTCGCCAAGGCAGTGTCGCCACCACTGGAGGACATTCTGCTACTGATGTTAAGTTGCAGGCCCTGAGTGATGTGGACGAGGAGCGGCTGATGCAGCTGACGGAGAGTGCTGCCAACCTCGCCAAGGCAGTGTCGCCACCACTGGAGGACATTCTACCACTGATGTTATGTTGCAGGCCCTGAGTGACGTGGACAAGGAGCGGCTGATGCAGCTGACGGAGAGTGCTGCCAACCTCGCCAAGGCAGTGTCGCCACCACTGGAGGACATTCTACTACTGATGTTATGTTGCAGGCCCTGAGTGTCGTGGACGAGGAGCGGCTGATGCAGCTGACGGAGAGTGCTGCCAACCTCGCCAAGGCAGTGTCGCCACCACTAGAGGACATTCTACTACTGATGTTATGTTGCAGGCCCTGAGTGACGTGGACGAGGAGCGGCTGATGCAGCTGACGGAGAGTGCTGCCTACCTCGCCAAGGCAGTGTCGCCACCACTGGAAGACATTCTACTACTGATGTTATGTTGCAGGCCCTGAGTGACGTGGAAGAGGAGCGGCTGATGCAGCTGACGGAGAGTGCTGCCAATCTCGCCAAGGCAGTGTCGCCACCACTGGAGGACATTTTACTACTGATGTTATGTTGCAGGCCCTGAGTGACGTGGACGAGGAGCGGCTGATGCAGCTGACGGAGAGTGCTGCCAACCTCGCCAAGGCAGTGTCGCCACCACTGGAAGACATTCTACTACTGATGTTATGTTGCAGGCCCTGAGTGACGTGGAAGAGGAGCGGCTGATGCAGCTGATGGAGAGTGCTGCCAACCTCGCCAAGGCAGTGTCGCCACCACTGAAGGACATTCTACTACTGATGTTATGTTGCAGGCCCTGAGTGACGTGGACGAGGAGCGGCTGATGCAGCTGACGGAGAGTGCTGCCAACCTCGCCAAGGCAGTGTCGCCACCACTGGAGGATGAGAGTGACATCGAGTCCTTACACAGCTTCCACTACAGCCCCAAGGCCGTTGACCTGCCATCGGCCGAACGTCTTGCAAAGCGACTCTACACTCTGGACGGCTTCAAGAAGTCTGACGTTTCGAGGCATCTCAGTAAAAAGTAATTTTCTCGCTTAGTGGGCCTTACTGATGTTTTCAAGCAATCTGTAAATTTAATGTATTATAGTAATGTGTGGAAATAATTTAAACTCTGAAATAATCAACTAAGTTACTTCTGAGGAAGATTGAAAGTTTCTCAGACATTATTTGGGTTTTTGCCTTCATCTTGTTACAAAGTACTAAAAACATGAATTCTTTGCGTTTTAATTTTTTTTAAGTTGTTATAATTTTATATTTTGTTCAATGTAGAGTACAATACCTGTTAATATTGTTTAAATAAAAGTGACATTAGTTTTTTTGAATTTTGAAAATTTTGATTTTTTTTAGCAATGACTTCAGTAGAGCAGTTGCAGAAGAGTATTTAAAGTATTTCAACTTCGAGGGAGATTCTTTAGATGTGGCATTGCGCAAGTTCTTGAAGCAGTTCAGCCTTGCAGGCGAAACTCAAGAGCGAGAAAGAGTTCTTGTTCATTTCTCAAAAAGGTTCTTGGACTGCAATCCTGGCAGCTTCAATTCTCAGGGTTAGTATTTTTTATATGTTTTTTATGCAGGTAATATATAATTAAAAGTGCTGATGAAGAATCATAAGTTAAATTTTTGAAGTTTACATTAGCAATATGGTCTCTCTGCATAAGTTAATAGGCTCTTGCATTCTTACCTAATTTTATGTGTGTTTGTTATCGTTATGTGTTATCATCATGTGTATGACATATCTGCTCTTAATTTAATAATAACAGCTTTGAAATTATTATTCAGAGAAACAAAATATAAAAAAGTATTTATATATACTTTTTTATATTTAGGCTGAACCTAAACCTCCAGATCTTGATTTCAATTTTATCAAGACGATTTTACTTTAACCAGACGCTGTGCACACGCTGACTTGTGCAATCATGCTGCTCAACACCGATTTGCATGGTCAGATCATCGGGCGCAAGATGACCTGCACCGAGTTCATAGAGAACTTGTCTGAGCTCAACGATGGGGAGAACTTCCCCCGAGATGTGCTCAAGAGTCTCTATCAGGCCATCAAAAACTACCCTCTCGAGTGGGCCTTGTGAGTGTTTTTTTTTATGTAGCAAACTGTTGCCAAAACAGTCTGCAAAGACATTTTTATCCATTACGTACATGAATCAATGTGCCACTTTTTAGTTTTTCACTCCGTATGATTTTCTTTTTAATGTTAAAAAATTGTCAACTTAAAAAATAGGCTACTTGATGATACTGAGTTGAGAAAGAATTCAGTAGTATGTTATTTTATTTTTTTTTTTTTTTTTTAAATTACGCTCTTTGTTTTTTGTTTGGTTTTATCTGCAAATCTGGAAAATATGACTTTGTTAAAGACTAATGTTTCAAAAATTGCCAATCTTCTATGAATTAGAATACATCACTTATTTCTCCCTTAAAATGTTGCCTAAACATATAACATCTACCTCAAAAGAAAGACTGTGTATAACAAGTAAATATTTGTGAAATTTGTAAAATTTTGGTTTTGTTTCCAATAATAAATAACATATAGATTGTGCTACTGGATGTAAATTTTGTTGCTTCGCGCACAATTGGCTCTTAGTGGCAACAGCGTCCTGTATAGCGTTTGAACTATAAAAAAAGCCAAATCTTATATTTTTTCTCCTCACAGAAACTTCTCTATTTCATATGGCTATCAGCTTACATGTTAGTGCGTAATTTCTATTTTGTCTTAAACATATTTTGGAAATATTTGTAAAACCAAGTTCCGCCAAGCAATTAAGGTTTGGTGGCAGTTTTGAGACGATTCCATTTTCACCGTTGTCCTAAGTTACACCACATCCCGTTTACTCTCCATGTTGTGACACGTGGCCATGTTGTGTTCAGGGATGACGAGGGTGAGGATGCTGGGTCGGTGAAGGCTGGGATGGGCGCAGGAGAGAGGGGGGAGATGCCAGGGGGTCTGGTGGTGGGGGGCAGCGGTGCAGTTGTCGCCACCAACAAGGGATTCTTCGACGTCCCCTCGTCCCAGCCCGCCATCGAGTACAAGAAGGGCTATGTCATGCGCAAAAGCTGCATCGAGCCCAATGGCAAGAAGAGTGAGTAGAAACCCTTGCTTTGTGGATAGAATTTTAAGTGTCACATGGAGTTTAAAAATTGAATCATTTTACAATTTGGTGTTTTAGTGTACACTTATAAAAAAATTAATAAATTCAATTATCAACTTAACTTTAAAATATTTGAAATATTTTAAAGAACAAAGTTTTTGTATTTAAGCATACGATGGCTAGTTTACAGCCTTGTAAACAATGCCACTTTTACAAATTTTTAAGTGTCACCAGGTCTGGTTGATCAAAGTTCATTGCCCGACTTTGAACTCAATTGTTGGATCACAACCAAGACTGCTTTTAATCCTCATCAATCGTATAGTCAGTTTAATCTTACCACCATAATTGTCCTCACTATGAAACTTCACTGAATTTATTGAATACCTTCTTGCCCATGTAATGCAGCAACTTTAAAAAAATTTTTTTTTTATTGTAAGTTTGATTTATGTCAAATAAAGTAGTTATGTACATGTTTAACTGAAAACTTTGTATATAAAACAAACTTTCAAAAACATAAAGAGAAGATACAGTTAGAATTTGAAAGCTCTTGAAAGAATAATTTTGAGCCTCTCTATTACAAGTACACATTTAGCAGAGTGCTCTCTATTACAAGTATGCATTTAGCAGAGTGAATTAATACACATTTCTTAGTAGAAATTATTCTCTATTTATTGTCCATTCTTAAATAATTTAATAATTAAGTAATTTGTTTCTCAATTTTAAATATTATTTCAGATTCAATGGTGTTTTTCCCATACAGTATTAAAATACCATGCTGCAATATTGAATAAAAGCTCCATAGTAAATAATCAATTAATTCTTCATTTGATAACATGCTCTACTTAATTTTTTGCTAATGAATTGAACATGACTTTTGAAGTTCAGGTGAGCATCATATTGATCTTACCGAGGAAGATGTTTGTCCGTTTGTAGCGCCGCTGGGCAAGCGCGGGTGGAAGATGTTCTACTGCACGCTACGCGACCTTGTGTTATATCTACACAAGGATGAACACGGGTTCCGCAAGTCGCAGCTGAGTGACAACTTGCACAACGCCATCAGGATACACCACTCCCTGGCCACCAAGGCCACCGACTACACCAAGAAGCAGCACGTGTTCCGGCTGGAGACGGCCGACCAGGCTGAGTACCTGTTCCAGACCAGGTCAGTGAGCTGGGGACGGATACCAATATTCAGTCACCATTGTTGGTGGCAGTAATCTACATTGTTTTTTCAATTACTGACTGAAGGATCCCTTTTGGCGATAGTCCACCAGTGAAGTGGTTAGAAACAAATCTCGTATCTGGTTGATATGTAATCAAATTAAAGATCTCATTCATTCAAGTAAAATAGTGCTGAATATACTTTGAATGAATGGTTGAGCCATAAATGGTTCACCATCAAACTTTAATGGCATATTTCACAGAATTGATAGACCATTTGAATAACGTATATTTTCCCACGGGGGGAAATCCCAGTGTATTTCTCACAGACATTGGCCATATTGTACTGCAAGAGTGGTTTGGTAGTTTTTTGTTTACAAAGTTTTATGATATATGAGTTTTATCTTACAACCTCGCCATTTCTGACTCATTAGTAGTCAACAGTAGTACTATTTCAATAAGACAAGTGTCACTGATTATCCTAGAGAGTAATTTATCCTCTGAATGAGTCGCTGGTTTGTTGCGCAGTGACTCCAAGGAGCTGCAGTCGTGGATAGACACCATCAACTTTGTGTGCGCCAGCTTCTCGGCGCAGCCACTGCCCGGCGCCGTCGGCTCGCAGAAGAAGTTCCAGCGGCCGCTGCTGCCCTGCAGCCACACCAAGCTCAACCTGGTCAGTAGCTAAACAGCCACACCCACACCACTGGACAACCGTGGACAGAAAGAGGGAGAGAGAGACGAATTAATTGTGTAGCCTTAAATTTCATACTGTTAGATTAATATAACAATTAATTTTTTATTGGTGCTAACAAAGCATTTTAATTTTATGAAAAGAGGTTTGGATTTTAAATTAAATGAGCGTTTTCATACCCAAATTTCTTATTAAGTGGATGATTTAATTAGTGTAGGGCACTAGTTAATTTACAACTTATACATTGTCAAATTTTTGCATGATTTTTATGTGAAGTTGGTTTCTAGAAGAAATTTGTACATTAAGATAAGTTCATTTGCAATGAAATTTTGGTACTCTGATAATAATTTTGTTTAATTCATGCTTCGTTTAATATTTATTCAAAAAATGTCTTCTGGCTTCTTGGCCAGTCCTATCATGAGCTAGTACAGTTTTTATTAAAGTATTTCCAGTTTACCATTAAGCTATTATTAAATATTCAGTTAAGCTCTGTAGTGCACAACAGCAAAGTTATCATTTTATTTTTTATCATTACTTTTTTCTTCTCCCCATTTTACTTGACACCCATCGCAAATTAAACAATTTCAACGCACAAAGAAAAAGTGTACTCCTACTTTATATTTGGACTCTTGATGATTCTGCAGTTATAGTTTTTTTAACGAGTTGCCAACATTTAAGCATGAAAGTAATCATTTGTGTTGCAGCGGGAGCAGCTGCAGGCACATGAAGAGATGGTGGCAAGCCTGGAGGCGGAGCTGGAACAGCATCGCAGGCACGTGCCCGAAAGAGGGGCCAAGGGACTCACAATCCAAAACTACAAGGAGAAGGATGCCTACCTTCACCACGAAGTGAGTACGAGTAGTCGCGGGAAAACAAGGTTACAGTGAAACCCGAACAAATTGACTTGGTGAATAACTAGGCTTGCTATATTTTCCCAGGGTTAGACCATGATGAAATTTATACTTTAGACTTGATTGAAGCTTTTACAACATGTATTTTTGATTTTTTTTTTTTTAAGAATGAACAAAGTATATGAAAAGTTAATATACAATTGATAATTGTGCAGTTGATTCCAGGGTTCGGCACTCTCCCTAAAAATTGTCAATTTATACAGTTGTTCATCATTCTTCATCATCAAAAATATTCCTCGGACTGGTACCGATATGTCTGGAAAAACATTTCTAACACTTACCCAGATGAACCTGAGCTTTCACCTCCGTACACCCAATTTCACTTGAATACTAAATTTCATTTTCATCGGCAAACTGATTTATCACATTGCGGGTAAGCCATGGACCAATCAATTGAGATTATTCATTATAAGAATATTTATTTGAAAATATTAAAGATTGCTGAATTTTTTATTCACAAATTACAGGGCTTGTACTGGTTATTTTTAAAAAATTTTTTGTTATTTTTTTACTCTTGGTTATTTTGGTAATTTTTTGGAATTTGGTTATTTTTGTTCTTTTTGGGGGGAATTTGGTTAATTTTTTAATTTTTTTAGGGCAATTAAGATTTTATTGATCAAGTTGGATGAAGCTCGTAAACCTAAATAAATTTAAAAAAATGAAAAAATGAAAAAAGTAAGAGATGGATCGGGGAGGATTTCTTCTATTTTTTTATTATTATTATTGCTTTTGTAGATGATTCATTAACTTACCTAGTTGTAGATAACTTACCTAGTTAAAAACTATCCTACATAATTTTTATTGCCAAGTACACTCTCGTTCATCGGACTCGGCGACATCGGAACTCCGCTTCATCGGAACTAAAAAACTGGATATTATTTTTTTTTTCTTACGAAATAAATAATTTTTCCATTTTAGCGCCTTCAATTTCCATTCGTTCTATCCGCACAACAGTGAAGTATTACATTTTGCATCAAACGTTATCAGGCGATTTCCATAATCTGTACCCATCGATGTGATTTACGAGGCCGTGGAGTATTCGCACAAAAATAGAAATAGGAAGCGGGCAGGAAGTGAACATCCCCTTCAACCGTTTCCCAAACTGTCATTCAGTCTGTCTTGCGTTGCGACTGCACCTGTGTTACGTGGAATTTGATTGCTGGAATATGAGTGGAATATGAATATGTAGTGTGAGAATAAAGATTTTGGATCTTTATTTCCTGCGTTGTTTTTATTCCTATAGGTTCATTGTTACCATGTTCAAAGTTTGAGTGCCTTATTTTCATAAAATCTCTTGTGTTATCTTAAAAACACGAGTGAATACAATCACGATAGGTCACCGTACGGGCGGAAATGATGACTCACAACGGACTCCGCTTAATCGGAATTTTTTGACATCCGAACCGGACGTCCGCCACATTAGTTCCGATGAACGAGAGTGTACTGTACTTTAAAATCCCAATAAAATGCCGGTTTTTGGAATTTTTAGTGACATTTTGGGTTTATTCAAGGTTATTTTTTCGTTATTTTTTTAATCATTTTAGTTATTTTTTTATTAACCTCAAAAACTGTTACAAGCCCTGAAATTACTATTTTCCTAAACTTTTACTATTACTGGGACAAAAGCAAAAGCGGCAGGAATAATGGGACAAGAGCGAAATACTGGGGGTGTTTCAGTCAAACCGAGATATACGACTAGACTACATATGAATATGATGGGGGGGGAAGGAGGGGTTAGTGTTTTGACTCGGCACTTTGCACTTGACTACATTGTTTGACTGTGCACCACTCTTGATAATCACTTTTTGTGGCATTTTTCCAGTTCCGATCGACGATATTTTACATAATTTACGATCACTTAATGTGAATTTGTCATGATTGTGGGCCCTTTTCTGTAGGATGACCATCATTTATAGCTGATATTACAAATGTTTGTTACGTATTATTCTGAATAGTAAATGAGATTCTGTCACTAGCTATTATTTTTCTTCTATCAATCATCATTGGAGGTCGATATATCACAAGTAAATAGCAAAATTATTGTTTCTGGGAAATTTGACAGCGTCTAAGTCAACATCTTGCCAAGTTTTGGTTTTACTGTATTACTGACTATAGCTATAAATGGCCTCACTCAATTTTTCAAGTGTGTCAACCTTCTTCCAAGCTGAAGATTTTAACCAAAATCTGTAGGTTGAAGCTTTTGGTCTTAGGAAAAAATAGTTTTCCACCTTGAAAGTACAGAATTTGGATTACCAACTTCATTCAAAAACCTTTAAAAGCTGAATTGACAATATGTGCTTAAACATAGACCGACATTTGTGACATAACTTATTTTCCCACACATTCTTTTTACAGATGACTAGAGGTGTGCGGATAGTGAAATTTGACTTCGGATCGGATTCGGATCGGATAGTTTAATTTCGGATCGGATTCGGATCGGATAGTAAGGGGTTCGGATCGGATTTTATTCGGATTCGGATACTCGCACGGACAGAGTAAACTGTTATATTACTCAGAATTAAAATACAAATTAATTAACAGTAAAATCCTAGCACTTTATTCCTAGGAATGCATGAAAAATGTTAATTTTATTTTTGTTTAATATAGAAATGTAGGCATATATTGATTTTTTTTGTTTTGTTAGGCCTAAGTATTTGTTCAAAATTAGAATTATAATTTACATTTTGGACAAATACTTTACAGTTATGCACACAGAATTTTATTGTGTTTTTAGTGTGCATGTTTGATGTTGTCCTTGAGTTGTATTAGGCCTAAAGTATGATACCATTTCATATTTGTATGATTTTGTGTATTATAGGCCTATTATAATATATTATAGCCTATATAATATAGTTTCATATATTCTACTAGCTACAGTAGGTCTCATCCAAAATAAATTCACTACAAGGCTATCGGTATCAAACCGAGTTTTAACTTAAGGTAGGCCTATTGTTTAGCTCTAAAGTCGGTCAATCAATAGGCTACATTTGTAACTATTTGTTTTTGGTAAAAAAATCTTTTTCATTATTTTTTTACAAATTTGCTTAGAACCTAGATAAATTTCTCTCTCTCTCTCAGAATTAGGTAATTTCCACTCTCATTTTTTGTTTGAATACTACATTGATAGTAATATTTTGAGCAATAACTTAGGTAATTGTTGGCTACCAGGAATTGCTTTGATAAATATATGGTTTAACTCACCGTCTCCAGCAATCCAAAATTGTTTCAAATGTGAACAATTGTTTCGCCAGCACTGAATCATCAGCACTGAATAACTTGAGGTTAAATCATCTTTATCTTCTTGAACTTGTTGTTCGTGTCAAAAGTTAAAATAGAATTTAAAATACAAAATCATTAATAAAAAACAGCACATTTTACACAAAAACATAGACTGCAGTCTAACCCTACTTATCATGTTTGTCAACATGTATGCACTGGTCTGGACTGGTTGACAGGTTTGGTAGCACTAGCCTCCTGTATCAAGCATCTTCGTTGCTGTATTGTACAAGTTGGTCATATATAACGTTAGCAGCGAAGTTTGTCTGTACATTCATAAGTCGGTGAGGATGAAGCTTGCTGGCATTATATATTTCCATTTCCTCCAGACGGTCGAGCCTTCTAGATTTAGTGCATACATGTAAAACTTCTAGCCCATCTGACATAGGTTGATAAGCATGACCTGTATCTCGGATGTGAGTGGCAAAATTAGAGCTTTGTGGTGTAAGTAGTTTACTCCCTACTGCTTTAATGTGCTCTTTGTATCTGGTCTCAAAACTCCGTCCAGTCTGCCCTATATAAAATGAATCACATTCACCACAATTAATCTTATAAACTCCCTGTTTATCGCTTACACCTAACTTCTTATTTTTCGGGGGGTTGAGGGACCTGGACAAGTTGTTGTTAGTTTTGAAAGCAATAGTGATTGGGGCATTCTTAAAAATATTATTTGCTACCTTACCGGCAGTGTCGTTATATTCTATAGTTACAAATTTCTTGTCTTCAGTTGTTACATTGCGAGAAGTGTTTGACATTCTACTGTGCATTCTGTCAATGAGAGAGGGTTTGTAGCCATTCTGCTGAGCAATAAATTTGATTGTCTGTAACTCTATGTATTTGTCCTCTGTTGACAATGGTAATTTGATTAGACGGTTGATCATGAATCTAAAAGCAGCCATCTTATGTGAATAATGATGGTTGGAGGAAGAGTGTATAACCCTTGCCCTTGTTAAATAAGAATAAATTAAAATAGCCCTTGTTAAATAAATTAAGAGTGTGTATGCCCTTGTTAAATAAATTAAGAGTGTGTATGCCCTTGTTAAATAAGGGCGAAACAATTGTTCACATTTGAAACAATTTTGGATTGCTGGAGACGGTGAGTTAAACCATATATTTATCAAAGCAATTCCTGGTAGCCAACAATTACAATGGATAAAGTCAGTCAGACAAAATTGGCAACAAAGTACAAGTCTAAGAGGTTAAATCTGAAGAAAATTAAGGCTAATATTAGGTACAACAGAAGCTGCTTAAAACATAACATAACTCCTGATTATGTAAATATTAAAACCAATTCAAAAAGTATTTCTGCTAAAAAAGCCCTCAGAGTAGCTAGGAAGGTATGGATTAAAGAGGAGATTAAACAGCTGCACGCCAGAAAAGCAAAGTTAAATGAACAGCTTTATAAGGCTCATTTGGAACTAGCAAATAACACGACAATTAACCCAATTATTATAATGGACAAAATAGAAGAAAGAATCAAACCCCAATTATTGAAAAAAGAAAAAATCCAACAACGAAAGATAGAAAGACTCGTGAAAAATCAGGTACCGGCAGAGAAATCAGTTAGCTGTCAACACCAATTCCATAGTAGAGTTGTTAACCAATCTGATATAGATTTCAATCCAGATGAATTAGATTTATTAAATAAGGGCTTGAAATACAATCTCTCAGATAACCCAAGAATAGAAGATAGAAATACACTGTTAGACTTAGAAAGTACTGTAAGAGCACTTTCTCACGAGGTTCAAAATAACGTTAGGTACCACATTGTCAATAAATTTAATAGCGTTGTTGAGAAACGTAAGTTTAGAAATTCAAAAAGTAAGCTGAGACAAAAAGAACGTAGGATCGCAAAGAACATAAGAGAAAAACTTGCCGGTAATAATGCTATTATAGCAAAGGCTGACAAAGGCAACACAATAGTTGTTATGAAAGAAATTGATTATAAAGATAAGGTAATGCATTTCATTGAAGATAACAGTATAATAAAAATGAAAAAAGATCCAACTAGTCAGTATCATAAGGAAGTAAACGAGGGAATTAATAAATCAAAGCATTTGTTTAGCACAGAGCAAAAAAGATTTTTAAAGGTTATGAACCCCAGGGCCCCTAAACTAAAAGGTCTCCCCAAGATACACAAACAAGATTCGCCTATAAGACCCCTTGTAAACTTTCAAACCGCTCCATCTTATAAACTTGCCAAAGCTTTAGATAAAGTGAATAAATCATCCATAGAGCTAGAGTCCAACACTAGATTAATAAATTCTGTCGATCTAGTGGAACAAATTCGTTCAATTGACATTCCACATGCTGCCACATTGGTATCGTTTGACATTGTCAACTTGTATACTAATATACCTATTAATGAAACAATTGACATTCTTAAGCAGAACTTGGAAAAAGCCAATAAACTTAGTTCTGACCAGATTAATGAACTCACCAAACTAACTAAATTGGTCTTGAAACAAAATTATTTTGAGTTCGACGATTCTTACTACACTCAGAATGACGGTCTTGCAATGGGGTCACCTCTATCCTCTATTTTATCAGAACTGTTCTTAGATCATATTGAAAATCAGCAAATAATCAACAACAACAGATACACAGATAAGATAGTCTATTGGAAAAGATATGTAGACGATGTAATATGTCTTTACAAGGGAAATGAACGTCAAATTAGTCTATTTCATAATTACATCAATAGCCTACACCCAAACCTACAATTTACCCAGGAAATTGAACAATATAGCAGGATTAATTATTTAGATCTTACCATATCAAAACAAGAGGGGCATCATAAATTTAACATATACAGGAAACCAACTCACACAGACCAGGTTATACACTCTTCCTCCAACCATCCTTATTCACATAAGATGGCTGCTTTTAGATTCATGATCAACCGTCTAATCAAATTACCATTGTCAACAGAGGACAAATACATAGAGTTACAGACAATCAAATTTATTGCTCAGCAGAATGGCTACAAACCCTCTCTCATTGACAGAATGCACAGTAGAATGTCAAACACTTCTCGCAATGTAACAACTGAAGACAAGAAATTTGTAACTATAGAATATAACGACACTGCCGGTAAGGTAGCAAATAATATTTTTAAGAATGCCCCAATCACTATTGCTTTCAAAACTAACAACAACTTGTCCAGGTCCCTCAACCCCCCGAAAAATAAGAAGTTAGGTGTAAGCGATAAACAGGGAGTTTATAAGATTAATTGTGGTGAATGTGATTCATTTTATATAGGGCAGACTGGACGGAGTTTTGAGACCAGATACAAAGAGCACATTAAAGCAGTAGGGAGTAAACTACTTACACCACAAAGCTCTAATTTTGCCACTCACATCCGAGATACAGGTCATGCTTATCAACCTATGTCAGATGGGCTAGAAGTTTTACATGTATGCACTAAATCTAGAAGGCTCGACCGTCTGGAGGAAATGGAAATATATAATGCCAGCAAGCTTCATCCTCACCGACTTATGAATGTACAGACAAACTTCGCTGCTAACGTTATATATGACCAACTTGTACAATACAGCAACGAAGATGCTTGATACAGGAGGCTAGTGCTACCAAACCTGTCAACCAGTCCAGACCAGTGCATACATGTTGACAAACATGATAAGTAGGGTTAGACTGCAGTCTATGTTTTTGTGTAAAATGTGCTGTTTTTTATTAATGATTTTGTATTTTAAATTCTATTTTAACTTTTGACACGAACAACAAGTTCAAGAAGATAAAGATGATTTAACCTCAAGTTATTCAGTGCTGATGATGCCCTTGTTAAATAAGGGCGAAACAATTGTTCACATTTGAAACAATTTTGGATTGCTGGAGACGGTGAGTTAAACCATATAAATAACTTAGGGTTATGACCAAAAAAGGTCTATTAACTTACATTCATTAGGCCTAGGCTATATGCAAGTTTTGATATCTTTGAGTCACTGTGATGACATTACTGTTTAACAGTAGCCTAGGCCTACACCTTCATGAAGGCTACAGTCTTGTTTGATGTTTAAAAGTAGATTGCTAAGCTTACTTCAATTCAATAATGCAGTAACATGTAATACTTTTAACACTTTAGGTTTTAAACATACATCCCAATTTGTTTTAGGCCTATTACAATGAGCTCAGTTAAATTAAAAACTTTCCTATCTCAAAGAATTTATGAAGTGGAAGCAAGTCACAAGTCTCAATTCCAGTAATAATAAAACGACATTATTTTATTTTTCTACAGAGAACATTTTCTGATGTCTTAGTTACCCTACCCTTACCTTTAGAACCAGCTTGCACAATAGGCATTCCGCCTGTTCTTGGTTTTTCTCAAAAGATTTCCAAATCAAACTCCTTTTCTTTCTTGGCTCCATAGCTGAGTAGTTAACAACTAGCCTATCCGATTTTAGAAAATTAAGTTGATCACATTAAAAGTTCGTAAATTCAATTCAAATTTTATCTCGTACGCTGTCGGCTGTAGCAGTATTCCCAGACTTCAAAACATCGTACCACACGATAATAAATTATTGCACGCCACAAAAATGTCGTGTTCATCAATGTAATTAGTGATTGATATCGGGAATGATTTGATTTTGTAATATTTTAGGCACGAAAAATCAATTATTTGCCAAAACTATCACTAATTATATTGAAAAATAACGGCAAATCTTTGGGAGGAAAATCAGTGTGACGTCGGAGAATGAGTAAAATAACTAAGTATCACAGTATTATCGTGTACTTGGAAACACTGTCGTCTACTGCGCAGGACAACAGAATCAAATAACCACAGACTAAAATCGTGACATTCAGTCAATTCTGGTTTTCCCCCATACCAGTTAATTCCAAATTGGTGGCTGTGGAGTGCTAGCGAGGGTTCACTAGCGCGCGTTGTGATTGGAATCAGAACCTAACTCTACAGCCAATCACGACCCCTGTTAGAATGAGTTGTTTTACTCCATCCGCTTGAGGCGCTAATGTATCAGATTTGTTTTGACTACCATTGCCTTGAGTGCGCTATATCTTGGGGACACCCTAATACCTGGAGTGTCAATACTAGTGTTGATGACTGTCTTTAATTTTCAAGTTTTCGAAAGAGATGATAATAATAATTTATTGAGTCGTGTTTTAATCCAATATTGTATTCATACCTCGAACGAAAGCGATCGTCAATATCATTCCAAATGTAGTTTTTGGGGGGTTTAAAGGATTTTATGCTCATATATACTATCTATCCGAAAAAATCGGATATTTTTCGGATCGTATCCGACGCCTGTTGTACATTCGGATCGGATCGGATATCCGAATCCGATCCGAATCCGATCCGGTTTTCCGGATATCCGCACACCTCTACAGATGACTAATATGTTTTATTTCAAGTACCTACTTGTGGTTCCTTACTGTACCTATGTACCCACGCACAATTTATCAGAAAAGTTTTGTTTAATCTTTTATTCATGTAATTAATCACATATTCGTGCAACCTTACCTTCAGTACTTCGATGTACTATTTGTATTTAAAACTAATCGATAAATTTGCTTACTGGTTTTTTTGTCCTCATAAATATGAAAAATAGTTATTTAGCAAACAAATACAAGAAAATATATTATATTGCATGATATGTTCTTTTTAGAAATAATTGTTACTGTTTTAATCTATAAATTATGATTTTACCTCCACAGCTGAAACGATACAAGACGTACGCTTATCTGCTCAAGTCACGGATCTCCCAGTTCCCCGAGATGGAAGGCTCTCTGGTGGAATCGAGCATCGGGGAAGTGACTGACGAAGACGAGACGCAGAGCCCTACCAACAACAGGTACAGCTACCGTGCTGCCATCTACGCTCGCGAGCCCGACATAGGCTGACGGTTTCTGGGAGTCCTCTCTGCGTGTGTTGTTTAACTAACTCTGCTCAAACTTTGTCTGTTGCTGGTCTTCCATAGCCTAAATAACACCGTAGCTTCCCGCCGCTATGCCTCTACTAATCTTTCTAAATGTTTCGGGATACTGGTTTTTCTCTATTGGGTAGTCGGGTAACTATCTTAAAATTTTAAACTGGTGTTTATAAGACAATCAGGTGGTTTAAAATACCAATGTGGGTTTATTTTGTCAGTTTCAAGTGACAGTGAATTTAGTTGAAATTTTGACTTGTTGTTTATGTTATAATCAGGTGACTAAGTTTTTAAGGAAAAAATACATTAGAGGTTATGGTGGTTTGAGGTAAAGTTATGAACACAAAATGAAAAAAGAAAGCTTTCAAGGGAACTTTACCCACTTAAGAAAGGTGAGGGTAGAATCAACTGGTACAAGAGCCAGGCAGAGGTTAGTTGTGTGACTCTTGCTCCAGCTGATCCAGCCCTCCTCATCTCATCAGTGGGCAGGTCCTCTTGAAACCTTTTTACACTCATCGTATCTAAAAATATTACTTAGGAATTGTTACTGATAGTGATGCACAAACCTTAACACTATTTTGAATGCACATATCTATCCTTTTTTTTTTAAATAATAACAGTAAGGTTTGAAACAGTTATCATAAAAACATCAAACAACTTTTTCTATGGTCAGTGAAATAAATATTAGAGGAAGAAAGCAGGTACAATTACTTTAATTCCAACCTTCAGTTACTGTATCACTTTTAACTTGATGAGTATCACTGTGTTTTCCAATAATTTAAACGTGTTAAAAAATGTATATTTTGAAGGAATATATTTATTGTGAATCAAAAGTGTGGAAGATTATTTCTTTAGGTGTATTCCTAAAGTCTAAACTAATAGAAAACCACAGCATGGATGGTCAACAATTTACCGCAGGCTACATATATTGTAGCCTTGTAGTTTATTCTTTATCACTCTCCAACTCTGTACATATAACAAAGTAAAATGTATAGTTTAAAAATATTATTATATTTTTTCATTATTTAAATTTTATCTTTTCAAGAAAAAAAAAACAAAAAAACATGATACAATAAACTTCTTGATACATATTCGCATATCACAGTTCGGAAATGATTTGTTTCTAAGATAAACCGATATCCTCACTTCCCTATAAACATGTTTGACAGTTCACTCTTTGTATGTGACATAAACGATAGCCTTGTAATCATTTGACATTTTTATGGTTGACTTAGAGCGAGGCGTCAGGCGTGATGGCGATGTGTTGATTTACTGTTTCTGTTGCATGCTTGCGTAGAGCCGTGGCGGCGACTTGTTGTTCACGCCTCAGCCGCCTGTGCATGATTCTTCTACTAGGATGACCGCAGCATGACGTAGAATAGTATTAGGTTTAGCACTGATTGTCTACTCTCTTTTACTAACCTGGTGTTGGATTTCTTTCTGTGGCCAACTTTTCTATTACAGTAGAAGCCCTCAAGTCCAGTCTTCTCAGGACTGGACCGCCAGCCGGATTTCAAAATGGCTGGATTAACCAGCGGTTTATTAAAAAATTTGAATAGAGATCTATATTAATGTGTGTTTCAAATATGAACTATTAAAGCATATTTAACTATGAAGAATAGTGGACTCAACCAATCAATGTTTCTACTTTTAAAGTTATACTACATTGCATAACTTTTAAAGTTAACTGTACTTGACATTGTAATGTAGCCGAAATTACGATTGTACTACGGACATGCTAGCCATAAAATTGCATTTAATGGACAATTTGATCTTTTTTGAACGAAGTCCTCAAATATAAATGCAAGGACCACAATAGCAATGGAATTCATTTAGTGACATAACTTCCATGCAACATTGACGGTCAGGCCGCAAATCAGGTATAGATAAAAAACAGAACAGTAACATAATCTTTTAGAAAATTTCTGAGACAGGGCCGTCTAGAAAATTTGTGAACTGATATTTTATTGATCAAACATGGAATCAGTTGACTTGCGTTTATTTTTGCTGTGGGAACCATACACAGCCATAAGTTTCATTTCCTGAGGATAGAATCCGAATCATCCGAGGCTCGATCAGAGGGCTTCTACTGTACAGTAATCATGTTTACAAGTTTTTGCAGTATTGAATTGGTTTTACCCTTGTGTGTAAATTTTGAATATTATTTAATCTCTTCTATCTGGATGTGTAAATCTTTAATTGTTTTATTTGTCTAGGATTAATACACAATTACATTTTAATTTATTGTCTACTTCTGTGACATTTTAAAAATTTAAAAAGTATTAAAATTATGATCACTTATTGTGTACCTACATGAACTTCACTGACATAAGTAGAAATGTAGAACAATTAAGTTGTTGTAGAAAAAAAAGACAGAATTCATAAATGACACTTCCACTTTATTTATTATTTGAATTTTAACTCTTTACTAAGAATGGGTCGGTTGTTAAAGTCTGTTGTTGGTTTTATCAGTTTTTAAAGAAAAAACCAATAACCGAGAATTGATAACCCATGTCGGTTTTCGGTTTATAGTTTTTTTTACTAATTAAAGATAAAAAGTTTAACAGATATCAAATATAAAGGAAAGGTTGTCGTTCTAGGAAGATAACACTACAAATAATTGTAATATGAACCGATAGATGGAATGCAGAACACCTGCCGATAAGAGCTCTATTGTTTGGCATCCAGCAGGCCAGGAATCGCTTATCTGATTTACGTCCTTATTCCTATTCGTTCCCTGTAGTACATTATATTTAGTTCCTGACCATTTTGTCGTACAAAAACAAATTATAGCTCAATTTTTTGTCTGATTTTCACAAATTGAATAAAACTTTAATCAAAGTTGTGCAACGTACGGTTCAACCTGTATAGGTGAATTTATGTTATTATTATGTTTTTTTTTTTTTTTTTTTTTTTTTTTTTCAATATCGAACTAAAAAAATACTACAGCAGTCCTTTTTTATAAATATATAGAATTATTAATTTACTGAATT
Source organism: Neoaliturus tenellus (assembly GCA_030545055.2). NCBI lineage: Eukaryota > Metazoa > Arthropoda > Insecta > Hemiptera > Cicadellidae > Neoaliturus > Neoaliturus tenellus. Next base: position 66,152,393 of record CM061531.1, on the reverse strand, counting down.
AAAACTAAAAATAATTATCTTAACAAAATGCATTTCTATAACACATAAGAGCTAGTAATTCTTAAAAAATTAGACATGGATTAACACAATATTTCTTGCCACAATTTGCGGGTGTTTCTAAAATGTTTTTAATGGTTGGATTTTATTCTATACTCCCACATATTTTATCAATTCCTAACAATAGCCAAAAGTTTATCTTTTTGTTTTTATTTTTTATGAAAATTGCAATTTGCCCACTAAAATGGTTGTATTGCTTTATGACTTCTTTCAGATGAAATATAAGGCCAGTTATGAAGTACGATAAACATTTAATATTTATTTATTTTTTTTTTTCAATAACAAACTGGTCTTATTTAAAAAGCATAAATGTGTAAAAGGCAGAAAATAGGCATCAGCCTGATTTTAGATTTTTACCTTGAGTTGTTTCATGTTTACATCTAAAATAAACCAAAAAAAAACGGAACCGATAAATTTTGCAACCGACCCATCACTACTCTTTACAAGGACAATATTTTGAATTAACTATTAAAGATATCAGATTTGTTTCTTTTTATTACATATTGTGATTAGAACTGTGAGTGTCAGACAATTATGTTATATTTTTTATTTTCTCCTTACTGTTAAGTAGAAAATCATAAACATTATGAGGTGGTTTTGAGAGCTCGTGTTTAGCTTAAACCCGGGCGTAAATACCGGTTATAACCGGATTTTGCGCGTCAGCTTAAAAATCGGGTTCGGGAGCTTGGGTTTACACCTGCCGCGGCGTAAAGATAACTGTGAGCTAAATGCGGGAGGGATAAACTGCAGCCAAACTATTCGGGTTCGAGAGATATGGTTTGGGTAACCCGGACGTAAAAGATAAACTCAAGCATGAATAGAGCGATTTTCGGCTTCAACTTAGACCTGCTAGGGGGCAGGTCTAACTGAAGCTTAACTATATTTTTACGTATTTCATGCTTGTCATTTATCAGGGATTGGTAGTAATAACATATTAAGGTTAAACATTACGTTTTAAAACATATTAACTGCCATAAATTAGTATTTTTACTTTTTATTTTTTTATTTTTTGCCCATGACTTACATTTAATACTAGCTAATTATGCAAGTCTAAAAAATAATAATGCCAACTAAGTACAGTAGGTAATATTTTAGGTTTTTAATTCTTAACGTTTGTATTCATAACTCGGAATATCTTGGCGTTTGATGGCAGGCAACACAATTGGAGTGGAGCGACAGAGTAAAACTCCCACAAATGAATATTTTCAATTTTTTGGGGAAAAAAGTTTAGTGTATTCTAGTTAAACATGGCCTTTGCCAGAAATATTAATACATACAAAGTAGGTAATATTTTTACGTCGTCTATTTTCGTGGTATGTAATCCGTTGCCGTACTTATTATATGTGGAGGGATGAATAAAACAAAAGCTGGAAGAATTATACACAATATGATGCAATAAATAGGCCTACCACAACGCCCAAAAAATACATCACAAATAAAAATTATGATCCTCAACTGAATCAGAAGCACTTCCATACATGTAGTTTGTTTTTTGCTCAGACTTCCGTTGGGGAAGGGGGAATGCCACAACAATACCTTCCACTGATAACGAATGCGTGGCTCACTCGTGGACTGTCAGTTGTTTTTATTTTACTAATTCTAGTTCTTCCTGAGTAAAGTTTTCTTGCGGTTTTTTCTGTTTTCTAGACGAGCTCCATAATTCAGCCATCGCAAAAATAGTCTATATAAATTTTCAAAAATCCTACAAATTATTTTACAGTTTCAAAACCAATTTATTGTTTCACACTAAGAACAAATAAATAATTAAAACATAAACTTACTTTTAAAACACATGAAAGTTTCATACAATAACATACGATTTTGCATAAATTAGTTACAAAAAGGTTTTATATTCATTAACTCCATTAAGTTCCTTTTACAAAAAAAAATCTTTATACAGGGTAAGTTTCTTAAAGTGATCCAATAGCTAACTTTTTTATTCTATATCTGACAGTAAACTTCTTATGGGTTTACTTACTTTTATTTACTTTACTTTACTTTTACTTTACTTTTTTATTTTGCTTTCAGGTATGTATTTCACTTATCAAAATTTCCCGCCATTTTTCCAATATGGCGGCCAACTTTAAAATTTGTTATGGAACACCCTACATTTTATTAAAATGTTTTTGAAATTTGCATGTGATTTTAAGACTTTTTTATTCTTTGCCATTTTTCTCTAAACCTAACGGTTAGGGAGCTAAAGGCAATTAAAGTTCATTTTCAGTTCCATAAGAATAACATGGGGCAAACTTTATCTGCCCATATCTCTAAAACCATTGATTAAAATAAAAAATGCTCAAGAATAAAAAGTCTCAAATTGATGTTTAAGAACATTTCACACATAAAAATTATCATTTACGTATAAATTAACTTATTTCTAATATGGCGGCCAAAAATAAAATTTTCTACTTTTTTGTTGTTATTATGAAAAAAATGTTCTTTAAACATCAATTTAAGAAATTTTTTATCCTGAGTATTTTTTATTTTAATTAATTGTTTCGGAGATGGGCAGATAAAGGTTGCCTCATGTTATTCTTACGGAACTAAAAATTAACTTTAATTGCCTCTAGCTCCCTAACTGTTAGGTTTAGAGAAAAATGGCAAAGGATAAAAAAGTCTTAATATCATATGGAGATTTCAAAAACACAGTAAAATGTACTGTGTTCCATAAAAAATTTTAAAGTTGGCCGCCATATTGGAAAAATGGCAGGAAATTTTGAAAAGTGAAATACATACCAGATACCTGAATGCAAAATAGAAAAGTAAAGGGGGTCACCCCTAAGAAGTATACTGTCAGATATAGAATAAAAAAGTTAGCTATTGGATCACTCACCCATATTTTTTTAGAGTTTCCTTACATCAATCAACGTAATATTAATTTCCTTAATAATAATTGGGTCAATTTTTCTTGTAACGTTGAACCTCAGCAGACGCACAGGTTCTAGCCTATGTTTGCTGATTTCCTGGGTTTCACAAGTACAAGTATAATTTATACAGTTTATATATCACGTATATAAAATATATACAGTTATATAAAAGTATATATATATATATATATATATATATATATATTTGTTTATTTTAAAAAGTTGTACTATGTAAACTATCATATTTTTTTGGAAATAAACTTTATTATTCATTCAACATCACGAAACAGGAACATGTCTAAAACTGATGGATATCCAAACAGAGCTAAAAGACTGAACAAAAAGAATGTTTGTCAATAATGTTGTAAACCACTCCTTCCCGCCACCACAATCACCATATCACCCATTCTATCCTATGGTTTGTGGCGCCTCAAGGTCGAGGTGGTCGGCCGCTGGGGTTGCACTGGCCGTTGCCAACACTCCAACACAGATTCCCTGCGTTTCCCTGTCCTTCAACCGTAAGCTACAGTTGCACGCGAACAAGGATAAACTCGAGAATAAGAAGTTACGAGCGAGCTCTTGAACCCAAATTTTAACTGCTGACTACGTTAACCTGCACTTAGAGATATTCCCGGATTACCTAGGAACGAGCTCTCAAACCGCCTTAATGTTTTTCTTGCATCAGTATTTAATTTCATTCATTAAAGGTACAGTAGAACCTCGATAGTTCGACTCTCAATAGTTCGACACTCCTGATAGTTCGACATGGTCCATGGCAACTGATATAATGACTATTAATAATAATGACTGATTAATAATGACTGATAGTGTCCATGTTGGAGGCTGACAAAGGTGAAAATTAAAACAAAGTGGCGAATGATTTAAATGTTGTTTATGTTAAAGTTCAATTAAGTTATGGTTTCATTAAAATTTAGTGTTTTCTGAATTAAAATTATGATTTTTATACTCCCAGTGTTAAAATTTCCCATATACTTGGTGTTTGACATTTCTATAGTTCGACACTCGCTAAGTCCACAAAGTGTCGAACTATCGAGGTTCTACTGTAAATTAAAAATAAATTTCTCAACTGTAAAATACTTTTCTTTTTTAATGGGTCTATCAAATCACCAGTAACTGTTTTCAAGGTTTATATCTTTTTAGTTTAAAAAGACAATTAAAGAATGATTATTCTTTCCTGAACAGTTTCATAAATAGTATGCAATTTAGTTTTAATGTCTAAATGTCATCCTCATATATTTCTTACTCGTATATTATCATCTTACATTTTTATTTAGATTTCATTGTGTGATATTCATCTAGTGTCACTTACAGCCTTAATAGTGATGTAAATATACAGCTTTGAATGTTGTCTTTATTTTCAATCTTTCTACATATTTTTTTCCGTTGCTCCATGTTGAATAGTCCATAGTTAGTACTATTAGTGTTTTATGATATTTTCTGTTTTTCTTTTCTACAGTAGAACGAGCAAAAAGCCCGGGACAAAAGCATGATGTGTTACTAGTTTGAGCCCTGCCGTGTGTCCTGCTATTCATTCGCATTAACTAGTATTATTAGTTATCTTGTTATATAGCATTTATGTGTGTGCAATATACATTTTTTTGTTTCCTTTTAAAAATACAGTTGTATTTATAGATGTATTATCTAGAAACAGTCCTATTTTTTACGCTTTGATAAGTTTTACTTATTTTTTATTCTATCTTTTGTATAGTATAATTTATTTGTAATATTTGTTACTTTTATAGTCCTTTGTAGTGAATTTCTTAGTTTCATACTGCCTTGTATATCTATGAAAATTGCTCAAGAGAGCTTTATGCGATTAAAGAGTTTTGTAATTTTTTATACAATTTACACATTATTTGCCACTTAATAACAGAATGACATTGTTAAGCAAGAATCAAAATCAGATTTTGAAATAATTTATGATTATTCATACTGTATAATGGGTTACAAGAATTAAAAATGTAGAAAAAAAATTTATTGTTCTATGAAATTTTAAAATCCTAAAGGGTTTGACCGTCATCAATCCAACTCACTTTAGAGATACTAGTTTTCTACCATTTCTTAATATTTATGTTAGTGAGTACGGTTTAACTTGATTTCATCTTGAAGTTAGAAAAAAACACACTTTGCCATGAAAATTACCTTTTGACAACACACAGTGCAGTAGATATAGTAAAGATTTAAGTTCCTTTTATAATAATTATACAATAACTTGACAGTTTGAAGTACGATATTTAGTTACAACATATTCTTAATAAATAAAACTTGTCTGCCAAGATCAATGACCTGGTGTGTCAATCAGCTCTGTCAAACTCTGTTGACCTAAGTGGTTGCCTCCAGTAGCCAGCTACGGAGCTGGCCTAGACAGCACATGAAAAAATACTCATCCAGGATGGTTAGCGCTGCTCAGACACCAATTTTGCTTTAGCTGTAACATTTAGTATTGCCGGGATTATGCCCAGGAGAGTATCCCACAATTGTTGGCAGGTTTCTCTTTGCATCTTGTTGGTTTCCTTTGAATCTGCCACTCATAGGAGACAGTGAATGGTGTTGACTGAATGGTGATCTCGAGGTGGGTATCTCAGCGCCGAGAGTGAACTCACTTGTCACCAGTGGCTTTCGTAGAATGTCCTTCATACAGCCACAGATAACATGTGTGTCTAGGTCAGCAAATCCATAGCACTCCATGAACTTGTCAGAGCCGGGAACTTGATAGACGCCATATTTATTTTAACCTTCGGGCCTGGTTCTCCTTGATGCAGTAGACTACCCAGTGGTGTTGGCAGGTGTTTAGTCTGCCACCACTCTCATATTCCTATTAGGAAGTGGAGCCAACTCCTTCCTGGCCCATCTCTGGCTCATTGCTGGAAACAGTGTATTCACCTTGCATAGATTATGACATCAAGACTTCCATTTCTGCAGTTCTGGTTGCTTAGCTACACTTAATCCTTTCCCTTTCTTTTCCTTGTGAAGTTGTGGGGTCATTACTGAGCTTGTTTGAACATCTTGGAAATAGTCCCACCTGCTGCGAGCCTCTCCACTGACAGGCCCGGCTCTACAGTGGTTCTGTAGATGGTGCAGGGATTGTCTCCGATTGATCCTGCAGTGAGCCGTCGTCTACTGTTGTGTGTTTGCATTTGTGCGAAACGCTCATTAGGCACCATTAAGCTCAATAAGATGTGCGTGCCCTTTGCATATTGTGTGTCATAGATGAATGGTTCTTCTTGTAGCTCCTGCATTGTGCAACACTGACTCATCATCGAGGTCATTATCTGGGCAAAAAAACTTTCAAATCTGGCATAGATCCTGTTGAATTAGTTTCATGAATGGCACTCAACCAAATTGTAATCATAGCTTCTACCACTCCCAGGAAGCTGACTCCATATGAAGAAATTTTAGGTTTCTTTTGTCTCGTGTAAATAATCGTGTGTGTTTGCAGAGAACGGTCACACTGTTTATAGTTACAATTCAGTTTTTAATCTTTCTTCTTCATGCTTTACACTCTTCCTCTTCTCTTGATCAAACAATTGTATCAATGGGCCTCTTTGAATTGACATTATAGGGGGAGGGGGAGAGAGCAATCTTTTAGTAAATGGGTGTGAAATTATTCAAACAATTTTAACAATTCAAACAATTTGTATTTTCAAGATATTGGTTCTTTATATAATTTAACAAATAAACGTGTGTATTAAAGTGATTTGTTGTTCGTAACGCTCTTAATAGTTTTTATCCCGTTTTGCCTTTTCCTGAAATGTTATCTACATTTTGAAATGATACCTCAAGTATTCCATAATCTTTTATAATCTGACCACATCCTGGTCCCGTATTTGTCGGATTATCAAGAGTTTACGGTATCCTGGAAAATTACTGAAAAAGTCAATTAGGAATGGAAGTAATACCGTAACTATCCTGGAAACTGCCATAACATTTTATTCATACCAATAATGTAGTAATTTTATGTCTCTATGAATGTAATAGTGAAAGCATTTTTAAAGGTTAGAGTGGACACATTGATGTAACAGACTACGGTGTTATTTATGACTATCAGCTACGACTAAACAATTCTATTTTTTTCATAAGACCAGAAAGACTGTGTATCATAAGGCCTGCACCTGATGTGTTTATTGTTAAAGTCAATCGATCTGTGCAAATGTTGAACATTGTTATATAGTATTATATACGTTATATGATAAAGATAATTTATTCACCCATAGGTCAGTGTATTAGACTCTTGTAGGTGTGTAGATTTCTCTATCTGTATAGAATATTTATTATTAGTTGAAAGTTTAGTTTTGTCAAAATAGCTCTGTATGCTGGATTTTAAGATAAACTGTCGTAAACCAATCCAAGTGACCATTGTTGATTGTTGATCAAGATGTGACCATGTGAGTGTGGTGAAAAATAACTGACATTTTAAGATTCTAAGTGAAATGATATTTACATTTTATGATGAATTTCCATATGCAGTATTTATCTTTCATATAACATTGCAAAGGGCACCTTCTTAATAGTATAGCATTTAAATGATCTATGTGATTGGACATTTTAGGAATTTAAAAAATTTTATTTGAATTATATGACATTTCGGTAAGGTTAATTTTTTACAAATCAATGACTGAAAAAATACAAAGTTTAATGTAATTAAATTTAAACAATTATAAATAACAATGTACAAAAATTTAAATGATTGTTATAGTCAAATGGATATGATATTTTCTCTAATAATAAAAAAATAAAACTACAATAGACTCTTACAAAAGGCCGATTGAGCTTTTACCCTACAGAGGACAATTGAATTTAGACCACTATCGATTATTCAATAGATGATTTCTGTGGAATTTTTAAACCCTATGTACCCTCTTTGAGTGCAGGGTGTCAACTGGAAAATTAAATAGTTTTATCAATTTTAAATTATATTATCTGTTAGTTACATCCTTATACCCAAAACATCATTGATTGCTAAGCATAGATTTCACCCCGGTTTCGTCAAGCACATGACAAGTTCAGCTGACATTAACCTTGGACTGTGTAGGTCAAGGGAGAGAGTAGCTCACCGTTTCCTATGAGTGGTGTAAGGTGTACCTCGGTGGGGTGCTGTCAACCCACAACGATAAATTAATGCTAAAACAAATTAATCCTTTGCGTCCTCTGGAGGGTTAATCAGATTTTCTAAATGCAGATCGGCCACCCACCATATTATTCTACATAATTGAGAGTCTACCGTACATGTAAACTCGCAAGAGTACGAGATTTCCTGGACAAGTTTCCTTCAGACTCTTTCGATGTCAGCCTTCTGATAATTTCGCTTGCCAATATATTTTTTTTTATTGTGATTGTGTCAATATTTTGGGGAAAAATCAATGAATAATTAGAAGTTTTAGAGTCAATTTAGAATGCTGAAAAACACTATAGAAAGATAACATCTAATAATTTGTTTCATCTTATAAATCAGGCTTGAGTTCATTGCCATATCATCTAAAACAAAGAACACAATAAAGAACATTTTAAAAACATATACTATTAAATACGGTAAACATTTGGTTTGCTGTTATTGTTGAAAACCCTTGAGAAAATAAACAGGCTGCTGATATAAAACTCAAACCTAGCTAGGAGACAGAATATGTATACATTATTTTAAAATAAATACATTTTGGTAAAATTATTGTTTGCCTTGAATAGTATTCCTAAATAAAAATTAATTGCTTGACATTTAACAAGTTAGGTTTTTTTTCAAATATTTTCTTCTGTATTCACACTAACGTGTTCAGTATTGGCACACTCAAGTTATGTTTGTGTAAATTCCACTTGAGTACTTGTGGCCTGTGTAAAAAGATTTATTGTAATATATATTGTGGAGCATTGCTAATTCAGGCATTGTCGTGTATTTGTCTTTCTTAAATGTAAAAATCTTACTGAGATAGATATTCTGATGCTCTTTCAACCTGTTCAGTAGAATTACAAGTAGTCATTTCTGATATTACTATAAAATTCTTGATAATAAAATTTCCCAATCATCACATGGTTTCTAAGTTTTAGAAAATTATTTTGAGTATATTTAAAAGTTTTTTATTTATACTTTACATAGTTACTCAATTTGAAGATTTTTTACAATAAAAATAAAATAATGATTTATCCGGTAAAATGTTTTATAAACAAATATTTCATATTTTCCCTTTCATAATGATTAATGCAGCATTTTCAAATCTTTGGTAAATTTTCTTTACTCTCTGCACATGAACCTTTAAGTACTTCAAAGTGCTTTCTGAAATAAACCCGTATTTTAATCTGTGACTGATTCCTGATTGCACTAAGTAGCAAAGTTTGGCTCAAAGTATGCAACATTTTTTTATATATAGCGTTTGTATGAATAAGAAGTTAGTTCCATTTTGTAGTTTGATTTTGGAATCAAAATCTCCATTGTTCAGTTTGGCTCTGTTTGTAAAATCATAGTAAATCACTATTTCATTATCGTTTTGTTATATATTACCTACTATTGCACCACAAACAAGAATTAAGTTCTACAGAATACAAGAAACAATCATCGACTTATTTTTTATTATGTAAAGTATTACTGATGTAAAAATTGAGTTTAGCTCTTGTTCATAAAATGAAGTTACGCTACAGTTTGTGTAATAAAATGGTATTAAAAGTTGTGAAACAATTTTTCTTTGTGGCTGTTAATCAAAAGTGAGAGACTGAGTTTAGTATTTTGTGTAATGATTATTGTTTTGTAGGCAACTTTTTTGTATTATATTGTTTATAGTGTAATGATTTGTTGCATTTATCATGAATTTAATTTGTATGATTTGTGCATAGCTCTGATGTATATGTTACTGTATATATATATATGCACTTAGATGGCGGCCCTCGAAGTTAGCAACTCGATTGTTGAAAGCAACTTTCCAGGTGCTACTTACTCAATATTTATTCTTAATAAATCATGTTAATGATAATTTTGTGTTTTTCATTTTTTGAAATAGTTTTACTAACCAAAGTTTTTCCCATCTTTCCACTCGTCTTTCGCACCTTTTGTGTTTCTTCCACTTACTACTATATCAAAGCTGCAGAGAAAAAAATCCATACATTAAAAAGCTCTAGTAGTTCCAAACTAGTTAGGAGGTTGAATTACTAATGTACGTCAATTACAATGGAAGACATGGTATTCAATTATTACTAGTACCATTTTTAATAATCTTGTTAAAAAGGCATACTTTATCGTGAGTTTTGAAAAACACTATTATTACTACTGTATTATTATGCAGTAAACAGAACCACAACAAAACTAAGTCATCTGAGTTTGGGATTCAGCAGTATGAAGACAAATCTTGAATGAAATTGAAAGGTATGCCAATGATTGCCGATATGTGGGGTTTTGGGTGAATATTAGTTACTCATCACCTAATGAAGGTAGGCTATAAACAAAAGTTTTTTGAGAAATAGCATAAAATGAGTGATATATAAGGTTTTATTGCTTTCCCATAAGAATAACATTGAAAACTTGTTTTTGAATCTATCCGTAATCAGTTAAACTACGTTAATGATTCAAAACAATAACTGTCTTTTTTCAGTTATTTTGAATGTTTTTAACGAATTTTCCTATAGGGAATACGCTATTATGATAGTAGCCATGGTAAGACCTAAGCCCAGGACCATTATACTTTTTCGTTTTGTGGTCTCCAGAAGCCAAAAACACCATTCGTTCATTTTTGTGTTTGTGTGTCAGTGGTACTGATAACTTTTGAAGGGGATCTCCGATTTTGATGAATTTGGGTATGAAGGTGTAAGACCAGGTCTATTTTCATGAGTTCGAGCATAGCCACCTTTAATAGAAGGCCGCGGCGACGAAAACTGGCAACGCCGCTCACTAGGCTGACGCGGCAGCACTGTAGCATGCAGTTCAATGGAGAGCCCGGAACCTATCGCATCGTCTTATTTTGTCCATATAATGCTTGTTGTGATTAATAATGTGAATAAGATGAAATGACTTTCTAACTTGTTGACCACCAGGATAAACTAGTAATTTCATAATGCCGTAAAACCCGAAGTAGGCCTATATATGTCAGCAGTTTTTTTTTAATTTCTTGACGAAAAGCGTCGTGTGGCTAGAGGATAAGAGCCACTTAATTTAATAATATTATAAATACTATACAGTTACAAAATATTTTATGATTTTAAATATAGGATTTTAATTACATAACTCATTAATAATTTTATAATTCTATATAATAGTTAAATTTTAAATTATGTTTTAATATCGACAACATTAATGATGCAACTACATTACAGTTACATAGGTAATTCAGGCTGAAAACAAGTTGATAATAAAGTTAGCTTTGCTACTATTCACAACAATGTGGTAGTTTGACTTTGTCGACATACGTTTTATAAGACATAATGGAAAAAGCAAACATTAAAGCTACCGTAAAAGTTACCTTTACTTTTGATATCTTAAGATGAATAATTAAAAGATGTAAATTTTAACGATTTTGCTTTTTTGTACGTTTGTGGATGTACTAGTTTTAAAGATCTGCAAAGATTGTAATCCACTGGAGGTAAAAACAAAACTAATTGGATTGATGTTTAATTTAACAATGTGGACAGAAGTAGTTTGACGATCATTTCTGATTTTGTTGCAGCCATTTTATTTCTTTTTTCATATCTACGCTTGAGTAATTTATAAGGTTTTGAAGGGAACTGTACGTGTACATCCTCCGGTGATGTTACTATCTAAAGTCAGCCTGTTGTTAGATAGCATCATTAATTAATAGCCCAATGACAAATGGCAACTGGATCTAATATTGAACCTTTTTAAAAGCTACAACTTTTCTGAGAATTTAACTGGGAACCTTACAATACGCAATACTTACAATATTACTTACAATACGCAGGCATTGTTTCCAAACATTAGAGCATATTTTAACAGAGGTCAACCAAAAACATAGTCTTTGAAATTTATCTAAATCAGCCGTGACGGACGATTGAAGTATAAACGTTTAGTTGAAGTATAGCACTGCGATCAAAATTACATGAAAATACCATAAACTGTTATTTTTAGTCCTGTTATTTATTATGTCCAACATCCCCATAAATAATAACACGAAAAGGCATAATGAAATAACTTATAACAAAATCAAACAAACAAATATTGTCATTATTGTCGACTCTTGTAGAAGTTAAATTAGTATAGTGCTATTGGATTGTAAAAAAATATTTGTAAATTATTTTATTGTTAGTATAATGTTTTGCATTATTTTCTACGTTTGAACTGATGAAAGCTTTAAAATGTAAAAGATTTGTTTAAAAAAAAACAGTATGGAATGTGTGCGGGCTGCGGACAGAACGCAGTCCAGCCGGCCTAGCGGCGGAGGGAAATGCGACGTTGCCACGTCGTATGCCGCGGCCTTCTATTAAAGGTGGCTATGGTTCGAGAACCAGCATTGTCGGGTTATTGGAAAGGGTTTTATAGGGTTTCAAAGGTGTAAAAAATGGGTTTTTGGCATTTTTGGACCTCAATTTTCACAATTCATCAATTTTAACTGAAACTATTTAAAAGAGCTTAAATACCCCCGTTGCAGCAGACCTGCGTACTCAGCGAATTTCCAAAGGAATTTGAGATTTTGTATTTTCCCCATATACACCATAGGAATGAGTATGTAGGTTTATTGCCATGGGATATTGTTAAAAAAGTTTGTTGTTAGGAAAATTTTGGTTGGGTAAGGTAAAAATAAAATTGTATTAATATTCGGCACTTTTTAATATACCTCATAAACCCCATGGTGGTGGTGAGTATGTAGGTTTGCCACCACAAGGGTGTTGTAAGCAAATATCAGTTAAACCCTACCTAGTGAATTGTACATACCAAATTTTACAAAGTTATATCAATAAATTAGCGAGATACAGGGTTTTATTGATTTCCCATAAGATTAACATGAGAAACCTGTTTTTAGCTTTTCTCCGGAATCTGTTAAGCTAAGTGGAAAATTCAAAATACTAAATTGTTTGTTTTTTAAAGCTCTTTTAAACGGTTTTAGTAAATTGTTGAATTTTAAAAATTAAGGTCCAAAAATGCCAAAAACCCATTTTTGACCCCTTTGAAATCCCATAAAACCCGAAGATCATGCTGGTTCGCAAACTCATAAAAATAAATCTGATCTTACACCTTCATATCAAATTTCATTAAACTCGGAGGTCCCCTTCAAAAGTTATCAGTTCCATGGACACATAGATACATATATAAGAAAATGGATGAATGGTGTTTTTGGCTTCTGGGGACCTCAAAATGGAAAAGTAAATCAGGGGTGGGCGAGTACTCGAGTTTTCGAGTATCTGTCGAGTATTTTTTGATACTCGAAGCTCGAGCGAGTACTTGTGACTACTCAAGTCGAGTCGAGTAGTTATTAAATTTAGCATTTCTGAAATGTTTTTCTATTTATTTAAAGCCCATTTCTTTAAATTGTAAAATGTTTTTATTGTGAAAGTGATACATTTTAAGACCAAAGAAAGTTAGATGTGAAGACGATGAAAATGCTTCTAACGGTGCTTCTCAGACAGCACTCTACTGCGGACTGAACTATTTGTCTTGTCAGGAGTGACGCACGGTTAGTGGTAGAGTCAACATTGCTACTGATTAATAAAATGATTCATTTGTAGACCTTCATAACATTGGGGAAAAAAATTAATAGTCAATTATAATTTGACATCTAATTGCATCAAAATAATGATTTAAAACTGATTCAAATAACTTTAGACAAAATAAAGAGCTGTGTTGACATTAGCAGTAAGAATAGTACGGCAGACAGAAGAGTAGGTACAAGAGAACAATCAGGTTTACCCAAGGAGGTTATATTCTAATACTGGAGGTAACACTGATAGGTTAATTTTGGCGAAAAAGCGCGCCGTCGATTTTGTTTGGTTGGCAATCCTGAAGTACCGTTTTGTCGTTCTTTGAACGGTAGCTAAAAGATATTCGAATCAACGAAATGGTTCGAATCTTCTGGGAACGATGAACGATGAATTGGTACGGTACGGCTAACCAATAATTAGGAATCTAGACTCTGGAATAATAATAACGTGTGTCTTTAATTCTAACTTACATGAATTTAAACAATTTTATTCGTTAGGTATTTTACAGAATAAGAGATATTGATTTAATTTGTAGATGTGAATATTTGTTGTTTTATAAATAGTTCAAGAAATATAATTAGAACTCATATCTTATACCTTATCTTATACATTAACTTGTAAAATTCCGTACTATTTCAGTACTCACAAAGGTATACCACGAAAAAAATTTATTCTCTTGTCTAGCATATTATACAAATTTTAATACGGTACAAAATCATCAAGTAAATTAACTAATTAAAAAAAATAAAAATAAACATGTTTCCATAACTTGAAACTGATTACCAAATTTCCAAAATAAATTTTTATATATATAATTTATTTTATGTTTTTGTTTGTTTTCCCCTTAATGCATATTTGCTTACCAATAATTGCCCATTAAAACCGATTCACCAGGCAATTGATTCACAATAATCACAATCACAATTCATTTGACTCCCTTAGCTGACTCGTTCATTTCGGCAAACAGTTCAAATTGGTACTTCAGGATTGCCAACCAAACAAAATCAGCGGCTCGCTTTTTTAGCATTGTGTGTTACCTCCAGTATTAGAATATAACCTCCTTGGGTTTACCAATGGCTAACCTCAAATTGCCAGAGTAATACCATTGAATATACATCTAAATAGAATAGCCAAGCAATGCTTTAATTTGAAGCCAAGCTTTTGAGAGCGCGACTAGCGAACCTGTTGGATTTTCAGCCAATCTCTGAGTTTTTTCCCCCATGCAGTGCTGCTTCCGTGGTCGTCCCTGGAACTAACGGCGCGCCGTGGCATCGTCTGCTTCCCGGCCGAGATATTTTGGTTTGGCAATGCTCCTCTCCTCACCCCACCTCACCGCTACCGATGAGCCGGCCGGCGCGGCGCGGCGCAGCGAGCGGACTGGCACGAGTGCCACAACGGACCGGCTACGTAATAATGGTGTCTATCTGCATGATGCGAAAAGGCTCTATGTTTCTCATTCACTTAGTTGCTGATCATTATTATTGTGCTATTAAACACAACCATCTTGATTTTACATAAAAAATTGCAACTATTAGTTGATATTTAAAATTGAAAATTGTTATTAACTATTTATGTTTGTATTCTCTGGTCCTTATGAGTAAATGAATATATTTTTTGCTTATTAATTTTGATGTAAACTGTATGTATATTTATAAGATTATAATCATCTTATCGTCTTAAAATCTAAATTACAAAGAATGATCTGTAAATAATTATTATTTTGCTTTTCTCCATAACAGACAAGAGTAGCCTATATTAACATACTGTTTGACATTTCATTATTATTTGTCCTTTTTATCGATAGTTTGTCTGTCTCTCTCATGTTGCGCCAGCATTGTTGCGTCATTGTTGTGGTCCGTAAATTTGTATTATTAATTTAAGTACCTTTTTTCAAAATCGTAAATTATCCTTCTAAAATGTTATCATAATGCACTCATAAAGCAGTGTAGTGTTTGCTTTTTTTCTCTTACTACAGTATGTTATATTAAATATTATAGGGTCTATTTTTCTGAATACTTGTTTATTTTCCTTGTGACGTCCAATTAACTTATTCTTTTTATAAATATATGTGGAAATATATGGGTGACCAATAGTGCAAATAATGCAAGTTTGTTGACTCTTCCTGACAAAACTTTGAATAACAAAGTTCTTCTTCACTTACCCAGATAGCACAAAAACGTTATTTTCACGTGAAAATAACGCTTCATTTTGAACATTTTCACGTTAAAAAAAAAGGAGGAAATCAAGTTATTTTCGCAAATGACATAAAAATTGCACTGAATTTCGCGTCAAAAACCCGTGAAAATAAAACGTGAAATTCAAATTTTAATTTCACCAAAATTTCACTCTATCGCAAATTTATCACTGAATTTTCACCCTTTTTTACTCGATTTTCACATGGATTTCGCATTATTTTTACAATTTTTTTTTGCTAATTTCACGTGAAAAAGACGTGAAATTCACGTTTTCAAATTACCAACATTTTACCTTTTCACTTAATTTTCACATTTTTTAGGCTACTTGCGAAATTCACATCACTTAAAAAATTGTCTTCTTTGTTTTACGTTACATTCACAAAATATTTTACATTTTCAAATATAAGATATAAGAAAATCAAGTAATTTACATTAAAAAAACATGGATTTTATTTGAATTTTATTTTTACCTGAATTTTATGAACCTAATTTTATTTTTTTTAAACAGTTTACTAACTTCTTTTTTAAAAAGTACTATATCTTGCCAATTTGTTTTTGTTAAAACAAATAAAATTATGACTGGCTTAAATGGATTTATGGATAATGGAAACTTTTAATTGCAAGAATGTCATAATTTAATATAAACATTGCTTTAAGTTCTACCATATTTTGGTAAAGTTTTACAAAGCAATATTATTTGGTCTCTGGTCTACTAACCATTTTGTATGATTTTTTATTTTTTTTTGTGTGTATCTAAATTTTTTTTATTTCAGTTACAATGGAACACATCTCTAAACCTGTAAATTTCATCGAATTTTACAAGACACAAACAGTTAAGAAATTTTATCCATATAAATTTGTACGGATTTGAAAACAAATAACGTAGTTATTGCCATTTTACTGCAGAAAACATTGATTTTGAATTATACTTCCTGAAAATTAAGGTGATTTTATTAGAAAAAAATCGCAATAATTTGTTGTCAGATTCTAAAAATTTTCAATTAGTTTCAGAAATAAAAATTACTGGGTGTAATAAAGAAAATGGTGGCTAGTGCTATATATGTTCACATGAACTTTTTAGTTCATTTAGTTAGATCAAAGGAATCTTGTTGCTTAGAGAAGGCAAGTTGGCTGCAAGTATACTGTCCATTACGTCTATTTTCCTAAATTAAGGAGAAAAGTACTTCTATAGACAAGGTTAGTTTGCAATAAGTGCAACAGGCAAGTACGTGCAGCCATCAACTTGCCTTCTCTACTTTCCCCGTCTCTAAGGAAAATTTCCTTTACGCCAGGTGAAATTTCATTACTAAAATAGTATTCAATAAAAACAAAAGAGTTTATAACTGTTGGCAAAAAAATTATTTCTAAATAACAGTAAAATAATCAACTTAAAAATATAATGCTATTAAATATTTATTTTTTTGTGAAAATCTTTGATTATTATAAATTTTTTATATATAAAAAATAAATAAATAACCAATGGAAATTGACGGAGTACTCAGGTCTGCTGCGACGTGTTTTTTTTAATCAAACTAAATTCAAGGATACACTGGCATTTTCAAGTCTCAAGAAATTTTCAAGGCCAATTCAAATTAAAGGCGTTTTCAAGGTTTTTTCAAGGTTGTAGACACTCTGTTCCCAAGTTATCAAGTATTCTAGGTTTTAAGGACTCTACTTTATCATTCAATAAAATGAATGTTCAAAAATATTCTGAAAAAAAACGAGTGATCTAATAAAACCTCAACTTACTCGAGTGCAATTAAGGAAAAGATGAAAAATATTCAACACATCACACTTTAATTTTATTTAAACTTTGAATAGGTAATATTTCCACATATTTGGTTATATATAAGGTTGAATTGTTCATTGTAAGAATAAAAACAATTTTACAAAAATGAATAAGATAATACAAACAAAAAACACCAGCTTAATAATGTTGAAAATATGACACTAACACCGATTGAAACACAAATTTGCAATTCGAAGATTTACACATCATCAGCTTCTTCTTGTTCTTTTATCCTGGAAAAAAACAAGTATGATATAAATAGGCCAACGAAAAAAATCACAAAATAAATATAGGCTAATTCACAAGTTCCGTTCTTGACCATTTTGATGCTATGGAGCTATATAGCCTACCATATCATTTATCGTGTTTTCCCATAAAATACTAATTATCGATACATTGTGACTTGCTTTTCATCCAAAAATTGCGATGGAACGATATATCGGCTCGCCGATGTCAATAAGGCAGACTTAATTGGGAAAATCGGTTGTCTCGATTGTTGTTTTAAAACACCGATGATTTACTTAGATTCTGTATATGATTGAGATCCAAAATATCGCTCTCTAGCACTTTTTTGTCGACAATTTATTATTTATAAATTTTTATCTCATGCTCTTTCCTCCACCTGCTTGGAAAAAGTTTCACTTTCAGGAAGTTATATATGGATAATAACCCAGGACTTTTCAAAAGTTGGGTGGTATTTTTCTAGCACTGAAATTTTAGAAAAGGTCCTTATATGAAAACGATATTCAATTTAGTATCAACACAAAGAAAAAAACATTCTTTTCCCATATTAATATTTTTCAAGAACATTATTTGAAGCCTAAAATGCAAAGCTTGATAGCAATTTGACTTGGTTATTTAAATTAAGGTGGGTTTGTGGATCTAACTACGGTATGTCTTTACTAAGGCCAATGTACTATTGACATACCGGTAGCTATATGCTTAGGTATAAGAATCAAGACGTCATCAGTAAGCCGTTCCCTTAAAATGTGAAGTGATAAATTAAAACTTTCGACAAAATTGTTCAGCTTGGGCAATCATGATATAAAAAATAGTTTACAATAAATTAAGAAATACTGTTAACCCTCAAGCAGCCGCTTCACCAGTAAAACGGCAGAGAGTGCATGCGGAGTTTTACTCTGCAACAGTAAATTGCACAAATTAAATCCATTTTACAAGTTTTATGACGAAATATTGTATTTAAGCGTTGACTAACTTCATCAGGAACCACATTTCATCATTAGAACCATTAATTGTTTAACTTAATAGGTTTAATATTTCAACCAAACATTGTAAGTAATTTTATAATATAAAATAGTTAAAATCACTGTGTTACATGAGAGGGATTATGAGGAATTTTTCTTTGCATTAATCTAAAAATATAAAAGAGAAAACCCTCAATTACTCACTCACTGACTCACTCATCACTAATTCTCCAACTTCCCGACTAGAGAGTGCTGAAATTTGGTATACTCATTCTTTAGGCTTAAAATAGTAAAGTCTAACTATTGTCATATTAATATTTACAATGGGAAACGCCCTAGATCTCCTCAAAGTTATCATGTTATTCTTATGGAAGCAACATTTTTGTATTGTAACATATGATTACTAATTTTTGGCGATCATTAATTTAATAAACAGCTCTTCTCATTTATATTATTGAGAGAAGATTGGCAATAAAAAACCAGACGATATTATAGACTTGAGGCGAGTGAGCGTAGCAAACGAACTAAGCCTGATGGGGAGTGAGCGCAGCGAACGACCTTACCTGAACGGCAACAAATTTCTCAAAGTTGGCACTGCGAAGTATGCCGGGTAAGCTAGTATAATTAAAAATCAATGCAGACAAAATGTATTTGATAATAATTCTAAATCAAATATACATAAACCATACTTATACACACATACTATAACCTATAACAAAGAAAGTTTCATGGGGAAATAAGCTCCGCACTGAGCATACTTGCGAGATAGGGCGCACACAGAGAAAATCTCCTCCCCCTCTCTACTCCCTCCAAACCCATGCTGGGCCTCAAAGAACAGTCCCTTTCTTTCAAAGTACCCAAAAATCTAGTTCTTCACGTGGGTCTCGTAAAATTTGCAAAAATAGGAATTAAAATTCATTTTGTATAGCCCCAGAATAATAATTAGGAATGACGGATATTTCTAGGCCTGTAGCTAGAACTGTAGCTTAACATGGCTTCAGGATTATTCTTTTTTTTAACCGGAAGGATTTTGGAGATTTACACCCCGTAAACTTTTTGGAAAAATTTTATTATCAATTATTAACTATTATCAACCTTCAAACACAGGGCCAACAAGAGGTGACACCTTCTGGTTTTCCACCTCACATACAGTTTATAAGTGATTCTGGGGAAAATATGGGGGTTGCGAATTTGGAAAATAATCAGTTTGTTAAACATTGGTACAACAATACGGCCTATAGGGCAAACCATTAATCCGATTAACATACTTTAGGCCCAACAGTTATTTGTGATGAATTATGCTTAAAGAACTACATTATATTTTTATTTTTACTAACTATACCTGCATTATTAATAAATTAGCCTATTTGTCTCTTTCAACAAAAATAAAATATAGGCCTACCCCCAAATATAAGTACCCTTCTTAACAACCTCAAAACTAAAAAGTAACTTGGTGCCGGGCTTAGGTCTTACCACGACTACTACCATAATAGCATAGGCCTATTCCCTATAGGAAAATTCACTAAATAGAACTTAAACAATCGCTTTTACAACGAAATACAACTCCAAAATCCCCCTGTATAGAAAATTAGTGTGAAATGAAAAGAGAATGAAACTTTGCTTTACTGACCTTTTGCCACAAGAGAACTTCATGATATGTCTCAGCTAATTCTTTGCTCCTGAGCATCCTTTGTTGGTCTCTTTAAAGGTAGGCTCCCTGCCGCTGAAAAAAAATAAGTAAAGCTGTAATTCATATAAGAACCAATAAATCATTATTGTAGTTTCATTGTGTGTTGTTTATTCTGAATCACATTGACTTATATTGCTAAAAGGTTAAAATACCTGATACAGCCAGTAATCCTCTTACTCCAAGACTGGACTACGCGTTTCGATTTTAAATTACATCATCTTCTGGTCACACAAAAACTTGGTTTTAACACATCGTTATAATGGTCACGTAACAGTTTAAAAGATACACATAACACTAACACAGACAACTAACACGGACGAATAAAAACTGTAGGCCTATTCTTATTAAAACGTGAGCGCTCATGACGGGTGCCGAGTCTCGACTGCCAGTAAGCTATCAGGCGGGTTTACATGGGATGGGAATAAACTAGTTCTGCCTGTTTTCTAATTTGCGTTCTCGGTAGGCCTACTTCTTGTAACTGTGTAACGCCATTTTTCAAATTGAATTCATCTACCACATTGACAATATAGCCCAATCAAGAAAGAGCATATCTTTATAGTGTTGTTTTACACCGTTTGACAACAAATTTTATAATTTTCCAAAAGACAAAATGATTAGAAAAGGCTCCAATAAAAACTTAATAAACAATGGCATGTAAATTCCTTCCATATGTAGGCCTATCTTTCACAAGAATTGCAAAATAAAATGCATTTGGTCTACTACACAGAAGTCAGAGATATTAGCATTAAATCAGAAAAGTCAGGGGAATCCATATAGGCTAAATAGGATCGTTTTATAAAATAGTATAGGCCTAAAAGTGTTCGACTAAACGTTATCCTTCAAATTCTTGTTTTTCTCGTTACAAAATTAACAATCTTTACAGTACGGTACCGTACCAAGCCTTTCAAAATTTTTTCTCGCAAATGATCATTGATTATCTGTTTGTATTTAATTTGTCACATAGAATTTTTTCATGATCTCATGTCCAGTCTCATTCTTTAATCAATTCAACCGCATCACATAGCCTATCTAGTCGTTTGTACATTCGTAATCATTATTGTTATCAATTCAGGTAGCCTACAGTTTCATATATCTTAGCGCCTACACAACTGTCGAATAAAAGTATGTATCGATATTTCGATTGAATGGGATAAAAAATTACTGTGAAATACAAAATTTAGCTTAACAACATTTATTCTATTCTAAAAAAACTACCCTACAGGGTGCAGAAAATGTATTGACTCCTAAAATTTCCCTTAATCGTACTGTTACTGATCACAGATTTCCCCCAAGATTCATCAGCATTCATATAGGCTACTACAGACACATAAATTAATCAGTCTAGCTTACACGATTTAAAGCTCTTTGAGAACAAACCAGAATATATTAACCTCAAGCTCCTAGTTAAACTAGCTCAAAATCCTTGCAATGTAAATAAACCCAAAATGGAATTAAAATTTTATTTAGGCCTATTACTTGAAGCTTTTGGCAGCTTCCATCCTATTTGCGAACCAGGAGGCCTAACCTCACCAAACAAGTAGGAATCAAACCACATCAAATAACCGTATTAAAACCAATCAGCATGACTTTTGTTTAAATCGGCCTACCACTTTGTGTGCTACTTTATCCCAAGACAACCACCGCACTAGTAAGCAATATTTATTGTCGTGAAGTATTACAATCATGCACTGGACATTGTCATCATCCAACTAGGCTATAGGATTAGAATTAATCCACTATTGAATGGGCTGGAAAACTACAATTTTTAGTAATGGTCTTAAGCCGCTGAATTTGTTGTTAATGTAGGTGAGGCAGGATGTACTATGTACCGGTGTGTAGCCTATATGAAACTTAAGTTCCGTAAGTTTAGGCCCTACTATCCTACACACAACATTAGGCCCTACCGTATTCTAAAGTAAATAGTGTTATAGTAATAAGCTAGTGTTCAATATAAGAGGTAATACAAGCTATAAAATAATGTGTAAGACTTTCACAATAGAAAGTAAGGACTATCAATGGACTATCAACTCACCTTGAAGTTTGTTGCATCTTGGATCAGGCTCTGCCATAGCACAGCTATTGAACGTTTCCTTCCAGGCAGAAATTTACAACAAATATTTTTTTACTGCTTGAGTCACCACAACATATTTTATTAATTAGCCTGAAAGCTAAGCTGTTACAGGTTTGCTCCAAAACTCAATCTAAAGCCTAAGCTAAGCCTATGCCTTGATTAACTTATAAAAGAGTAATTAGTGATTGAAGTTCATTTCAATAATATATCTGAAGTAAATAAATTGTAATGTGGGATTATATAAAGACAAAAGTAATTCAAGGGGGTGAAAAGTAAAATTATAACTTATGTCTTGTATGCTAGTATGCTGCTGTACAATAATAATATGTTCAATTATTAAATGACTAAATGAGGTTAGTTCTAATATGGCGGCGATCAAGTACAAATGTAAACAAACCAGCGCCAGCGCTCTCTAGCGTGACGAACATGAACTAATTTCACGAACAGGCACAAATTCGTCATAAGCTTGGTTCGTCTATTTCTAGACGGGGTATCGTAGTAGCTACGCACGTAGCAACTACAAAGTGAAAATAAACGTAGCAACTAAAACTGAATGTTCCCATAGCAACTACGAAAAGGCGGGAAAAATGAAAATTTAAATATTCGATTAGCGCCTACACAATTATTAAAATTTCTCGTTAGTGCCTACGATATCGCAGCCGCTAAAGTGTAGTTGCTAGTAGACTATTTCGTTTTTACGTAGTTGTTGTTAGATTTCTTAAATTCTCGATAGCACCGAACATCTCAGTTTCTCGATAGCGCCTACAATAATGAGCGGTAGGTAAAAGAACGAATCTTTAATGGTTCGTTCATTATCTTTACATTCCTTCTAGAGAGCAACAGCTCAAATTGGAAATTTCATCATCCTACATAAAAATCCCATAAAACATCATAATTATTCCCGCTTATCCCAGCAAGCACCATAAAATCCCCAAACGCAGGGAAAATACCCATCTCTTGGCAACCCTGCTGGTTGCAGATGTCATGGCAGGGAAGTCGTTCAAAAGAGCTGCTCTGTAAAAGAGCTGTTCACTCTGAACGACTCTGTAGGCGCTATGTTACAAATCCAATTTTAGTGGCTATGTAGAGTAGTTGCTAATCGAGATATACAGAAATTTGTCGAACCTAAAACCTTTTTTCACTTTTAGTTGCTACAATTTAAATATATTTTACAAATCGAACAGTCAAAATCAGTGTTCTAAAAAAGTATAGGTCATATTCTCGTTAACGCCTACACAAATTTGAAATGTTCTACCAGCGCCTACGAGTGTAGGCGCTAATTCACACTGCCATTTTAGTACCTATGTCAACATTCAAATTGTAGTTGCTATGAGCGTAGCTATTATGAGACCCCACGTATTTCTATCCTTAGTCAATGGTAATACCATTGACTTTAGATACTAAATCAATAGTATCAATAGTCAATGGTAATACAATTTTATAGTTGTATGTTATTTTTCTAATCCAGCATTCACAAAAATATATGTTTATTAATTGATAATAAACATATTTTTCTCTCAAATTGCTTTGATTATAAGACAGACATTGAATTTATTGTTCTTTGTGATTTTTTAAGTCTTAACAAACAGGCTTCATGGCTGTTCACTAAAGCTAGCCTTTACTCAGTTAAGAGACATTCTGCCACTAGCAGACGGCGAGGGAATTAGGTGAATTCCAAAACAGTGAAAATTATATGTACATAGCTTGAGTATTTCGGAGAAGTGAAAATAATTCCTAAACAAAATGAGCGGTGAAGATTTTCTTATCAACAAAGACAAAGGAAGTAGATAGAGTTGAAAATGACAATTTAAATCCACCAATTACATTTAGTGATTCTGATTCAGCTGTAGTATCCAGGTGTCTAGGCTAGGCTTCTCACTCAAAGTAGGCCTAATATGCCAAATTCAAAAAACTGTGAATAGGGAAAAACTTTTATTTGGTAACATCTTAAAGTAAGTGAAACATGAAAGTGAAAAGTTAAGTAAGTAACTGTAACTGGGGATTTTCTTTTCTTTTTTTTTTTCATTTAATGATGGTTAGAGGCTATTTTTCAATCTTTTATTCTGTACATTCCTTAATCCCTTTTGTTACTAAACCAAGTTTTTAGCTTAAGTATTTTTTTAATAATCAGCGATTTAAAAACCAATATTTTTTCCTTCACACAGTTTTTAAGCAAATTAAACTTAGGACTAAAGTTCATTATCTTTCTTAGCCCTTGTAGGATAGGCTAGTTATTTTAGTATAGTAGGCTAGTATATTTTTATATTTGAGTATAAACCAGTTATTTTAAGGCAATTTTCAATATTTTTATGTTCACGTATTACTCGACTCGACTCGACTCGAAACTCGAGTATTCTACTTACTACTCGACTCGTTCCAAAAATGTGATACTCGCCCACCCCTAAAGTAAAGTGGTCCCGGGCTTAGGTCTTAAGGCTGATTTACACGCTGCCAGCTGGCATTCCAGTGGAGGTTACCAGTCACTGGATGCCAGCAACTAGCACCATGTAAACAGGCTTCGCCAATCACTGGAGAGGCCAGTTAGCCACTGACGCGCCAGTAGCTGGAAGCGCCAGCATAACAAAAATTTTGAGACTGGGGCCAGTTGTCTGGCATTGTGTAAAAAGACATGTATTTTAACAGCTGATTGTTATATTATTAAACACAAAATAAACTCCCACAATATTCCAGCAGTTGGCAACGTGTAAACCGACACATTATTGAAGCGCCAGTTCGTTGGCATTCCAGTCAGCGCTTGCCAGTGCCTTTCCAGTCAAATCTCAACTGGCATGCCAGCCACTACTGGCAGCGTGTAAATCAACCTTTACCATGGCTACTACCGTAATAGTGTATTCCCTATAGGGAAATTCACTAATACCCCCCGTCGCAGCAGACCTGCGTACTCAGCGAATTTCCAAAGGATCTTAAGATTGTTTATTTTCCCCATAAACACCATAGTAATGAGTATGTAGGTTTGCTGCCATTGGATGTTGTTAGAAAATGTTAGTTTTGTTAAAAAATGTAATAGGTAATGTAAATATCAAATTGTATCAATATTGGACACTTTTAAATTTTCCCCATAAACCCCATGGCGGTGAGTATGTAGGTTTGCCACCATATGGGTGTTGAAAGCAAATATCAGTTAAATCCTACCTAGTGAATGTACATACCAAATTGTATCAAGTTATTCTAATAAATAAGCGAGATACAGGGTTTTGCTGATTTCCCATAAGATTAACATTGGAAACCTATTTTTAGCTTTTCTCCGTAACCTGTTAAGCCAAGTTAAAAATTCAAAATACAAAATTGTTTGTTTTTTTAAGCTCTTTTAAATGGTTTCAGTTAAAATTGTCGAATTTTTAAAATTAAGGTCCAAAAATGCCAAAAACCCATTTTTTACCCCTTTGAAACCCCATAAAACCCCGTTTCCATAACCCGATCATGCTGGTTCGCGAACTCATGAAAATAGACCTGGTCTTACACCTTCATACCAAATTTCATCAAAATCGGAGGTCCCCTTCAAAAGTTATCAGTACCACGGACACATATATATATATAGATATATATATAGATATATATATACATATATATGAAAATGAACGAATGGTGTTTTTGGCTTCTGGGGACCTCAAAATGAAAAAGTAAAGTGGTTCCGGGCTTAGGTCTTACCATGACTACTACCGTAATAGCGTATTCCCTATAGGGAAATTCGCTAAAAATATCAGAATTTTATGCAATTTAGTTACATGCTCTGGGAATGGATTTTCCTTTATCTACTTGCAATATTCTCAAGGCAGCAAACCTACATCCTCGTTCCCATGGTGTTTATGCGGTAAGTTAAAAAAAAATTGAATCCTGTTGGAAATTCACTGAGTACGCAGGTCTACTGTGACGGGGGTATTTATGTTTATATCGGTTTTGCCACAAAACTATAAGGTTGTAACAAAAAGGTAATGACAATTTTTGTAGCAAGTTGAATATGGAACAAAATGAAAGAAATACTACTTCCATAGCTCTTCTCATTACAAAATTGTAGTTGATTCCTGACACATTATGAGGCGGTTTGAGAGCTTGCGTTTAGCTTAAACCCGGGCGTAAATGGCCAGTTATAACCGGATTTTGCGCGTCAGCATAAGAATCGGGTTTGGGAGCTCAGGTTTATGCCTGCCGCGGCGTAAAGATAATAATAATAATAATAATGCTTTATTGTCAAGAACACATCATTACATTTGTGCATAGACATAGTCAGGTCATACAACATGCATCATACAACAATAAAATATAACAGGCCCATAAGAACTATTTGAAATTTATGTCTAGGTTATAAGGAACTTTGTTGATGAGGAGTGCTTTAAGTCTGTTGTTGAAAGCTTTTCCATTTAATCTTTTTAAGTTATTTGGTAACATATTGAAATATATAGCTCCTCTAATGTAGGGACTGTTTGAAGTTAAATTTAATTTGCAGTTGTTTCTATGTATGAAGTTACTTTGGCGAGTATTGTAGCTGTGAACTTGATAATTTTTTATTGAAAATTTATTATCATTTTTAACCAATAATATTGTTAAGTAAATGTACAATCCATAAATAGTGAGTAAATTATATTTTATAAAAAATTGTTTACAAGATGTTTTGAAATCAACATTTGCGATTAATCTCACAGCTCTTTTCTGCAAAGTAAAAACCCTTTTTGTGTATGTGTAATAGGTGCTACCCCACAGCAGTAATCCATATGATATATAAGGATAGATTACACCAAAATAAACAGTTTTTATCCCATCAGCATCTAAACTAAAAGCCAATCTTTTCATTAAGTACAAACCAGAAGAAATCTTATTACAAACATGATCTACATGATTTGACCAAGATAAATTATTATCAAGATACAAACCTAAAAATTTATTTTTGTTATTTGAGTGTATAAGATCATTCTCAATTTTAATCTCAATATGTTCCATTTCATTACGCGGTCTAAACAAAAGTAATTCAGTCTTGTCAGTATTCATTGAAAGCTGGTTTCCCTGAAAGTAGCCTAATGCCTCAGAGATAAAATTTTGCACCCTAATTTCAAGGTTATTCACATCTTTTGCCCAGCAGAGAGCTGAAGTGTCATCAGCATACATTGAGATAAAGTTTTCTGGCCGGATAGGGAAGTCATTAACAAAAATAATGAAGAGATAAGGACCCAAAATTGATCCTTGTGGGACCCCACAAAACATTTGTTCTGGTGGAGACTGAATTCTTTGTAAGAAATTATGTTTTTCATTTAATATTTGGGTGCTCTGATACCTAAATTCCAAGTAAGATTTTAATATTCTCAAAAGTTTTCCTTTTACACCATAGCGTACCAATTTAAGAAGAAGGAGGTTATGATTGACTCTATCAAAGGCTCTGGAGAGGTCCAAGTACACCCCGGCCACCCTAGAGCCATCATTGATCTTATTCAATGTTGTGTGAATGAACTCCACAGCAGCCGAGGTAGCACTCCGACCACCCCTGAAACCATGCTGAAAGTCTTGCAAAATCTGATTGGATTCAAAATGATCTATTAAATTAAGCAGAAGAACCTTTTCGACCAGCTTACTAAAGGTTGACAACAGGGAGATGGGTCGATAGTTTTCTACCAGTGATTTCTCACCTTTTTTGAACACAGGGGTTATAATTGCCAATTTTAAAACACTTGGAAAAGTGCTGTCTATGAGAACAGAATTAATTAGATGCACTAATGGACGAAGCAGGGATTCTTTGCACTGTTTTAGAATGTAAGGAGATATTTGATCCCAGCCAGAACTTTTTTTGCCTTTCAAGCTATCAATGAATGACAAGACGTCCCTCCCTTCGATAGCTGCGATCTAAATACGGGAGGGATAAACTGAGGCCGAACTATTCGGGTTCGAGACATATGGTTTGGGGGTAACCCGGGCGTAAAAGATAATCTTTGTGGGTTTGAGAGTCCAAGTTGTAGCGCAAATAAGATAAACTCGAGCATTAATAGAGCGATTTTCGCCTTCAACTTAGACCTGCTAGGTGGCAGGTCTAACTGGTGCTTAACTGTATTATTTCGTATTACATGCTTTTTATTTATTTGGGATTGATAGTAATAACATATTTAGGTTAAACATTACATTCTAAAACATATTAATAGCCATAAATTAGTATTTTACTTTTTATTTCATCTTTATTTTTTGTCTGTGACTTAAATTTAATACTAGCTAATTAAGACAGTCTAAAAATATTAATGCCAACTAAGTACAGTAGGTAATATTTTAGGTTTTTAATTCTTAACGTTTGTTCAGCTCGGAATATCTTGGCGTTTGATGGCAGGAAAAACAATTGGAGTGGAGCGACGGAATAAAACTCCCACAGATGAATATTTTTAATTTATGGGTAAAAAAGTATTATCCTCAACTGAATCAGGAGCACTTCCAACCTGTAGATTTTTTTTTTTTTTTTTTTTTTTTTGCTCAGACAACAGTTGGGGGGGGAATGCCACAACAATACCTTCTACTGATACCGAACGCGTGGCTCACTCGTGGGCTGTCAGTGGCTTTGCAGTTATTCGTGAGTTTTTTTTTTATAGTGGGTTGTTTCAACACCAGTTTTTTTTACTAATTCTAGTTCTTCCTGAGTAAAGTTGACTCCCCGTTTTTTGGGTTTTCTAGGCGATGTTCGTAATTCAGCCATCATAAAAATAATTTAAATAAATTTTCAAAAATCCTACAAATTATCCTATTTTTGCAGTTTCAAAAGCAATTTATTGTTTCACACTAAGCACAAATAAATAATTAAAACATAAACTTACTTTTAACACACACGAAAGTTTCACACAATGGGAATACAATAACACACCATTTTGCAGTAGTAATTAGTTAGTTAGAAAAAGATTATTTTATATTCATTCACTCCAGTAAGTTCTTTTTACTAAAAAATAATAATTAATTTCTTTACATTTTTTTTTAGTTTTCTTACAAGCAACTTCATAATAATTTCTTTAATAATAATTAGGTCAATTTTTCTTGCAACGTGCAACGCAGCACACGCACAGATTCTAACCTATGTCTGCTGATTTCCTGCGCTTCACAAGTACAAGTATAATTTATATGGTTTATATTTATTGAAAAAAGTTGTTCTATGTGAACTATTATATTTTCCTAAACTTTCATTCATTCATTCATTCAACAACACGAAAAGTGGAACACGTATGAAACTGACAGATACCCAAACAGAACTAAAATACTGAACAAAGAGAATGTTTATCAACAGGGTTGTAAACCACCCCCTCACGCCACCATAATCTCCGTATCACCCATCCTATCCTATTGTATGTGGTGCCTCAAGGCCGAGGTGGCTCTTTAGGCAGCCGGGGGCCGGGGTTGCAGCCGGCCATTGCCAACACACCAACACAGATTCCTTGCGATTCCCTGTCCTTCAACCGTAAGCTACAGTTGTGCGCTATCAAGGATAAACTCGAGAATAAGAAATTACGCGCAAGCTCTCGAACCCAATTTTTAACTGCTGACTACGTTAACCCGCGCTTAGAGATATTCCTGGACTACGTAGGCGCAAGCTCTCAAACCGCATCTATAACTTTAACTTAAAAGGGGCGTAGGTCAGAAAGCTCAAGTAGGATTTCCCTGAAGAAAAATTTCTCAAGAAGGAATGTTGGGTTTTGCACACGTTTAACATTGTCTATTAACTATGAAAAACTCAGCTTCTCCAGAATTACTTGCATCACATAGTCAAGTCATTCATCTTCTTATAAAAAAGGGATAAATTGATGCATCAAATATAGTATCTCTGATTTTTGGCTCAGTTGTTTAGGATTTTGGCCTGATGATTAGACCAATTTTCTTCGCACCTAGGCAACAAACATCATTGGCAAAATTTTAAAAACCTAAAAAAATGGGCGCTTTTTTTACTTTTTTGCAGTTTTTACCCAGGAGGGCTGGTTTTACTAAGCTGGTTTGTTGCTGTTTTGTACAGCATAACAGTCCCCACAGTTTGAGACCAGAATCTTCATTATAGGCCTTATATGTAGTTCTTTATTTCCATCAATGCAAAGGTTACTATTTTTTTTTTTTTAATTTTTGGGAAAAGGTGTTTATAGCAATTTTAAATCAAGGAATGTGCTATATGGTAGCAGCTGTGGTCTTAAATAGCCCAGGGACCATGACAAACTTTCAAGTTGAGGTCTCTAGATGCCAAAATTGCTGTTTATCTAATTTCGTTTACCTTCATACACACATATTTAATTATAGTTTTTTTTTTTTTTTCCTGTAATGTTTTAAACTTAACAAGTTTTTAACTAATTTAGTTGAAGTAATAAAAATTTGTATATGTATATGAGCCATTAAAATCTACTTTTTCTGTACATCTATACTGAAAGATGTCTTTAGTAAATTATCTGATGTAGTATTATGTTACTAAATTACAACTGTCAAAAGTGGTCCACCGTGAAACATTGGTGGTGTCCACTATAGATTTGCCATAATTTATGTAAGGATTATATAAAAAACACAGTCTTCAAGCATAAACAATCATTCTTTATTGAACACTATCTCTTGTGTTACTAAAGCTTCAAAACAATGTGGATCATAAAATAAATCTTTAGCTACAACTACTAACAGCATTTCTGTACAATATTGTCAAGCCCCTCGGCCCAAAATGTCATTAATCAGGAATCTTCCCCAATTTTATTAAAACAATTAATTGATAAACCTATTTATGACTTACGTTAAGGAACTAAATGTCTCGAAGATACTATTTATATCAGTCAGTTACTGGTCAGCAGATGGCGTAACGAGAATAAATTGTGGTTTAAGGATATGGTAAAATGATAATTTTTTGTCATAACTTTTTATTAACAAGTTGATTGTTGTGTAAAATGCAGTAGAAATAAAAATCAGCCACTATTCCTTAAGATCACAACAATAAGCATTTCTTGCTAAAAATAGCATTATAAATGGTTTTTAGCTTCATCAATTTCAATTTTTAACCTTCATGATTTTTTGTATAACACTTAATTTTAACTATCCCAAATATTTAAAATAAAAAAAAATTGGAGATTGGCCATGGTGTTTGGAATATTCAGACCTTTTAAAACAAGCCAAAGGCAGTGGAACTTGGGTAATTTTTAACATTTATAAATCAAACGTTTAATACTTAGTAAAAAGCCCTAACATTTCCTTCCTTTATATTTTTCAGTCATAGTTGAAGTATGCAAAAACATGGTGTACACCTATCCTATGTTTTTCTATTGTTTTTTTTATATGTTCATCATTTTGTTTGTTAT
The DNA here is from genome assembly GCA_030545055.2 of Neoaliturus tenellus. Taxonomy (NCBI): domain Eukaryota; kingdom Metazoa; phylum Arthropoda; class Insecta; order Hemiptera; family Cicadellidae; genus Neoaliturus; species Neoaliturus tenellus. The sequence goes on along the minus strand of CM061531.1, from coordinate 66,120,585 downwards.
TTAAATTCTAAGGAGTATTTATTGTGAACGTTTTACAAATAAAAGATGGTTTACAAATAACATTTTTTGATTCGATGCTTCTATTTTCTTCCTGGAATACTTTTTTTGTTAAAAAATTTCAAAACAGATTATTATGTACAGGGAAACTCACAAAAAATCTGGCTAAATTTCAGAAAGTTGAAATTTTTGTGATCATTTGTGGTTTGAGCTTTAGTGTTTATTAGTTTCATTTCACAATTGGAACGGGAATGTCTTAAAAGTCATGACCATATCTAAGCAAACCGTCAAGCAGTTAAACTGCAAATATAAGTTTCTCTGAAGGGATGGTCATTTTCATTTTCTACTGATTGTAAATATACACTGACTAATCCTGAACTCCTGATTAATCCTGAACTTATTTTGGCTAAATAAATAAATTTTAAAACTATAATGTACAATTTACTTACATTAAATCATTAAAAGATTAACATAATACAAGCAATACGTTGAATAAGGCATTTGGTAAATTTAGTTCATCAGACATTAAATGGTTAATTTTAGTTCTCTTTAATAAAATAAATTCTAATTCAAAATAATTAGACAATTGCAGGGAAAATAAATATATTTACATACACTTGTTACAAATGCGACTATAACCTATGAGATAACATTAGAAGCTAAAAATATGTCTTTTGCGACAGTAAAGAACAGATCCTACCTCTAACAGTTAGACAAAATATACAATATATATTTAACCTACTATACTTTATTTACAAATATTTTTTACACATTTTTCATTCAGGGTCATCGTACAAAACGTGCAACTTTAATGGAATGTGTACATTTTGATATACAGTAAATTGAATTGAATTCAAACCAATAGCTTGCAATCAAATTTAAATTTACACTAGAGTGTCAATAAAAATGTTTAATTTGCAATAGAATATCATTTGAATAATACAAGTAAAACATAAAATATATTAATAAAAAAAAAACAAGGTAAAACTTTCAGAGCTATTAACAGTTTCAAAGGACAATAAATATTGCTTCGTTATGTGTTGATACATTGAGAAAAGCTCTATAATTTTCTACACACAATCTTCAATAAATATGCAATCAATACATAGCTTCCCTTTAATTGTAACTAAGTAAAAGCAAATAAAAAATAAAAACTACTTAAAATTGCAAAGAAAAAAATCACAGAATAGTAGAACGACTGTAAACACTAATTATCCTTTCGTTGAAAATTATAGAAAACAATGACTAGTGAATATCAGTCATTATTGAAAAAAAATTATCTAAAAAATTTATGATACATATGAAAAGCAATAACTTTGTGTCTTAAAAGATACACATTGTAATCCTAATGAGATTCAATTTCTTAGTTGAAAAATGTAACATTGTTCCCTGTTTATGCACAGAAATAATTATGAAATGCTTATGTCTCTAAGAGGATAAAAACATTTTTTATCTTTTATTTGAAACAATATGTTTTGTTTTCAAAATTCTTGACTCTACTGAGATAATCCATTTCAGTTAATGAGTTGTAAAATTTGAGGATATACAGGGCTGCATTTTAATCTGTATTATTTATTATGATTTACATAAAAAGAAAAAAAAACATAATATGAGATAAACTAAACTTGAAGACAAGTATTTAGTCTTAAATACTACTTTTCTGCATATTTTATTTCTATAAGCATTACTTCAATTAAAATACTTAATAAAAATATGGCTTCTTTGAGAAATTGAGATTTAGAAATTGGAATACCTGGGACAATACTTTATAGGCTTAAAGTGTTTATTTTTTGTCATCATTTTAGAATATTGTTTTGGCTTCTTCACTATTACTAAACCCCAAAATTATTTTTTTTACTTGTAATATCTTTCAATACTGTGTAGTATTTCTGTGCGTACAGCAATACAGACTTAAATGGTAAAACATACAACTAACATACCGTACTAAATATAGGAATTATAGTAAAAAACAACAAAAACAAAACACTATGTTGAAAAACTATCTAAAAATCTCAACGAAACAAACAATAAATTTACATAAGCATTTCCACAGAACTGTTAAAAATACTAATGCCACTAAAATTTAACTGGTATTTAACACTACACCAGCATTTCAGGAATCACAAAACAACTGGTAACAATTAATTGATACGTGTAATAATGCACTAAGCAATACAATGTACGGAACAGTCACACCTAATTATCACTGACTAGAGATCGCCCACTGGTCGAAGTTCAACCAAAAATTCAGTTGATCTTAGACCAATTATTTTCAAAATGTTTGTAACTGAAACATCTATTCTTCCAGATTTGCTAACATTTGTTACTATATTATCTATACTATCTAATGATTCATTCAATAAGATTAACATTGAAACTTTAAAAGCCTGCAGGGCATAGCCTTGATGCCTGATGTGAATTACAGTGTAATGGGCTTCTGCTCATCTACGGAACACTACGGTACCTTTCTAACGGTACGTGCGGATTCCCCTACGATTCACACAAGCTGAGAAAAAAGGAGGAAAAGAAACATGCTTGCCTATTAATATAGAGATTCTTAAGAATTATAAAGGACAGATTACCACATTATTAGTAGACCTTGGTTTTGTTTAAACTTTAAAATTTTAATTTATGCAATAGTAAACTTGGGTTTTTTTTAGAAGAGAGCCTCCACTATTACTATTTGTCATACTCCAATTAATTGTTTAAAGATAGTTTCATAGTAAAAAGGGAGACATGTCGAATGTAAAACATCTACATTGCAAAAATGGGATATCAGATTCCGTGTTCAAGCCTTATCGTATTACGCGTTATCTTACCTCACCTTCACACTACCTGTTCTGGTCAGACCTGCGCAGTATTGGTTTTGTTGTAGTCAGACTTCTGAGACACTAGCCATTTTGTTTTACATTATGATGTCAGCTGCTTTTCTACTACGACTCTAAAATCTATCCTAACCTAACCTAACCACTAAACCAAATAGTGGTCAACCGAGTACATTTGGTAAGGCGCAAGTACAGTAAGGTAACGGTTATTAGAACTTCTGGTAGGCACAACGTACATGTTTTCCGTCAATTCATAACCCCCTTAAGGCAGGGCGCGCACTACTTCGGAATCGGCTCGGCTCAGCCGGAATCGGCGCGGTGAGTAAATTTGCTTTGCATGTAATGTAATGGAGACCCGCGCACTACATCGGGATGGCACGGCACGGATCGGCATTTGCCTTCGGCATTATGTTACATGCAACGCACCGGGCCGATTCCGGCTGAGTCGAGCCGATTCCGAAGTAGTGCGCGCCCTGCCTAATTCGCCAAAACATATTTGGTATTTTTTTATTTCTAGGTTCTGGTAATTTTAATAGTGAAGACCCTCTTCTAAAAAAGACCCATAAACATTACAGTGAACAACTCCTTATTTACTCCTTTCTTCTTTTCATGCTTGAATGACAATTTTTAAGCAAACATAATATTGTGTGTCATTAAAGCGTAGATTTTGCAAAGCTTTATTAAAGTAAAATTCAATGATGAAATACATAAAGAATTAGATTTTCAAACAAATCTCTTGGTTATTGCATGATCATTCATTCTTTGACATAAAATAGAGATAGCCCACTAGTCAAAACTCAATCAAAATTTTAGTTAATCTGGACCCAATTAGCTAAAAAAATATCACACTTGCAGCTGTACATAGATGTTTCAAATGCTCATCCCAATCCCAATGTTATTATCGTTGGAAATTTAAAATTTCAATGATGGATAGTGCCTTTATTTTACGTTCAATTCACATCAAACTTTTGTGGAAAAACTCCACACCAAACCCTATCATGACACCAAAAATTTGAAAATCAGTTGAAAATTGTAGAAATTAAAAATAAGTTAATGGAATCGAGTTGACTCTAGCCAGGAGAACTTTTCAAGCCATGTATACAAATTTGTAGCTAGTATAAATAGGCATACAGGTGAAATAGTTTAATAATGATCTTATTCTCTGCTTTCTCCTACTAATAAAGTCTAATAAATATGAAGGAAAACATTAATACTTTCATGACAAGAGTATTATGTTTTTCATTTATGACTTAATGACAATGTATGATTATAAAACACATACAGAAGTACTCAACCGTGCAGGTTTCTTAGTAAAACAGTAAAAAAAAAAAAAAAAAAAAAAACATGAAATAATCACTTTTAGGTAAATTATATACAATATTTATATCTAAACATAAATTGCATTATACAAAATTTGTTTCGTAATAACAAAGCTAAAAGATAAAAAAGTTAATAGAAAACTTAATTTAAGCATTATTTAGACTAATTGTTAATGTGCTTTGAAAAAGAACTTGTTTTTAATAAGAACACTTTGTATTGAGCCCGTTATAAATTTGTCTGATTTGGATGTGTTTTATTATTTTTATAATTGTTTTAAGTGGTTTAGTGCCAGTGATAAGTGGGTATGACCTGATAACGTAATGTTATTGTCAACTCTAAGTACGTACAGAAAGCTAACAACTAACTAAATACTGCAGCTAAACATCACAACACTCAGCAAGTCTTTGGGATGAAACCGGTTCATGATCAAATCTGTAAAAAATAAACACATTACATTTCTCCACAAATTAAATTATATAATACGAAGTTCTTAAGTATGAGAGTAGTTACAACTAACTGAATAGTAGAAATCCGTGGCCTAAAAATGGATAGTGATTAAACGTTGTAGTAAAATTTAGATTGAATCGCTAAAGAAAATGTCAGCCACAAATCCAGTGCTTTAGACAGTTTAATTGCCTCAGTTACATTAATTGTGACAGTTGTCATGAGTAATGATGGTTTACCAGTTAGGTCTACGAGTCCTTGTTGGATGTGCGGAGCGAGGCGTGGCATCCCTGACACACTCTGACGGGCTTCAGTATCCTCAGGCGCGAGATCTCAGACTCAAACCTGCTGCATCTGTCAACAACCACAGTGTGCATGATCGTATGTAGAATTGTAAAAGCTTGCTGCTCTTTGACTTTGTTATATTCATTTATTATAACTTTGCTTTACCATAACATGCTTGTAGTGCTTTGCCACAAAAGAGTGGAAACAAGTAATTCTACACAGCCGTGATTCAATTTTCGGCCCTCTGGTGTTAAATAAATGTAGTTACTTTGCTTCTACACCTGACAGATTAATTCCTTCTGTCAGGCGGGAAAATATATTTTTGGCTATTGGATAAAAAAACGGTGAACATTTTCAACTTTTCTGACAATTACCATTGTGGTTCCACAGCTTGCTGTGTTCTTAGACAACCGACATACTACTGCATACCTCTACAATAATCATAGAGTATTCAATGCTGAGTTAAAATGATTATTTCTATTTCGGTACTCTGCTTTACTTAGGGATTTTGCTTTTATTGAGCAAAATGTATTTTTTATGCATTGAAACATTGAAATGACAACTCCAACTGACTCCAACCCATCAACTATCAAGCAAGCCAACTACCGTCTATTTTGCTTGGGCCCTTCCATCGAGACCTGATCACTTAACCTGTCTATTTTACATATATCCCTTCTAAATTTAGGTATAGATTTTTTAAATAAAAAGCATCCATTTTGCACAATTCAGTGATGTAACAAAAAAGAATAGGTAATAAAGAATTATAGTTTGTGAGATAAATATTTGCCACTGACTTTGAACAGAAGACGTTGCCACAGTTACGGCAGTGGTGGCGGCGCTCGTAGATGGAGAAGCGTACGTTACAGCTGGCGCAGCCGTCAGCACCCTCGTCCTTGAGCCAGTGGTCGGCGACGCCACGGCCAGGCTGGTCGCTCACACTCCACGAGAACACTCGGCCCCGGGTGTCGCCCACGTACACCGTCCGGTGGTCCCTGCCAACACACCGACACATGTCACACTTGGCAGCTCAATTCACTTTACTCAATCGCTAGATCCATTTTTTTTTCATCAGAAACTAAGTAATTTGAAGAATATTTCTCTGCTCCTCCGTTTCATCTAGTAACTCCAGTATTCAATTCAATTCAAAACTCTTTATTCAAAGAAACAATTTTTTTTTCATTTCATTGCGTCTCAAGTGTACACTCATGTGCGAGACAATTAATCTAGACACTGATTATTTTTAAGATGTCCAAAGTGGCAGTGACATCACCCCTTCACAATATGTCACTTTTAAATGGTGGTGCGCCCAAATTATACACTTGAGAAGCTCTTGTATTTTGTTGATCCTGTTGCAGACTATGTAACAGTACATTGTAATCATTTTTGCAAATAAATTGCTTTGTCGTCTGTGAGAGAAAATATATCAGAATAGAGTTCTAATTTTAACAAGTCTTTTACATATAAAGTGAACACTAAAGGAACAAGAACCCCTTCTTGAACTAAACCAAACTTTAAACTACATTTACTTGACAGTACAACATGTATTTTAACAATTTGTTTCCTGTTTAAAATAGAACAAGTTGTTAAAATAAATAGTGTACTGTCAAGTAAATGTAATTAAAAGTTTGGTATCAACATCTGTACAGGGTAAGTGATATCATTGGCATCCTTCAAATGAAATTTAAAAATTGGTAGATAAAATTATCCTCATTTTAGCCTGTAATTGCAAATTGAACTAATAGTCTAACATTACAACCTCTTATCAGTTGCAATATGTTTTGAAAATTGGTTAATGTTCCTGGCTTCTCACCATTTCAAAGCAATGACAGCATGACACATAATCTGCTGATTCAACTACATTAACAATTAATCATTTAAGAAATCAACACATACAAAGTTTACCAATACACATAAACGTATCAAGAAAAAAAAGAAGAAAAAACAGTGACTGAATTATGTTTTTATTTCTTGTTTCTTGAAAATTACTGAAGCCGAATATGAGGACAACTTCCTAAGACATTGAAACTACTGAGAGATTTGAGTAGTAATGTATTGTTAAAATTTTAAATTCCCTACTATGTTAGTCCATAATTAAAAAGAAGATCTGAGCAGATTATCACAACAGATAATTCATTCCATTTTATCAATTGTTCTGACTAATGTTATAAGAGTCCAAAAGGTCCAGTTCTGCTCTACTAAAGCAAAAAGATGTATTAGTCATTCTTGCCAAAATCTCTTTGTGAACTGAATTTTATCTGCTTACTATGGTTCAAATAAAGGTAATTTTAACTCTTACTCAAAGTTTCAGTTTAATCTGATGATAGTTCAATAAAGGTCTTTATTAATTATTTCAATTTGAGAGGGGGAAATATTTGATGATCATTAATTTATAAAATACCCAAAATAATTACGGTAGTCTAGTTTTGCAACACTAGCGCCGGCCAAAATACTAAACTTTATAAAAGTGTTATTATAATGTTTATCCATGTGTTAACCCACCTAGAGACAGCCAGAGCAGTGATGGAGGCAGGCTCCGCATTGTCCTTGCGATCGTACGCAGTGTGCATCGTCAGCTTGCTGCGGAAAACCAACTGCCTCTGCCACACAAACCCTGCAACAAGACCGGCATCACAATGTAAACTGCGGGGACTGTTAATGTTAAAGTAATCCAGTAAAAATGGATACATTGTTGCCACCATTGTTGAACTAAACTTGAAACTTTAAATAAAGTGACTATAAACAATAATTACATTTACTTTTGGTAACGGATTCTTTTATTAGTCTGACAGTGTGGTATGGTATGAGTATATTGCACCTTGGCGTAGTGTGTGGTGGTTGTTGATGCGGTTGCGTCGCAGTGGCGGTGTAGGGGCCGGCTCCTCTTCCTTGGCTTCCCCGTCGGCCGTCACCACCACAAAGCTGTCCGTCAGACTGGTGTCCGACTTGCTAGGCCGCAGTCCGCTCGCGTCGTCTGCAACATCCCCCTCCACCAGTCCTAGCGGCCTCGCGGGGGCACACTCCGACTTGCGGAACTGTCAACACATCAACACGTTTTTAAAGACTGTATATTCTAATGAATGCAACTTTAGTAGAACTTTAATACCCTCCACAGGATAAACCTGTGTTCCAAAATGGCAGTTAATATTTTTAAAAAAACTATTTAAAATTTGAACAGTAGTAAAAATACCATTGCCTCTAAAAAGGAGTAAAGTAAACTTAAAATTAGAGATGCAATCATTCCTGAGCGGTGATACAGTAGGAAACTTCATTTGTAAAAAATAATTATAAAACAATAAAGAATTGTTTGGGGTGCAAAAGATCAAAAATACATTACCAAAACACATAAACTGCACTTATTAAGATCGAAGGATTCATTACTTAGTCTACGACTGTTATATCACACTCACAATCTATATTTGCAAATTTAGCAGAAAAAACAACCTGTGATGCTGTCATAGCACAACTATAAAAGGGCTATTTACACCTCTTTGAAATTCACTTAGAAGTGGCTTACAAATAATCGGGTAAAACAAAAAGTCTTCTAATAATTTTATCCATTCTCTGAAATAATAACTCATTCATTGCAGTCATAGCAAACGTAAAAAAAAACACAATCTTGATTTTTGAATTATGACTGTTTTGTCTCATTCCAACAGAATAACATCTATGCAGTCTAAATATTCATATGTGCCTTATTAAATCAGTAGCTTTCGTCATTTGGCTGTTTCTGTGATTATGACATTTACTATCTAGTGAGAGGGGGTAAAAGTACTAAAGAAATAAATAAAAAAAAGTAAAATAAGCAGAATGCGAGTTGATAAAGGAAAAGAAGGAATAATCCAGAGGAAGAGGACAACTGACTTTTGACTGGCCGATGATCCACCAGGGAACCGGTTTGCGCTCACCTGAGGGTTGGTGCGTGTGGACGACCGTCGCCTCCTCACCACGGGCACGGGCGTCTGCTCTCTGTCCTCGTCACTGCACATCTCCTTCTCCTCCGACTGGACATCCGGCTCCTTCTTGTTCTTCTTCCGTTTCTCTTTTTTGTTTTCATTTCCTTCATCTGACAAACTGCTCTCTGAACCACTTTTTGCAATCAGCTTTCCTGGAATTTACCAAAATTAAGGATATTAGATAAGAAGAATCCAAGAAGTATAAATGAATGAATGTTTAAATTATAATTTTGTAACTCAATAGACACGTCACACTTGTTACAAAAAAATTTTTTTTTGACTTAAACAATTCTATGGGTAAACTTTTAGTCATAATTTAAAATTGATTCCTTAATACTATATCTATATATTAATAGACAATTGTGTTTCTTTTCCTTCTTTTTCTTCGGTTTGTGTGCATCGTAAGAGAAATCCATGCATACCGTTGGAAAGGTAGTGTCCTGTAAATGAGCAGAATCTTATTATAATTCACTCCGGCCCATGGGGCTACGCCCTACAGGCTTTCAAAGTGTCAATGTTAATCTTATGGAAGAAGGACAACTGATGGAATCACTAGACAGCTGAAGTAATAACAAATGCTAGCAAATTTGGAAGAACATATGTTTCAGTCATAAAATATTTTTAAACTTCTTAATCAATTGAATTTTTGATCGAATTTCGATCAGTGGGCGATTTTTAGTATATATAAAAGAAAGTCCTGTTAGTTACACCACTTAAGGTATATCTCGAAAACGGCTGAACTGATTTGGCTGAAAATTGGTGGGAAGGTAGCTTAGAACCAAGAATAACAAATGGGATACTTTTCATCCATATTCTTCCATAGGGCTCCGCCCCACACGACTACAAAGTTACCATGTTATTCTTATGGAAGCAGTTCATAATAAAGCTTAATCTTTGATGGTCTTGCCAAAACCAAAGCTCAACTAAAATTTAGAACTGTGTTTTGCACAGCAATTTTTTTTGTTTTCAGACAATACTGACCTTCCTCGGTGGCAGTGAACTCGGCAGATATGCTCATCTGCTTGACCATCTGTTGGTGCACTCGCTGTTTGGGGCCTTCCGCTTCCCCTCCCACTACACTACCCTCCTTCGCCTCTCTCCTCTCCCCCTCCTTCTCTTTTAGTTTCTCCCTCTCTTCCTCTTGGGGTGGAGAGCTGCTCTCCTCTTTTGGCACTTGCACGTACTCAACTGACCACATCTGTGCAAAATTAATTCAAATGAATTATTTTAGTCAAATATTTCAACTTTAATCACATAGCTTTAGTATGATGAGCTTTCACAGGATGTTAGTAAATGATAAAATTATATATTATACCCCACATATGCACTATAATATGGAATGTCATGCAATAAAACCCTTGTTCAATTGTAGTACAGTTGAGTTTTGCTGTTTCAAACTAATTCAATTGATATTGAATTTGACTTGTTAAGAAGTTGCTTGGATAAAAATGTTTCATTAACCAAATTTTAGTATTCATAAGACCAGATTATAACCATACTTGGGAATAACGAATAGAAATTCTAACGATTAGCGATATTCGTTAGTTTTTCGGCTAACTTCTATTTTATTCGTTAGTTTTTAAAAAGTAATGGAAATAACTTCTAATCAGTTAGATTCGAGCTAACGAATAGATAATATATTCGTTAGTATTTTTTGAGTTTAAATCATTAGATTTTTGGACGGACGAAAATATCTCGACCGGTGAGGGTTGCGTGTGGCCTTGAGCTCGATCCGCTCGGGGTCAGCGCCCTTGATGACAAACAATGCGGTGGGGGTGGGGGCGGGGAAAGTCCAGTTGCTTTGGTATGCCGGTATGCGGTCGCATCCAATGACAACACAACAAGCATCGATGGGTTGAAAAGGAAGGGGATGGGGGAATGTTTGGTAATTTGTCATTAAAAAATTATTTGTCTTCAGTTGATGTTCATTGTCTGACAAGTGTGAAGCCATTTTTCTGTGGTAGCAACTTGTTCTTTATATTTCGTTGTTATATTTTAGTGATAGTTAAGTAATAGTTATAATTATTAATAGTTATTAAGATGAATACTTTTAATTAAGGCTCCAGTCTACCCGAGCCCCAATGCCGCCTCGCGGCCGAGGCCGTACTGTAGCGCTAGGTGAGTTTTATGGATGCAGAGGTTCACGGGAATCGTGTTTTAAAAATAACTAATTAAGATAGAGATTGGCTGTTAATGTTTTCTAAAAGTACACAGACGGATCTTGTCTTCTGTGTTTTTAGAATTTTTAAATAAAATTTCTAGTTTCAGTTATAACTGTCTATTTTAAGTAGATTAAAATACTGGTTAGCGATGGCGGGCGAGCGCGATATTCTGGGGCCAAACATATGCCGTAGGCCTACGGCATATTTCAACAGCTTGAAAAAGTGAAAAGGGTGGAATTTCGTTAAAATGTTAATTGAGTTTACCCAAAACACAATTAGTTACCAAGATGTGCCATTATTTCATTTCATACGAAATCCTTTAAAATAACTGCCAAAAAACAAACAGCAAACTTCTCCAAAAATTAACTTAATTTTCTATCAGTTAGTTTTTTAACTAACTAGTAACTTCTATCAGTTAGTTTTTTAACCAACTAACTAATAACTTCTATCAGTTACTTTTTACGGGTCTAACTAATAACTTCTAACTAGTTAGAATTATTGACTAACTTTCCCAACTATGATTATAACTTGGGCCACCAACTTGGCTCATGAACGGATAGAAGTTGGAATAGAAGGGTTTGTGACCTTTGATGACTCATATTGATGATCATTAGTGGTTTAATGCTCAGCAAATAAAATATGTCAAAAAATTGTTTATGCTTGCTCAATTTAATAATGTGATGTACTTATTACAAATTTGTGTAAGGGTTTGTTCTAAAAAAAAAGTTAGACCTGATGTTTAGCATTAAAAATAAATATGAGGGGTGTTATCATAAACTTAAGTTTAAACCTATTGGAGTTCAAAAAAGAATATCTTTTTCATTTGTACTCTTTTTAGATAAAAATAAGTATTTTCCCAACAAAATATGTTCAGGGTACACATATTTTTGCAAAAGTATAACTATGTATAAAACTTAAAAAAGTTTATTTTATTTTTATTTATTTATTTATTTATTTACAGTATCTAGTGACGCCCTTACATGCAATTGATTGCCTGGGCAGTAGATTTGTCACAATATTGTCTTAGCCTAAATGCTTATTCTACATAACAAAAATCTTGTTTCGTGAGGGTTAAAACAGACAAAAACTTTTGTGCTTTAAAGTATTAAACAATTTCCATAAATAATATGATATTAGTTTACAAACCAATACATTGATACTTGTTAAGTACTATCAATGATGATTGACTCACCCGTACAACGCCGTCTGTGGAGCCGGTCATGATGACATTGTGGGCGTCCCACTCGCGGCACTGCGAGAACGCCACGCACAGGATCTGCTGCATGCGGTCCGCCCGGCCGACGCACGTGTTGACCACGGCCAGCTCATCTCCATTGATACTCCACAGGTGGAGCCATGTCCCAGCGCACGTCGCGATGTCCCCCTGCCACAGACATGGGCGACGGTTACTGTCAGCACTACACCTTTAACCCCTCAGAACTGTTTAATGACATATAACCTGCATCATGTGTACGGTTTTACTTGATCTTTAATATTATGGCATGTATATAATATTGTGTTTTTTAACAGTTTTATTCACATGTATGGGTAAAAATATGGTTATTTTTCAGCTTAGGCCCAGTTCTGTTCATCACACTGACTAGCAACTTCCCTAGGCAAATTACGAGCGAAAATGCCATTGCAATCATGTACGTAGACGACAAACATTCTACTCAACGTCAACACAGCACAGGACCTTAACTCAAAATCAGACTTAAACAAAGCAATTATTTATTCAAAGAACAATGACTAGCAATTAACCCCTCCAAAACCACATCTCTAAATTTCAGTAAGAAAAAAGACAAAGTCCCTCAAATAGAGGATGTAACAATAGAAACCCATACAAAATTCCTTGGTGTTATACTTGACAATAAATTATCCTGGACAGAGCATAAAAATCGTCTGTGCAAAAAAAAATCAGTGCTGGAATCTATACTACATAGGTATATGTAGTATAAGTAGACTCTCTTCGGCTAAGACAGCTTACTTCGCCCTGGTAGAATCACATCTTAGATATGGCCTGACAGCGTGGGGAGGAACTTCAGCACACAACTTGAACCGAATCCTTGTTCTTCAGAAGAAAGCCATAAGAACTCTTGCTAACCTTGACTCTCTACAGACTTGAAGACCAGCTTTTACCCACCTGGGAATACTCACAGTGGTGGCTCTCTACATACTTCAAACCATAATGTAAGTAGATGAAATAAACCCTCCAAGAAACCACGATCTACACCACTATACCACTCGTCATGGCTCCAAGCTCGTTCTCCAGGTACACTGTACCTCTCTGTGGGAGAAAAAACAAACCTACGCCGGCTGTAAACTGAAGAACCACCTTCCAGACTGAATGAGAGACCTGACTGGCAATAAGCTGCACCAGGAACTAAAGAAGTGGCTGGTTGAAAGACCCTTCTACTCACTAAAGGAATTTTTTGAAGATACTGAAAAATAACTTGTATTTTATGTATTTTTGACACTATTGTAATTCCTAATGAATGCACAATAAAGAAAATTGTATTGTATTGTATTGTATTGTTTTTCAAATCCCTAGTATTGTCTACACACCATAAACACAAGTAAAATTGCGTAATCAGTATTGTTTATGGTGAAACTTTCAAAGAATCTACCGATCACGTCAACTCCTAAGCAAGCCTGCCATAGTTTATTTAACTTTAACTCTCCCACCAACGAAGCCACATATTGCAGAGTTGAAGCGTTAAACCTGGATTCTAGATGGACTTGGTAAACATCTAGTAAAGGCAGTATGGCAGATTGAATGAGTCTGCTTTAGAAAATTTTTTAATGTAATCAAGATTTTTCTAATACTTAAGTACAGAAGTATAGCATATCAAGTTTGTGGTGTTGTGTGGTTTTGTTAGATGGACTTTAAATGCCCGAAAATACTTGACATGCTTACTGCTGTGGCTATACTCGTCCTAAAAACTCACTGCCTCTAAACATCTCTGCATCTTGCCTCCTCTTTCCTTGTTATAAAAACATCCTTTGTTCAGACTATATATGTTTAATCTGAACAAGTTGGATATTTTAGCAAAGATTTAATTTTTACAGAATAAAATTTTATCAGGATAATTTTATTTATAATGTTGTTTTGAGAACTGAATACTCTTTGAACATATTGTGTGGGTCAATAGTTGTTTTTTCTCAACTATGGGCCAGTAGGCCTGTGCGATGATCTAAAGGCAGCAAGGTATCATCAGGGTATTAAGTCACATAGGCTAGCCAAGGGTGACCGCAGTGCCGTTACCCAGGGACGGCTGGCTTGTGAGGCCACATATGTACCACTGAGCTGCCGCTCCTGTCCACCTGAAGTGGAATGAATTAAATTATGAGAGAGTTAGCAGTTTTCTTTGGTGAGTAAATTAATCATCATTTTAACTGACTTTGATTGCAAACTGCAGTTAGAAGTTGAAGAAAGTTTATAAAGTACAACCAAAACTTAGATTTGAAATTTCCCCCGATTTTACACCATGGGCACCAGTAAGCGATAAACTCTAATGTGATTAGAGAGCAATTTTTAATTATTGACAAATGTACAAGTAAGTAACCACCCCAAACTGAACAAACAAAAACAATTCACCAGGATGAATGTGGTCAACAATTAGCAACACATTTAAAATGAATTTTTCAGGCATATACAATAACTTACGGTTAGGTCATTAACAGCGACTGCAGCGATGGGTGCAGCGTGGTTACGCAACTGCCGAACGAATATCCTACGAGACAAGTCCCAAACAATGGCAGTGGCGTCGCGGGAGCCGGAGACTATGACGTTGTAGGCGGGACTGCAGGCGAGGCAGGTGACCGCGTCATTGTGGCCGTACAGACACTGTAGCACCTGCAACTGCTTGTGAGAGTACTCCCACATCGTCACTACCTGCAACACCAGTAAAACTTATCACTTAACGGTTCTAGCAACACTCTTATCAATTCAAACTTAAAAATACCTATTACAAGTAAGATCGGTTAGGTCATCAGAAAGCATCTTGTACAACTGAGAGGCAAAGCAAAAAGAGAGGCTCTTTTATTCCAAAGAGTCAAGTCTCCCCTTATGGTGGTTATTATTCCTCTACTCTAAAAACCTTGAAAAGAGATCCTTTTGCAAAGATGACAGGGCAAAGTCAAAACTGTACAGTAGAACCTCGATTAGCCATCATTCTCAATTATCCCTCACAGCATGAATACACATATTTTTGATTTTTGATGAGTGGTAAAAGAAATGACGCCAAAAGCATATGTGCCATTTTGATAGAATGCAATGTCAATGACCATGAGTTCATTTCTTCCAAAACCTTTTAAAATTGTTTAATGTACAGATTTATAATAACATTTCTGTTACCCGTCTATTCAACGTTCACTGTAACAGTCCCATCACAAGGATGACAGTAAGTAGAGGTTCTGTTGTATTTAAAATTAGTTCAGATTGTTAAGTACGGTTGATAATGGTAATATTGTTTTGGTAGTATTGTATTAACTGAAAAAAAAATTAGATAAAAAAAATACAATCAGGAAACACTAATTCCCAACATTTTTTCCAAGGAACCCTCAACCAATTTAAAATATAGACAGGGCAACCAGCTGTACCGGGCTCCATGTTCTTAGGGGCCCTGTACTCGAAGGATAAAAGATAGGCTATCAAAAATTTTTCATTAATTAATAAAACTTTACAAAATACCAGATTTAATTTTTACTGAGTGGTTTAAGGTTAGGTTTGTTATTCCTATCTTTTGGTACTCTGCCTCAGATAGGAGGATGGAGGATCTAGAATATTTCGGGGAAGAGACTATAACTATTTATTTGTCCCATAAACCAGTATGTACTCAATTACACTACCCTCTAAATTGCAAGCATTGAGCGTTAGGTAACCATACAATTTGAAGTAATAAGAATCTTCAGGTATTTTAGGTCATTTTGTCAATGCATCATGACAAGTGAAAGGCCAAAAATATTTAAAACAAGAAGTTATTTATATGTATAACTTTTCTAATTGTTTCAGTTGTATTAATTAGGACTCACCTATACCTCAACAGGGGCTCTGCCGCCTGTTCCCAATATTTACCCCCAATTAGTTAAAAGCCCAAATTGATTGTTGTAAATTAAACTTAGATTGTAAAAATATTGTAGTTATTATGCTTAAAACAATAAAATTATAATTTTGAATGCGAAAGCTCAAAATCAGAAAACATGATTTCATAAATCTAAAGGAGGATACAAAGGACAAAGAAATATCTTTCTATGACATAAATTTATAGTCCGATCAGTTTTTGCTGTTTGTTCGTTAGATTTGTAAATCAGAAAACACAATCATTAAAAGTAATTCTGAAAGCATCATACGTCTTGAGAGTTTGCGGGAGTAGATGTATCATGTGGTTAAAGATTAGCTGGAACAGATTATTTAAGTATACAGGCTAAAAATTTTTTATACAGCATTACACTTTGGGTCTATGGAAGTGTTGGTAAAGTTCTTTAGACATTAATTGGCATCTCAAAGATTTATGGAACTATCTATTAAAAAATTCCAAATGCATTTTTAAGTGAAAATTTTTACTATTTTTATAGGACAGATCAAACAAATTTTTCTCTACTTTGTTTATAAGAGGCAGGCTATTGTGTGGACATGAGAGATGAGCCACCATACAGGCAACAGTCACAGGCCTGGGTACGACTAAACGTCTTTGCCCGTAGTTGAACTGAGACTCCGAGTCATACACCTGTTATCTTTGATGACCTGCAATTCTGAACTCAGCCAAACAGCTGAGTTCAGTTAAATAAATCATAGATAGAATTATTTACGCAAAACTATTTTGAACAATATTTTGGCCATTTAATTTAAATTTTCACATTATAACTTTAACTTTAATCCATGTTTAATTGAACTCCTGAGATGTTTATAATTGGGGAAACTTGTGTAAGAGATGGTTTGAAATTACCATTTTAAAGACCAACAGAATATTAAATTAAATTTTTTTTTAACACCCCGGTAACTATAACATGTTAAGATAAAATTTTAAATGATATTAAAAAAGAAGTTTTTTTAACAAACACTGTTTTATAACATTACATTGATATGTTATAATGTCCTTAATTTTGAGGCATAAATGAAAATATATAACTTTTCATTAAAATACCTATTGTTGTTTCTGTTGCTAAGAAATGTAAACTAATATTTTAAAATAAGAATAATCAGCAGCATTTCCTTATTTTTTGTATCTTTATGCCAGTGGCATTTTTTGAAATTTGTATAGGGATTGAAATTACCAAAAGTGCAGAGTTACTCCTGCTTCAATCTCGACGGCAAGTTCAGAGTTAGGGTCATTTCACGACCGAGAAGATACTTCGTTTTCCAGATATACAACATAATACCAGGTAAAAAGATTGCCAAATTACATTTTTGTTTTATTTTTTTGGAAAATGTTAACTTTGTTTTACTTTATCAAAGAAAGTTTTAATTGGTGATGTATGATTTTGACAGTTTTTCAAACTTACAAAAATAATCAATTATGCTGTTCAGATTATGTAAAGGGTTTAAGGTTTGAGAGTTTAAATTAAGAAATTGATTCTTAACTAAACAGTTTTTTTCTTACTAGAAGTCAAGCTTTACAAGATAATATTTATTTAACTCCTGGTAATGGTTCTACTTGGGTGTAGCTCTCCTTCTGGATCTGTTACTGCTCCACCATTTGTGAGCCCCTAGTTTTCTCCGTAAGCATTTCATCCAGCCCTCACACATTTGTGAACAAACTTAAATGTAACTGTTAAAATAAGGTATAGGTAGTATATTTTATTTATTTCCAGGTCCTGCCCTACTTTGTCTTGCTCATCCCTGGACTAAACAACCCTCTTCAGATGAGTACCAGGTCAAGAAACTTCCTCTAATGACAGAAGAGGGTGGTGTTCAAGTCATCGTAAAGCTAAGAAATTTATAAATAGTAATAAGATCAGGGAAACATAGGCCGTATTTTTAATTAGCAGGTATAAAAGAAAGCCAATTTGCATTTTTTTTAAAATGAATGTATGCACATTTTTCAAACTAGTAAATATATTGTTGCAATCTGTAAGTTAAGGCTTCACTTATCATCCTACAATTATTTTAATGACTATAAGAATCATAGAATTGGTACTCTGTTGAAGTAGGGTGTCTAATTGTTACAATGAGCATTTATTGAGAGGGGGGGTGAAGGCCATCTATAAGAAACTAATATTGGAATTAAAAAATATCTTTCTCAGATCGTGCAACTGACTTGAAGGTCTAAATAGAGAACAATAATATTGCAACATATTATGGTGTGAGACCATTGTCACACAATTTTGCGTGAAGCCTAAGCTTACAAACTGTAATGGAAGATCTCTCACCCACATACCTAGTGTAATAACAGTACAGTAATTGCCACCTTATGGGAAACAGTTTGTAAGAAATGTGTTTCTCTTTGATGTTTTACAGATCATTGGAATGAGAGAAAATTTTTGAGGGCAAGAACACCAGAAACTTGATTAGAAGCTTGGTGATACAAAATTGACCATCTTAAAAAAATATGTGCAGAAATTCCCCGAAGCAAAATAAAAATAAAAAAATGAGATGATCAGAAATTAGGTAACTCAAAGTTTAATGGAAAAAATAATAAATCTAAAAAAATAAAAAAACTTAAGTAAAAAAAGAAAAATCATAAAAAAAATTATTAAAAGAAAAATCATAAAAAATTATTAAAAGAAAAAAATAAATAAAAAGGAAAAAATAAAAAAAATAGAATAAAAAATTGATTTAGCTGTAAAGTGTCCCAGGAAAGTAGCTGTAACCTCCACTGTAACATCTAGCAATATCATGAATTCAACACACTGTGGAAAGTAGCTGTAGAAAACACTCAGAAAGTCTTCATAACAGTAAGGAAAATGAACACAGTATATAACAGCCATGGAAAATCCACAAGAAGTATTGGTTTAGCTGTAATCTTCAAGTAACGTCTAGCAATATCGTGAATTCAACACACAGTGGACAGTAGCCGTAGAACACACTCAGGATGTCTCTGTTGTAGCAGTATGAAAAATGAACACAGTATATAAAAGCCCTAGAAGATAAACAGGAAGTATTTGTTTAGCTGTAGCCTCCAAGTCAAGTCTAGCATTATGGAATTCAACGCACAGTGAACAGTAGCCGTAAAACACACTCAGGAAGTCTTCGTAGCAGTAAAGAAAATGAACACAGTATATAATAGCTATAGAAAATCTTCAGGAAGTCATTGTTTAGCTCTAACCTAGTGAACTTCAAAATCCAGCTGTACATTGAAGAAGATTGGCAATGAAAGTGCTTCGAGGCGGGCAACCGGACACCAAAATTGAATGCAAAGGTGAGTTTCTTTATGACAATATATAGTAACCCTCGTACATATGCTGCAACATAGTTGTCACTGGTTTTCTATTGCTATAGCACACCAATTCCCAATTAACATTTTTGCACTCAGTCCTTTTTATATTCTTCCACCATTTCCACATAGAAATAAAGGGTACTCTTGTAAAAATGTACATTATCATGAATCCTTCAAAAATGGTGCAGCATTGCAGCAAATGTTAAGTTTTTATAGGTTAGTGTTATAAACTTAAATTTGAAAATGCAAATTGGCTTTCTTATATCTGTTATATTTTATATTACCGGTATTGTTGTTTTTCTATTGTAATTATTCATTTTTTTACAAATTGTTAAAAATGTTAGCTGTGATTCACAATAATATTAAGTTAAAGCAATAAAGGATTGAAAGTTTGCTTATATTTTTGAATCAAAGTACGAGGCACTTAAAACTTAGGAACTTAGATTTGATAGTGGGATAACAGTCCCGAAACTAGTCATGTAGACAAATCATTGAAGACGGAAAGGTATTGTAACCTACTATTATTAAGTTAAAACTTAGGCCTACAACATTTAGTGATATAATTTTGATTAATTATATTTATAGATGTAGTTGTAAAAATATACCCTAGTGTTACTTCATTTTAAGATTTTCTAATCCTGGAAGGATTAAAAAATTTATTGCTTATTTGAAAGAATTGCTTATTCCTAAACAAATAAAAATGACTTTGAATTTTTATGTATTTTTTAATCTTTGCCTAGTTAAGGTCTTGAACAAAACTACACCACCCCGAAAGTTTTGCAAAGTTCAATCTCAACAGTTGTAGAATAATAAAGAAATGGAGATTTTTTTAAATTTGACAAAATTCAGTCTCTAAAATTCTGTAAAAATTCAAAAAATAAATTTCACTGAGAGGAAGGCTTGTCAGTTTATTATAGCAAAAATATACAATTGATCATAACTTCTTTATAATTTTTAATGATTCATTGAATACTTGATTTGCTTTACTTTATTTCTTATTTAATACTTTAAAATAGTATATTACCTATTTTATTTCATTTTGAGCGAAATTAATAAATGATAAAAGTGTTATTCAAGAGGAAATGTTGATACTAATTGTTTACAAAACATTTTAGATAACATCAGTATTTATAACAAAAGTTGGGTTAGTGAGCTTTCAAGCATTATCAGTCTAACTGATAGCTGAGCTGATAAGTATTTATCATAAATACACTCCCTCCACCCTACCACACTTTTGAGTCACCACAACCAATCAGCTGTGAGTACTGAGCATTCAGTCTGCCAGTGTTGGTATTTGTTTAGTCACAGCCAGTGTCTCCGCAGAGTGATAGTGATAACAGTACACAGTACAAAACAAAGCCGCCAGCCGTCTCTGGGCAAAACAGCTCCAGCAGTGAATATGGTAAGCTGATATTTATCTGGATACCTAATATATTATAATTATTTACTGTTTATTTTCTTTTTAACTCTGGATCTTATGATGATTTAGGTGACATCAAAAACATAACAAGTGAAAACTTTACTCTTTTATTAACCTCAAAAGACTAGTATTTAGAAACTATTTGAAAATTACCTGTAAGTTGATAACCCTTACTTTAAATTGATATCTGTGCACACAAATTCTATGTAACATATATTTTTTGACATTTTTTTTATTTAGGACCAACGTATACTGCTCTTTATTACTGCCAATATTCTTATCATCCATAATTTCAATAAATATTTTGGTAAAAGTAATTATGAAATGAGTATGTGTACATAAGATATAATGGGAAAATAATTTAACATGGCATAAAACATCTAAAAGCAAAATTATTAATCATTCATAATAAAATAATATGATGTGTAGATTCAAGATTCGAGATCTTTACTGTCATAAAACATTTAACAATAAATGTATTGACTACGTGTACCAGCTATGGTAATTCTGTCATGTTTATATTAATCAAAACGTAACAATAATCAAGTAGAGTAAAATAAAGTTATTCTGTAAAAAATTAGACATGTCAGAAATAACAAAACATTCGAGCAAAGATTGCTATGTTTAAAATAAATTCTAGACTTGAGGAGTGTTAGTGTAGAAAAGGAAATTTATCTTGCATCATTACAAAACAATTCTTTATATTGTGTACATGTTTTGTTCCAATAATTGTCCTAGAATCTGAAAATCTTTATAATATAGCCTAGTAACTCAAGCTTCAAAATCGAAGGTCATTCGGAAGGAAATGAAAAATCCATGAATTGGGTGATTTGTACACTCGAGGCCAGGATGAGGGATGTTTACTTCGCTCCCTCGCCTCTGGTATCAGTTTATTCGTTACGCTCACTTGCCTCTCAGTAGTTCCAACATACCCATTCAAGAGCTTATTTATTTATTTATTTATTATTTATTTATTTATATCTACATTCTGATGCATCCTTATTAAATCATTGCAGCAACATCCATTGAAACAAACTTTTTTAGGATAACACTTAAAAATTTTAAAACCAGTGGAAAGGCATGGACTTTCAAAAAACAAAAAAGGCTGAAAGTTAAATTGCTGAAATATCAATTAGGGTTGAACAAACTGTGTCATTCCAAAGCCAAAATTTCCATTGCAATGATCTACGAACATAAAATATGTTCTTAAAAAGGTTTCCTCAGCTGCTGTAACACTTAATTTAAGATTAAAGTTCCTATTCCTATTGAACAAACACATACCCAGCATATAAATTTTAATAAAGAATGAAATATGTTAAAGTTTACAAATATTTTATTTTTGCAGTATATATGAATACTCCCAAATCATACAAGGGTTGGGACCTTTAGAATTTTAAAAGCCAAACCTAACTAAAAACTATATTTGTATCTTCCAAGCTTGTAATAGATAATATTTTATAAATAATAAAAAAAACCTTTTTAGCAAGGAAATAAAGCAATTTTAAACCTATAATAATTTTGAATATGAAATTTATATATCTTTAAAGTGGTTTATGTAAAAATAATACAGATTTGACAACCTTACTTTAAGAGAGACTCCTTTTTTTGTTAATAAATTCTCCATAAATCACCATAATGCATAATATAAAAAAGAATTTTTGCAAAGAAAATCCAGTAAGATGTAAATAGACACATAGTATCCAGTATTTTCTTTGCCTAGTAATGGCTTGAGGAAATGAAAACAAAGCCTCTTTGAAAACTGTAACTCAGGAAACGTCATCACTGCCTACACACAGAAGCTGACACCAACAATGTGGTGAAGAATGCTGACACTGTCTTACTCATCTTAGTCACACACGGGTTCAAATGTTGCACTACTGTTGAAACTAAATAAATGGAGAGTAACGTTCTTTAGTACTATAGCTCCTTTGGTAATAAATTTTGGTAATAACAATCCATAACAATATTCATCAACAATAAGATAAAAGAGTGAAAACAATCAAAACTCTAGCATATCTGTGACAAAAGATAAAGTCAACAACTGAAGATTCTAGAGATACACTTTGCTATTTATCTGCAATCTGAAGGGTTTGCCAAGCAGTATAAAGTCTAGGAAAATATGTTTATATATGATGATGATATCAACCTAAGATTTTCAAGTAAATCACCTTTTGAAGTTGAACAGTTGGTATTTGAGCAACTTTCAAGAATCAGCCAGCATTTAAATAATATAAATCTCTTAGCGAATCCAATTTAAACTAAATATATGTCTTTTATACTGCGCAATATAAACAAAGTGAACAGCTAAATATTTTTATGGGAAACGGTACATTGCAAGAGGTTGAAGTGATACGGTTTTAGGGTCTTAAGGTTGATCAAAATTTAAATTGGGATATCCATACAGATGACATCTGTAAACAAATTTCATCCGATTTATACACTTTACATAAAATGTCAAATGTTTGCTCAAAAGACACTTCTATTTTGCACTAATTCATTCACACCTTTTGGAAATATTTTATATGACGGAACCCCTTTGTCAAACTTAAAAAAATATCAGTCCTTAAAAAACAAGCTGTTCGAGTTATAACCAACTAGAGATCTGATTCAGTAAATAATATTTTTCCTGAATTGGGTATTTTAACAGTTTTTCCACAATACATTTTGGAAGGATGCTTATACGCAAGACAATACTTGGTAAACTTGCCTACTTTGGTATCAACCCATAACTATCTCACAAGAATCAAAAATAAAATTTTATATCCTGCTCATAAATTAAAAATTTTTGAAAAGGAATTATCATACACAGGGGCAAAATAAATTACCTTCTAAAATAACAAAAATAAAAAAAATTGCCAAATTTAAAAAGAATTTGAAGGGTTACTTGCTCCAAATACCTCTTTATTCTCTTGCAGAATTCTTTCTATGAGTAATTATTTCGATTAAAAATGGTTGTTTAATTTATTAATGACTAGCTGTTTCCCGTCACGGCTTCGCCCGTGATTTAATTTATTTTTTAGGTAATAAAATCTTTAAAAGAGCAACAAAATCTTTTTCCTTAAGAATGACATTGAAACAACAAATTACTGTGTGTTGAGCTCTGAAGGAATTTTGCAAAACATTTTCTTAATGAGAACCATTGAGCAAAAAAGAACAACCATGTCAAATTTCAACCCCCGTAGGCCCTACAGTCTTTTTAAAATCATGTAGGGCGGAGCTCTAAAGAACATAAAAAACTATATTTCTAAAACTGTTTCTTAGTAAACACCTATTATCAAAACGGAACATAAACGTTAAAATTCAACACCGTAGGATTTATGGTAATTTTGAGGATTTGTGGGGGAAAGCAACTGGAATAATTTTTAAGTCCTATGGGGCGGAGCCCTAAAGAACTCCGAAAACTATATTTGCAAAACCGTTTCTAAGTGAGCACCTATTTGCAAAACGGAGCATCTACGTTAGAATTAAATCCCTTAGCATCTATGGTAATTTTGATGTTCTGTGAAGTGGAGCCCTGAAGTAAATTTGCTAAATTGTTTCTTAGAGAGCAACTATGAGCAAAGAGTTGAACGTCCATGTCAACTTTCAACCCCGGAGGCCCTAAAATGTTTTTGAAATCCTGTTGGGCAGAGTCCTAAAGAACTTCGAAAACTATATTTGCAAAACCGTTTCTTAGTAAGCACCCATGAGCAAAGAGGAATGTCCATGTCAAATTTCAATCCCGTGAAGGCCCTAATGTAATTCTGAAATCCAGTGGGGTAGAGCCCTAAAGTGCTTTAAAAACTATATTTGCAAACCCTTTTCTTAGTGAGTACCCATGAGTAAAGAGTACTTACTCCATCATATTTCAACCCCGTTGGCCCTAGAGTAATTTGAAAGTCCAGTGGGGTGCAGACCTAAAGGGCTTCAAAACTATATTTGCAAAACGTTTCTTAGATTAGATAGATAGAGCTAAGAGAATCGTTCTTGTCAAATTTCAACACGTAGGCTATACAGTAATTGTCAGCTCCTTTGAGGTAGAGCCCTAAGCAATTTTGAAAACTATAATGGTAAAACAGCTTCTTAGTGAGCACCCATGAGCTCATGTCCATGTCAAAAATTTCAACCCCGCGAATGCCCTAAAGTAATTTTGAAATCCAGTGTGGCGGAGCCCTTAAGAGCTTCAAAAACTATATTTGAAAAACCGTTTGTTAGTGCCTATGAACAGTAAAAAAGTATATAGTAATAAAATACAAAATAAAGTAAACTGCACTTAATACAACCAAAGTACACCAGACTAAAAGTAATAGTCCATGACTATAATCTTGACAATGTCAAACATAAATGAACATTATATCTCACAACTGGTTACCTCATAGTCCAGGCAACGAAGACAAAAAATGACCCAATAGGGGAAAAAATTCATGTAGAAGCCAAATTTTGTACAGTTGTAGAGGAAGGTGTCTTAAACAACATACTAAAAGTACTGACCCATAGGGGTAGAGCTAAAGGGGTGGGGGGGCTCTAAAGGTCCCTTTTTTTGGTTTTTTGTAAATAACTCAAAAACTATGGCCTCTAGCAAACATTTTGTTCTTAGTAAACTTAAAGTTCGTAAAATTATCTACAAAAAAGGTCCTGTGCACTTTTTTGCTAGGATTAATAGTAAAGGAGATATATGATAATTAAAATGTGGAATAAAATTATATTATCAAAACTTTGAAATGCAATAACTTCCGACATATTTGACATTTTGAGGTCTGGTTTTCGGCTATGTACTCTCCTTACTAAGACCTTTAAAATTATGTATAGCATGGCTATGGACTAAGAAACTTTTTTTTTAAACTTCCTCTTTTGGACATTTATGTAGAGGATGGTTCAAGGGTAATATGATAGGCTTATGACGAGCTATCCACGTTTTCAAAGGTAATTGTAATAGCAAACGTTTGCCGCAAACCGCACCTCGAAAGGTCAAGTATTTCGAAAATTATTACATTTTTAAGCGTTTAGGTTAAAATATTCAAAGTTTGACAGGCTGCCGTTTACGACTCAGACAACCTTTTGAGATGGGGTTTGCAGCATTAAATTCTACTACTTATTAGCTTTAATTTGATGTACATAAACCCATTGATCGACGAAAGAATTATTTCTGACTCCATGTGGGCCATCCCATCATTTTAGCTCCACTCCTATGGGTCAGTAGGACTTTAAGTATGTTGTTTAAGAAACCTTCCCCTACAACTGTACCAAATTTGGCTTCTACATTAATTTTTTCCCCTATTTTGTCTTCGTTGCCTGGACTACTATGCTTATAAGAATTTTCTTGAATGAATCATCATGTGGCAGATGTAAACAAACCTAATTCAATTTCCATAATCATATGTTAGAATACAAAAATGTTGCTTCCATAAGAATAACATGGTAACTTTGAGAACGTCTAGGGCGTAGCCCTTTGTGAATATTAATATGAAAATAGTCAGACTTTCCTATTTTGAGCCTAAAGAATGAGTATACAAAATTTCAGTACTCTATCTAGTCGGGAAGTTGGAGAATTAGTGATGAGTGAGTCAGTGAGTGAGTGAGTGAGGGCTTTGCCTTTTATATATTTAGATACTTTTATTTAGTTTAAGAAATGATGCCATTCATGTACACTTGATGTATATATTTTGAATAAAGTAGTATTGAATTTAATTGAACACTGTTGATACTTTGACATATATTGAACTTTTTATCAATAGCATTTTCTTAACAATTTAATGGAAAATGTATTCTTATTTTTAATCACATTAAACCTAAACCTTTTGCCCCAAAGAGTATTTTAAACTTATTTACAGGGAGACCTATTTTGTGTCTTCAAAAATTGTCTTGCCTTGGTATGTAACCAACAAAGATTAAAAACAGGGTATTCTGGTCAAAAGTATATTTGACTAATTTAAGATGAAATCAAAGTGGTATGAAAATTTCTCATGCAAATATGATGAAAAATTTAGTTATTAGGTATGTTACCTTAGTTAGCCTTAATTTATTTCTTCAAGGGGTCTAGCCTAATGGGTGGAGTTACAGAGGAGGTATTAGAGGAATGTCTCAACTTAAAATAAAAAAATAAATAAATATCTTGGACATTAACAAGTTTTGTTTTTAAATCTTATGTTTCTTTAAGGTAAAAATATAATTTTTGCCATGTTGATAACAAATTAATATTTAACACAAACAAGATTAAGATTAAAGCTAATTGATCTGTAAATAACAGAATGATGGGTACGCTAATTTCAATTAGACAATTAATAACACATCACAAAAATAATAAGTTGAGTTCAAGACCAAATGACTATAGAGAGACAAACAAAAATTATCAGAGTAGCTGTAATAAAGATATTTTAAAAGTAAAATCCCTATATTAGAATCAAGTGAACAAAGTAGATAAAATAAGGCTCTTGACAACTTAGGTGAAAAACCAAGAACTAGTTTGTTCGTCCATTAAAACCGTTGGGTAAGCTGAGCAAATATGATCAACATCTGCTTATGTTTATATGTAACGTAATGTGTTAATGTGTGTATAATATCAAGAATATGAAACTGACGCGATCATCCAGAAATGAACCACGATCGAGGATTTGGTCATGGTAATGGTAATGGCAACAGCTTTTAGTCACCATGTCTCTATAGTGGTAAAACACCACAGTTATTGAGGGAAGGTCTTGCGGGGTAAAATCCTGATGGCATTATATGAAGTTGCTGAATTCTGGCACTATAAAATTGCACAGTAAGTTTGCAGGCGAGGAAGCAACCATGCTTGGAAAAGAGTAATTCTTACATAAATGTTTAATCGCAATGTTTTTCAAAGTTTAATTAAAAAACTTGTGATTGTTCAATGTTAAGGATTTAATAAATTTGTCTGCAGGCGGAGACGCAGAAGGTGTTTCAGTCGTTACTGGACATTGTGTCATGTCCGGTGTGCTTTGAACGGCTGCGGCCGCCAACAGTCTGCTGCGTCAACGGACACGCAGTCTGCACAAACTGCAAGGAGCGACTCACCAAGTGCCCCAAGTGCCAAGGAAAATTCTCCCAGGAGAAACACACCACCCTGTCGCAGATACTGGAGGCGTTGCCATTCTCTTGCAAGTTCAAAGACTGTTCGGAGCTTACGCAAGACATCGACCATCACGAGAAGTGGTGCGGCTTCCGTCCGACGTCTTGCAAACGATGCGAGTGGACAGGGCCGGCCAACAAGCTCAAGACCCACGTGGAAGTCGGCCACATCCTGCAGGACAACTCGGTCGACAACAGCCACTACCTAGACCGCGACATCAAGTGGACCTACGCGCGCGTCCAGCACGGCCAGGTGTTCTGGGACATCCGGAAACACGACCTCAAGAAGAAAACATTGACCTTTCAGATGCTCTGGGTGCCCAATGGTGAAGTCAAGCAGGAAAAGTTCAAAATAAAAATAGAATTTGAATCCAAGGACTCCAGTGTGGTCGCTACAAAAAAAATTAAATTTGAGCCGAATAAAGAATCTGATGATTTGAATTGCATTGTGTTCCACACTGACGGGTTGAAGCCGTACATTACTAAGAAACTGGATGTGTCTTACAAACTCCACCTCTTGAAAGAATGAGTTAACTGGTGATAGGTCATTAGTCTATGTAAAGAAGAAATAGTATTTCAATGTGCACCTTTTTAAACAACCTGGGGTCGGTGTGATTCAGTACTTGTTAATTTTGTAAGGCTATACGGCAACTCTTTTAATTAGTAAATCCACAATAAAAGATTAAATTGTAATACATTGAAGGCTTAATGAGAGTGATAGTTAGATTACTCTTAAACTGAAATTTATACACTAATACACCCCTAATTTGTTTGCTCTTACTGAATCACTAATGCACTTTGTGTAATGCACTTTAAGAAATCCCCAGTTATTAATGTAAACAATTTTTTAGGCAAGAAATTTATGCTTACTTATTGTTTACTTAGGCTTATTGTTAAAGATTTGTCCATTTACTCCTTAGAACAAATATTTTCTGTAAAGAACAGTTTTATTAAACTTGATCAATCAATAAAATATACTAAGGATATTTTTGAATATTTATTAATTTAATCCTGGTGAGCAAGAAATAACCAATTTCAGGCAATTTCTTAAACCGTTAGACATTTAAAATACCAATTTAAATTATGTTAAATTAAATTATAAAATCCAAATCTAACATTCAGATCTAACAAAATACTGTGTTACAGATCATATTTTAGGAAAAAATATCAATTTAAACAAATTATTCTATTTGAAAAAAAAAATAAAAATACAAAATTAAAGTAATAATTTGATTTTATATGCCATCACTACACAGGGCTCCTATGCATTACATTAAAGTTTCAATGTTAATCTTATGTAAAAATGCAATTGAGTGAATCTTAACACAGTATTTTAACAGCTTCTGTAATAAAAAATGCCAACAAAACAGGAAGAACTGATGTTTTATTTTGCTGTTGGTATAAAACTTTGGCGAGGGGTTGTTCATTTTTATAAGCTGGAACGGTGTCTCAGTAATTGTGCACTTGAAGGTCATATTGCTAACAGATGGTCACAAAATTACATTTATTTAAAATGAAGACAGTCCACTATCAACCGCTACACTCAGGTCTGCAGGAAGTGGGTTCCCATCTTGTGGTCGGAGTAGAACAGAATGTCAACAACCAATAGGAACCGTGCTTTTCAAGATATAACGTATTGTATTGTTAGAAACAAATGTTATTAAATCGATTCTCTTTAATTCTCTAAAATGACTATCTAAATAACCAATCACTTAGATGTGTATTTGTAAGTAAAATTCTTCCACTCACCATGTCGAATCTTTCATCTTAAAACTTTTAACTAACACATTTTATCTAAGTTAGAGTTACTGTTCCCAGTGATTAACTAAATACCAATTTAGATTAGAACTCTATCATAGACTTTCCTTTGTAGAATAGTTTAAAATGTTATCTTTGCAAACCTAGCTGAATTGTCTTTGATCGCTGGTTATCTTATCAGTGTGAAAGAGACAAGGTCAAAATTCTTCTTTTAGGGAAACGAGAAATAAAGCTTTTACGTACACAAAAGGCTTGGACTCCTACACAAATTCCAGTAGCTTTCCCAATAAAAAAAAACTCTCACTTTCGAACACTAGGCTAGGATGGTTTATCGCATATCAACAGCATGAGGCCTACTTTGGCTTTCACCATTCACACTAACAAGAATAGACTTCTCATAGCACAGACGTGTTTGAAGCCAATTTACGGTGGCGCGACCTTCCACGGCTTAATTGGAAGTACAAGTGACATATGTTAGGTAAATCAGTATTACCACTCTTCTTAAACAAGGATGAAACATTTTATAACTACTGAGTGTTATGTTTATGTTGTGATAAATTGTTTTTGCAGCACTGCAAATCCAGCTGAATAATTACAACATTGACAGCAATGCCTCTGACACAGCGTATACAAACCTTCCAAATTTTGGTATCAAACAAAATGCATTGGACGAGAAGTCTATTCACGTTAGTGTATGCAGTCAATGCTGTCACCCTTTAGGGCTCGGTCAACAATAAATAAGGCTTACTTTATATCACTATGAATAGTTGTAAAACTGCAGTAATACACCATGTTTTTCTAAATAATTATAAAAATGACAGTAGTTCAACCCCTAAGTAGTTGGAAACTGCTAGGCTGGAATAAGAAGATTTAACTGACCGAGCTGGTGCCCGCGGTGACTATGATCTTGCTGCTGGGACAGACGCAGGCCACCACCTCCCCACTGCCCTGCATCACCTGTCACAAGACCAAAAATTACACAAATTACCAACTTTAACGACAAATTAAAATATTTTGTTTCTAAATTATCAAATAAAATTAAAAAAAAAATTCTTTTATAAAATACTAGCAAACAGCCCGTCAAAAATGACGGGTAATTTTCATGATGATTATTCATGAATTTGATGTTCATGTTTGAAAATGGTCACAGAATTTATTAATGCATAGACAACATACTATTGAAACTAAAATTTT
Organism: Neoaliturus tenellus; assembly: GCA_030545055.2. Taxonomy (NCBI): domain Eukaryota; kingdom Metazoa; phylum Arthropoda; class Insecta; order Hemiptera; family Cicadellidae; genus Neoaliturus; species Neoaliturus tenellus. The sequence goes on along the minus strand of CM061531.1, from coordinate 66,089,784 downwards.
TCCATTTCTTTAGCAATGTGAACAGTTATCTACTATGTTAATAGCCAAGCAAGTTTGTTTTCCTCCTTTTTTCTCAGCTTGTGAGCGACGTAAAAGAAACCCGCGCTTACAGTTTGAAAGGTAGTGTCTTGTAGATGAGCAGAATGGTATTTTAATTCACATAGGCCCCCGAGGCTACGCCCTATAGGTATTTAAAGTTTCAATGTTAATCTTATTGGAGAAGGATAATTGATTGATCACGATACAGCTCTTATAATAACAAATTATAGCAAATCAGGAAGAACAGCTTGTTTTATCTATATATTTTATTAAAATTTATTAGCTCAAGATCAACTAAATGAAGCTAAATGGACGTTATACGAATTTCGACCAGTGGGCGATTTCCTAGTCTTCAATAATAGGCAAGAATGTTTCTTTTTCTCAGCTCATGTGCGTTGTAGGAGAAGTGGTAAAGATTTCTAGTATATCCTTAATTTTATTAAAGCATCAGCTGAAATATTTATTTTACTGGTTTAAAAACCACTGCAACATTAGTGTCCTTGAGTTCATTATTGTATCTGTCAATTATCATACAATTGAAAAGTTGTCGGTTTTGTTTACAAAAACACTTTGTAAACAAAGTGCTGTGGTGTCAAATTTCAATGTAAGATATGGATCACCTGGAGCAGTAAACAAATCGACAAAATCACGTCTTAAATTGGTCTAAATAAGGTCTAATTTTCATTTTGCGGCTTTATAAGGCATTTTCCGGGGGATACCATATTTTTCCTATTATCCAGGGGTCATAAGAAATCCATTGACACCAAAACGGCCTCGATCCACTAAGTAGTTCTCTCTCTAGAACCTTAAATGCACTCTTTTATTATATAAGATTTTTTTAGACTACATACTGCAAATGTGAGATCTCTGTTATTTCTCAATTCTGACCCTAACCCTGACGCTACTGGATTGATCCCAAGGACAGTTTTTAGCTTCCAAATGGTGATAATGAAAATCAATCGGTTGGTCTTAAACAGAAACACAAAGCATACACTCATTTTTCAATCACACTTGACTTAAAATACATCTTTAATGGAAAGTCTTTATCCAATAAAAAATTCACAGCTATCATTTTGTTAAAGTAATAAATTTTTTAACAGACCTGCTAACCCGAGTTAATTGGTACGGACCCAGTTCGGATTAGCAAAATTTTGGATTTAGTGGATTATGTTTATCAACAAAAAGGTTCAGTAATGCATTAATTACATAATTTAACACAACAAATCGTATTACTTAGTTTGGAGAATGTTTTGTTGACTTTCTTATACTATAACACAAATTTTGCATGCACAAAAATACCATATATTTTGGTAATACAGCAATGGTGATGTCTGAAATTTGCTGAAGGGAGATCTACTGTTGCCAGATCTAAATTACAATTTGGCTCATGATGTTTGGAAGGGAAATTGACCATTAGTAACTCAGAGGGCAGCCAGTACTAAAAAAAGACCCACCACTTTACCTGTCCTTTTCTTTTATTTTCCGATCGTCCAAATACAGAAATTGGAGTATTCACACTTTGCATTGTGAGTAAACAATTTAATTTCAAATTTGTTTAATTCCAATTTTGATGTTATAAATTAGATTAGGTTTTTCCACTTGCTTTCAATTTAGAGTTGACCAACATATTTAACAAATATTGAATGCAACCCAATTAAATTCTTTGGGAAACAATACATATAAGTTGAAAATTGTTTCTTAAGCTTTATTGGTTAAGAATATAAATTTGTATTTTCAAGACAGCTTGTGTTTGGTGCAAGCGGATTCTCAGATTAGTCGGGACTCTACTGTATTTGTTTCATTTGAAGGCACAGAGGTTGTGAAGGTAGTGCGTTTGCGTACCTCTTCGCAGACCATGGCAGCTTTGTCGCTGTCGTAGCCGCCGATGCGCAGGCTATGGTCGGCGAAGCCCCACGCGACGTAGCGCGAGTACGTCGGCGGCACCAGCACCTTGTTCTGCTCCACCGCCTGCACTGTCCTCTCATACTGCATGATCTGGCCCACTGGACCCTTGAGCTCTGGATAACACACATGAGAAAATGCACCAGTGAAAAATAGCAATACTAGGATAATAATTCATACTTGTAAATCTCCATTACTTAAAATAAGCAAATCAAAAATTGAAAAAAGTTCTACAGTTATCCGGAGTAAAATTCTGTAATAAACTGAAATTTAATTGATACAAATAAATTACTAATAAGTCTTAAATATAACAAACTTCTTTTGGTTAAATTGTAAATAATAAAAGCAAACAATTACCTTATCACCTTATTACCTAGCGCGTACGGGTAATAAGCAGTATGTGTGTTATAGGTACAATCAATATTTCTGAGGATACTGTGAATGATATACTCAAATCATTAAAGTTCAAATTAGAATGGGCATATTTGGACAAAAACTAGTTGTGATTTGATTCTCTTCTTTTATTCTCGTTTATGCTTCATGGATGAGTTGGTTTACTGATTCTTCAGACAGTGTATAAAGTGATCTCTGCAGTAATGTGGTGTAATATCATCCCGATAGTTTATCACACCACAGCCTGTGGGGTTCAGTGATGTACACGAATCTCGTCCGTTCCCAGACAGCCACGAGACTCTATTACACACCAATTGGTAGTGTAGCTATTTACCCATCATGAGTTTGAAGGGATGGTTTTCACTAACAAAAAGAAGATCATGTGATTTATGCTGAATAAACGGACGGGACCTTACCCCATAAAATAAAAACTAAGGTTGCTCCTCACCTTACCTCTCTAGGGTTCAGATAGAAAAAAGTTCCTTTAGATTGTCACACATTTCTACTGAGATCAAAGCACTCATTTTACCTAAAAAAAACTCCAGCACACTTCCTACATAACCTTGACCAGTTAAATACTCCGCATAGCCTCTCACAGTACCTTTGATGGGCTGCAGGGAGGGCCGCAGGTTGTCCAGGTTGTGGTAGAAGAGCCGCTCGGGCGGGGGGAGGGGGCTGGCGAGCGGCGCCGCGTGCATGTCCAGCACCGAGCTGCGCTGTCCCAGCCGCTTGGCCGGGTGTGGCTTCTTGAACAGCTGCTTTGGGATCTGGCCAAAGTTGTTGATGAAGCCGATCGTCGCATTCTTCTTCAGCGGGTCATCGATGCTGGAATACCAGAAATACCATGTACTATGGTAATTTATATGGAATTATGCCGGTGGCTTCCAACTTATTGAGAGGGATATTTAAAATAAATATTGTTGTATACATTTTTTATATTGTGGTATTAAATTTGAGTTTTTCCCCCATATGTAAAAGGGGCCGTCCATAAATTACGTCATCGATTTTTGGACCCCCCTCCCTAAAAACATCCTACCATCATAATTTGTCTGACCCCCCCCCCCCTCGGAAAAATGACGTCATTTTTAACAAAACTCCGGTTAAGTAAAAATAATGCTTTTTAAACACTACATGATAAACTAAAAAAGTTGACCAATCAAATCTGAATTTACCTTCAGAAATAAAGCCAAAATGACTTTCTCAATGGAAAAATAAACTATAAAACAACGCCTTAAAATAGCCTAATGTATTATATAGATAATTATTTTATAATAGTTGAGTTGTGTTATAATTTATCATTGTTTTACTGTTAAAATTGATATAAAACATCATATTTAAAATGACGTCATATCAAAGCCGACCCCCCCCCCCTTGCACATCACCTTACCGTCATTTTCAATCTGGACCCTCCCCCCCCTATTTTCAGATGACGTAATTTATGGACGACCCCAAACTGGATAGCTTACATTTAATATTTAAGTAACTTAAAACCAAGCAACTGAAATATTATGAAAGTAATGGTTGCCCATTAAATAATATACAATATTAAAGATGTGTTGCCTGTCAGGCTGAACTTGGGGTTTTTGAGTTGGAAAAATGCTTTCGGCACTTCGCCATTGTCAACTTCTGAGTAGCAGTTGACAATAATATTATAAGCGCCGAAAGCGCTTCTGTAACTAAAAAACCAATAAGTGCAGCCTGACGGGTAACACATCTTCTATGTTGCTTATTGGCTCATGGACCTCATCACTACCTTCATTGGAATCATGAAATAATAGTTCAAATATGAACATTTGTTTTCAAGATTTAATTTAAATACAACTTTTTGCTTTTAAGAAAACTACTGTAATACTGCCTGAATTTCAAATTTAACTGACAGAATTATCTTGAGCTAAAAAAAAAAAATATGTCGATTGACAAAACATTCGATTCTGCAGTGCAGAAATCATTCAAAATAACAATTGTACTGGTATAAAGAGAAACAGCCTACCTAAGTGAAAATTGTCAATTCAAGTAGTTTGATTTAAATTTAGTGACATAATTTTATTTGCCAGAGATCTTTGTTTACTAGTCACAGTAATAAATTATTTATCTTTATGATAATGCCTCCTGTATTAGAACAAACCTTTAAAAAAGGACATCTGTCTGTTAGGCCTCAATTATATTAATAATACGGCTTGAATTTGATTGATTTTGTAATTTATTAGTTCTAGTAAGACTTACACCAACGGCAGTGAAAAAGGGATTAAGAATTAAAAGATTAGAATATCGAGATTGGATTTTTTAAGATTTGGATACAGATTTGATAGTTGAAAACTTTGGATTCAACCATCACTAAGCAGAAGTAAACATTTTACTTGACGATTCTCATAAAGGCAAACACAAAACCACATATTTACAGATAATTTTAGACTCTCAAAATTCTGACACCTATGGAGCCACGACCGATTTGGATTATAGAAGCTTATGGCTTACTGAAGGTATTAATATAAATAAACGGTATCAGATAACTGACACATACATTCTCCCAACAACATAAAAAAAGGTGTTAAAACTTTCAAACATTAATGTCTTAATGACTCAGTTGGATAGCTACCAACTGAGCAGTGCGAGTTTGACGAACCTTTTCCATAAATCTCAAAATTCACATTGGCAAGGAATATTTTTCCTAAGGCTTTATATAACGTGTTTCACAAAAGAATTTTGGACTACAGGGAGTGTACTTCGCAGAAGCAGCCTTACCTGTAGATGTCGACGTTGCCCTCGTAGAAGAGGTGGTGGAAGAGATTGACGCTGTCAACGGCTGCCGGCCCCTGCTGCTTGTGGCCGAAGATGAGGTCGATCCACTCATGCAGGTGCTGGCTGACGTAGTCACACTCAAGTGCTGCGCGGTGCACGCGGATGAACTCACGCGGGTCCTCCTTGGCCCATGGCGGTAGTACCACGTCGCCCAGCTGCACGCCGTTCTGCTTACAGCCTGCACACACACAACACAGATATGTGTAGTAAAAGAGGTACTTGTCAGTTATTAGTAGGGATAGACGGGAATGGATCTTTAGTTTGGGACGGGACGGAAATTTTTATTTCCGTCCAATTTCGGGACGTGATCGGGACGGGGTTTAAACATTTTTTGTACTTTTTAATTTTTTTGTTCCCGGATTTGAACAATTTGAAAATTATGTGAAAACAATTTGATCCGCCCCTGGAAAATCAAGGTTCTACTGTATTTCATTTTTATTTTATTTTTTGGTAATGTTCTACAAACCATTTTTAAACAATAAATAGAGTTAAAAAAATATAATTGAACTAAGCTCTTGCTTAGCTCCTCACTGTATGCCAACAATATTCATGGATATATAATGACTCACACAAACAATACATCATAGAATAATACGTTAATTGCTTACCCAAATCAAAATTGTTAGCATTAACTAGGAACTCTGGTAAGTAGAAGAACTCGGGGATGAGTTCTTTGACGTCGGCCATGTTGTGCCTTGACGCAGACAGCCACGCCTCCCTCACACTGTTGAACATGCGATCTGCCAGGTCAAAGTGGCCTCCCTGTAACCACAAGTGACAAGTTAGTGGTCTGTGGGGAATTTCATAATAATCTCAATGTAAATTAAAAGCAATATATTTATGAATTGTTTTTTGGATGGATGTAAAATTAATCTCTGTAACATAAATAAATGTGTAATAATTTTAAAAACTATTTATTTCATTAAGTAAAACTTAGTATGCTTATACAGTAAAAACCCATATAATTGATGCAATGTGGACTTGGGTACTATTGTGTTAGGCTAGAGTCAAGTTTCCCGGATTTACTCCCGCATATTCCCACCATTTACTCGATCAGACCATGTGACATTTGCAATCAATGACGATCGGTTCAGAGAAAATGCGGTTGCTAGCGATGGTACCACATTAAATGACTGCAAAAACCGATCCAAAATTTGTAATATTACCTATCAAAGATGAAAAACTTAAGAATAACAGCCGCTACAGCAACAGAATCACATCTGATGACCTAAACTCCATATTATATTGACAACCAGGCCTTGAAAATAGGTAGCACATGGTGGTTATAGTGAATTATGTCCGCACTCTCGAGCAAGATACACAAGAAATTGTTGAGTTATCGAGCATCGAGTTTGTGGTGTTTTACTATACATGAAAATTTATTACTTTTTGCTTTGAACTTTACAATTAGCCATATCAAGTTTGTTAGGAAACCTGTAAACTACTTGAATAAACATATGAGTTTGAAAATGTGATTTAAATTTCTTCATGAAGTCAAACTAATTCAGAAGGCAAAAAGTCGGTAATGCAAAACCTTGAGGTCAAATAATCTTAATTTTTTTATAAAAAATCTAATTGTTGTTGTTTATTTTTGTGAGTTTATTTGTTACAGGTAATTTCATACAAATCCTTTTCTAAGATAAATTAAACTTTAAAAATCTGTCAGAGTAGTATTTGCTACAACAAACTAATAAATTAATAATAGATTGCACTTTAACTTCATGTAAAAAAAATTATTTCCAGATGAACAAATTTGTACTCTTTAATCCCAAATTTAAATGCTAAAAATAAACCACAACAATATACCAAAACACAGGCAAATATAGGTATATTTTTAATTGCAATGTTTTTTAAGTGATGATTTATCAAAGTTACAGAGCAGGTGACCTGTAGCCGGAGGAAGTGCTGCGTGAAGGGCTCCATGCGGACCAGGTAGGAGCAGACGATCATGGCCGACGAGTAGTGGGTGCCGTAGTGGTAGGGCGGTGTCTCCCCGTGGGGGTCATCCCACTCCTTGTACCTGGCGACAACACAAGCAATCATCCCAACTATCAACTCAACTGATGTCAAACTTGGAATGTACAGTGTCTTGACTGGCTTAGTTTTTTATTTATCCATCACAATAACAGGCTAGAATAAATGTAAACAGTTTATAATAATCATGTATTAAAGGAAATAACGTGGATGCAATTAAATTAAAATTAAGGAGTTAAATATCTAATTTAATGTACACTAATACTTTACTAATAGATAAATAAACATTTAGTGACATAAAGTCCTCTTGGGATAGGTTGAATTTGAACGTTTCCTGATAATCAAGTAGGATAACCACACATCTGCCAGAGACTACTGATTGAAATTCATGGTTTGGGGGTGGTTGAGAAAGTACCTCTTGTATATCTCTATTGTTATTCCCTCTATCTTGCAGGACATGAAAGTCATTATTATAATGTGTTAGTACAACATATGTCAATGCAAAACATAACTGTATTTCATCCATTAACATACTGATTGTTAAGAAACAAATTATGGATACCCGCTTATCTAGCAAACCCTAAAAATTGGGACATTTTTTTTCTCCATTGCAAAGAAAGGCAGGACTGAAATGACTATTCTACTCCCACAAATTCTCTCTTTATAGAAGTTATACCATATGTTTGTTAAATCTAATCCACAAAGTTTTTTTTTCCAATAATCATCTTCATCACTACTCAACCCGAAATTTCAACATTTTTCAATACCCAATTCAAACGACTTTTCTAGAAAAATCACCTTCTTACTTTTTTTTTAAAGATCTTCAACAGTTTCCCCCAATGTATTATAGAGGAACCTTCAATTAAAAAATTCAAACAGCTGGCAATAGATTATCTTTTTCAGAACTGCTTCTATAGTCTCTCTGAGCATAATCACGGCACAGGCGGGGCTTGACAAACTCATGCTTACAAATCATGCCATAAGAGTCTTTCCCAGTTGGTGGCAATTGTTTTTTTTTTATTTATTTTTTTACTGTAAATAGTTTTTTGTCTTTGTTTTAATACACACAAAACAACATTTTTGTTATTTAGATTTAAGTATTTAGGTTAAGACAAGTTTGTTGTGACAAGTCTACTGCCCAGGCAAAATCGCAGGTAAGGGCGTCACTAGAGAAAAGACATTGTAAATAAATAAATAAAAAAATAAATATACTGCCGGGAGATGTGCCTAGCCATCTTTAACAAATCCATTAAATTCTCAAAAAACAAAAATAAAAAAATAAATAAAAACCGACGTCACGAGTGCACTTTAACTATAAAATTAAGTGCATGACTGTGTGTTACCTCTTCTTGAACTGCTCGAGACGGTCAGGGCTCTGGGCGCCCATCGGCTTGGAGAAGTCGCGGAAGGTTGCCGGTTGCGAGAGGTCCAGCTTGTCCGAGTCATAGTCTGCGAGGATCCACGGGAACACCGGGGTACTGCATGAGGTCGTTGTAGCTGCGACCAGCCAGCGTGTTGAGGTGCATCAGGTACTGGAAGTTGGAGATCTCCCCTCTCTGGCACCACACACAACAATCGAACGTTAGTGTTGGGCCTGTCTTAATGATCACAGATCTTAGATGTGTTGTAAAATAGCTACACTTGACTCCATCTTAACAGCCCTTAATGGGACCACCACACCTCGGACTGAAAACCAAAGGTCGGTCAAAACGAAGACCAATATCCAAATGGTATTAAAGAATACTAAAAGCAATTAAATATACAAAGGGTGTTTTTTTTCTTTTTTAAAAATTTGCATCCTAATTTATTCGAAAACTAAAATAAATATTACTGTTAGTTTGCTGGAAATGTCTATCAACGTTGGGAGAGGAAAAATTGAACATAAAAATTTCATCTCCTTACTACCTTCTCACCCAACTCCTAACTCAAAAATTTCCAATACGAACCCCCAATTTTTGTCATTTTTTATTGTATATACAATTTCAAGTGTTTTAAAAATAAATATATAAGTGAAATAAAATTTTAATACTCTATATGTAAATAGGTCAGAGATCTTGTTTTCAAATGAACACTCACAAAATTGTAAGATTTATAACAGGATCCCAATATTTACAAAATGTCATATTTACTGACAATTAATAAAAACGCACATGTGTATCATACAATGACTTTTTATGATATATTTGACCTTTTACCAGAAGTACATTACAGATTTTTAGTCACCTACGCATTATTTCTATTTTTACATTAGAAAATCGGCTGCAACTTTGAACATCAAAGGAGGGCAGGTCAGGTAAGGACAGTTAAAGTGAGGTGGTTAAGATAGCTTGTAATGGATTTTGGTTTATGGTCAATCTGTAAATCTAGATTTACGTTAATTTTTCTCAGAATAGCTAACTGTTTTACACAATGCTATTTGCACTTCTTCCTGAACATATAAAGTTATTTACAGTACTTTTTTTAGGAGAATTGAAGGAACTGAAAAACTAAAGTGAACATTGTAAAAGAGGAAAAACTACAAACGTCTCCCAGTGGGGGATCATTAACGTTATTCTGTTTCACAAAAACTTATTCTAAGACTAAAATAAGACTTGGCACAATTTACTCATTATTCCAACAGTTTTAGGTAATTAGCAACATTTGCTAAAAAAATAATTATATAGTCAAACTAATTTAATGCGAAATATTTTCAATATCTTTATCTAAAAGAATCGTAAAGATATCCTATGTATATTCAATTTTTCTTATAACTCTGGAACACACTAAAAACATATTTTTTCTTAAATATAACATTAAAAAAAGTTTGAGATTGAGATTCAGATTCTTTATTCATCACAGAATATTTTCTTGTTCCAGCATGGCTGCTAAAATAGGTCACAAGTCAGTGGTTTTGTACAACTGACATTAAATCAGTTTGGTCAAAAAAATTTTTGTGAAACTATTGAATCAAACTTTAAATATGTTCATTGGTGATACTGACCACCCAGCGCTGGGTGACAGAAGTCTCTCCGATGAGGTTGGACAGCAGACCCGCTCCCTGCTCCACGTTGGCGGTCCGCTTCTGACCCGCGACCGACTGTTGAGCACTGTCGGCGATGCCCGTTGCGAACGCCATGAATCTACCACAATTTAGGGTGATTACATCAAATTAATAACTAAACAATGAGGGGCTTTGTAAATTAGCAATGAGTAATTCAATGATCAAAGTGACAAAAACCATTCAATGGTCAAACAATGGAAGTGGAAAGAACCATCAAAGTTATTGAAGCTCAACTTGATCCAACAATTCCAGTATAGACATTCCAGATTAGAAATAGAACCTGTTTTTGGTTTCTGAAAAAATAAATTGATATTAGAAAAGAAAAATATGACAATTATGAGTATTTTGTAGGCTTGTATTCATTGGACGCATTATTTTTTATCTCATTCACACTGGCTGGTCTCAATCAAGCCAGATGTTACCTAAAAAGATAATGTAGATAATATAGATAGTGTTACCTATTGCACTTTAATATGCCAGGTGTCCACAAAACTTTGCTGTATAGACACCATAGCCACACGCATCTTACTTTTCGTGTTCCCAAGGGAATTAATTGTATTTCTTTCTCTCATTAATTTGTTAACACCTATAAAAGCAATGCAGTTTATTTATAATGCAATAAAAAATAAAATAATTATGATGGCCCGACTGAATTGCCACCTAGTTTAACACACTTGACCTCTCTGGATTTCATTATGTAGCAATTTGTCAAAGATTTGGTTTATTCTTCCCCACTTTCTGATTTAGAAACTCCAAAAGAGATAACAATAAATACAGTAATGTCCTTTATTCAGGAAATATTAACTAATATAGAAAACGGTTATTAATTTTTTTATAACTAAAAAGTTGTCTAGAAGATTTACAGGTAATAAGGCGCACAAATAGAAGTTTATTGGGTTTGTGCATAGCTGTAAAAAACTTAAGAAGTTACTAGTTAAAACTGAAAATAAAACTTTATCTTAACACTAATTGTTTTCAAACTATTCGTTTCTTGATCAGGGCAAGACTTTATGGACACAACTGTGGCGTTTTACAATTGCTATTTGTACAATCAACAGTACAATAATTTGGCAAGAAATGCAGCCCATACACAATAGTTACGCATCTCTATGTCAAGAAGAGTGAATAAAAAAAAATTTTTATGCAAGTCTGAGCAATATTGAAATTTCACGTATGTATAAAAATGTATGTATATTAATGGGCAACCAGGTGCGGAAACATCCCTTACCTTTGATATACTTTGTTGCGAACTTTCCGTGGGAAAGCTAAGAGATAATTTCTGCCATCCCCTGAAAACACTTCCAGGGCCATGGGCTGGAGTAAATATCTTCTTTTGTGCACCTCTCTAAAAAATTAAGTAAAAAATTGAGGTAAAAATTACCTTTTATACGAATCAACTAAACCAAAGTCTAATTTTATCTTTGTATAACGTTATATAATATGATTCACACTTAATAATAACTACATTAAAAATTATTAATGATCAGGGATTCACCTCAATTGAAGCACTTACTCAACAAGCTTGGGTTCAACCCTTAAAAATCCTGAAAACTGCTTTTTAAGAGATGGAAATTCTCACTAGAACCATACATATTTGAAGTTATCAACTATGACATGAACACCAACCACAGGACACCTACACAGCTTTAACACTAGAAATGGGAACACCTTTACACTGCCAATTCACCACCTTACACTTCCGAAGACGATCCCAGCTAGCCTAGTCAATATCCTGCTACCCCATGTAAAGAAGATACTCGGAAGTACTCTAAAGTGAGAACTACGTACAGTAGATGCCTGCTAGAAAGACCATTCTGCTCAATAGAGGAAGAGGACCTCACTATTGTTCTAAAACTTGAACGAATCACATCAAACCATGAAACCATCTTTAATAAAATTCCTTTTTTTACTTTTGTAGCCTATGTAGATACAGAATTCAGTATAAAAACCAATGAACTAATGTATTTTTCTACTGAATCACAAGCAACGCACCTGATGTCATCGTAGGCGAATTTGGAGCACTGTTTCTTGGTGTTGGTCTGGCGGGGGCCCCCGGACGAGGGCAGGATGGGCTCGTGACACTCGGGCGGCAGTGACTCGATGTCCCGTATCTCCCGTGTCTTGAGCAGTGTGAAGCCGTCCACCACGTAGAGGTGCTCCTTGCCGAACAGCAGCAGCCCCTCCACCGTGTCCAGCCCTTGGATGCGCGCGCACCGGAACATGTGGCTGATCTGAGGTGTATCATAATCAAATATGTAGCAATGTCGAGACTCGATGAAACATCAAGTTGAATTATACGGATGAGTTTGTTAAATATACACAATTTTTGAACTCAAGATAAATAAAGTCAGAACGATTTGATGTAAAAAATAATACAGATGCTTTAAAAACTAAAACATATTAAATTTAAAAAATTATAGTTAAATCAGAGATAACATAACACTACAACATTGAATGAAAAATAAATTTAAAAGATTTAAACTTTTGAAACAGGGCAGTTATAACTGTTAGTAAGTGCAAACAGTTTGTAGTTTCAAATTTCTTTCTAAATACAATGTAATTAGGGTAATATCAATCTCAAGGACAAATAAAACCTATCTAACTACTTAAAACTTTTGATTAACCAATGTGTCCACTTTAGCTCCTACTTTACATTGTGTCTAATCTGCTAGGGAGTGCAAGACAATTTATATATAGTAGTGTAGTAAAATTAAACCAAAAAATAGCTGGAAAATTAAACAAATTTTTGACAGCCAAATTCTGCTGAAATGTGTTCTATGCCATCCCCTTACCTCCCTCAGAAAAGTCCCCTGAAATCCCCAGTGGGCAACATGCCTAAAAATGTTGGGATGGCCCACGTTGAGTCATTTCAAATTAAAACTCTTAAGTAGTAGAATTTAATCCCGCTAACCCCATCTCAAAAGCTTGCCTGAGTTAAAAATGGCAGTCTGTCAAATTTTGATTAAAAATCAAATTTTAACCTAAACGCTTAAAAATGTAATAATATTCAAAATACTTGACCTTTTGAGGTACGTTTTGCTTAAACAATTAACTTTGGAAATGTGGATAGCTAACATATGCCTATCATATTACCCTTGAACCACCCTCTACATGGACTTCGCAAAGAAGAAGTTCTGAAAAATGTTTCTAAGTCTATAACCATGTTATACATAACATTATAGGTCTTAGGAAGAGTAGTACATAGCCAAGAACCAGACCTCAAAAGGTCAAACATGGCCGAAATTATTGCATTTCAAAAATTGATAATATTATTTTATTCTAAGTTTTTAACGTCTGCCATTTATCTCCTGAGTGTTATATTGAGGTCGGGTTTACATCATTGTATTCTACAATTTAAGACCTTTAATTTGATATCTATGAACCTTCTGGAACGTATTTTTAAATTTAGTATGCTCAATATCAAATTTTATTGTAATTCATTATAGGCCAACCCCTCATTTTTGGGTATGATCTCCATAAGGGATTTCAGGGGACTTTTCGGAGGAAGGTCAGGGGATGACATTAAAAAAAAACTGGCTGTCCAAAAATTATTTCATTTTACCCAAGTAATTTTAATACACTAATCGACATCTAATAATTAGAGAAGTTCACATTATCTATGTTGTAATGTATTAACTCAATGACATCCTTCAACAAAGCCTATCCACACTCTACTTCAGAGTGCCTGAATACTTTGACAGATTCCACCCGTCATGAGTCAGTGCAAGTAGTTTTCCAATTTTCCAGCCCTATCCTGAAGCTCTAACTGAGACAGTTTTTGTTCCTTTGTAAACTGCAATATTTTTTGCAGTTTTGTGGGTTGGCTGGACCTGGTGTTTTAAACCAAAATAATAAGTAAATATGAGACATTTAATTTTGAGCTTTTGTTTTGGTTTAAACAATGTCACAAGAAGAATTCTTTATTTTGATACTTCGATAAAAAATAAGATGAGACTTAACAAAAGTTTGATTAGAGTCAAACAGTTTTGTGATTATTAAGAATAAGATTGTGAAATCCGGGTTGGTCTAAAATCTAAGACAATGTGCTCAATAATAGGGTTTCCAGATAACAGCCACTACAAAAAAAAGTAAAAAAAAAAAAAAAAAAAAACAGAATCAAGATTTTTTATTTTCTATTGTTATTAGCTTAAGTTTTAATTGCAGTAAAAAAGTTGTATACTGAATATAAGATTGATGTACAAGGAACATTAAAGATTAAGTCATAAATGAGAAAATTTTGTTCAGGCAGCATATAGACTAGGGTTGGACGGGAATGGATTTTTAGTTCGGGACGGGACGGGAATTTTTATTTCCCGTCCAATTTCGGGACGGGATTGCTCTTCTCGACGCTATCGGGAAATATTCGTTTTGACTTTTATCTGAATGTCGTATAAAGGCAAATTAATGTTAAATATCATCTGTTTCTGTTTCCAAATTGTTCCACTTGTTTTGTGTAACTTATACACAATGAACCTCCTTTTGTTGAAAAGATTTAAAATATCTAATTTTTATATTTGCAGTATACAATGAGAAAGAGTAAAGTATAAATTTTCTTGAAACCAAAAAAATTTAAATCGAATCACTAAATATACATACTAAAAAAGTTTATTAAACATTTTACATAAGTTTCGCTGAATGAAATATTAAACGTTTTTTATAAAGAATGAAAAGTAAAATTATGTACATAAAAATATAGATTAAAACAATTGGAAAAATTGTAAAGAAAACAAAACTGTATTACATAGGCCTATGGCCTGCTCAGTAAAAAAAAAAAAAAAAAAAAAAAAAAAAAAAAAAAAAATTGAAATCATAACAAATATTCACACTAAGGAATGAAGTGGTTCAACAAACCAAAGCCATTTATAACCCCAAGAAATGTTTATTTTTTCGTTTTTTATACTTATTGATTTAATTGAGACAGGTTCTTACTTAGAGATTACCATAAAAATTAAAATTATACACTATTAGACCTAATTAGGCTATTTTTATTTTTATGTATTGTACAGTAGAACCTCGATAGTTCGACTCTCGATAGTTCGACACTCCTGATAGTTCGACATGGTCCATGACAACTTAACATGTTAATAATGACCGATAGTGTCCATGTTGGAGCCTGACAAAAGTGAAAATGTAAACAAATTGGTGAATGATTTGAATAATGTTTATGTTAAAGTTCAATTAGGTTATGGTTTCACTAAAATGTAGTGTTTCCTAAATTCAAATTATGATTTCCATACTCCTATTGTTAAAATTTCCCATATACTCCCTATAGTTCGACATTTCGATAGTTCGACACTCTCTAAGTCCACAAAGTGTCGAACTATCGAGGTTCTACTGTATTTTCAATTTAGCTATTTTTTGCTATTTAAAAAAAGGAGTGTATGATGAAAAAATCAATAAAAAACAATAAAAGTTTAAAGTTATAAACGTCAAAATCTAATAAATGTATTTGTAATGTTTATTTTTAAAAATATATTTAATGGAATTTGATGTTTTTCATTTAAAAATTATATTAAATTTGTATTTATTTATATTTAAACAAGGTGGCCCGTGCGCAAATTGCGCATTTTATGAATCTGTATGAGTGAAACTCACCTACAGTACGTGAATGTTGATTATGAAGTGACAGAGATCTATTTTTGTTTACTATCTGGCTTTTAAAATTCATCTGAAGGTAATCAGCTGTTAAATTACAATTCACATTAAAGAACTTGCAATAAAAGTTGGTCAACATTTTAAAGCGCGCTCTGGAAATAAATAAAAGGGGAGGGGGTCGAAGCCCGAAACAATATGACCTTTTTAATTGCGATTCGTCACTGCGGCATATCCTAAGCTTTAAAATGACACCTCAATCTTAAAAATCGGTTCAGTAGGTCGAGAGAAAAAGGGACGTAACAGACGAAACCCTTATAGAAATAAGAAGATAGATCCCTTAGTTTTCTATGACAATTGGTTCAGAAAGTAGCATTTGGTACTAGGAGCAAAAAACACCCCTCGTGAATAAATTACTGCCGGAGGTCGAACAATAGATAAGCTGAACAATAGATCGTCTCCGAATAGAATGGCGTCCGTGGAATGTGGCCGCGTGTATTTATGCCGTTCCTCGTTAGCGAGACCGCCGGCCGCGATCGCCGACCGAGATCGCCGGCCAAGAACGCCGGCCGCGATCGCCGACCGAGATCGCCGGCCGAGAACGCCGGCCGCGATCGCCGATCGAGATCGCCGGCCGCGATCGCGGCCGCCGCGCCGTTCGGCAGTTCCCGTCCCGATAAATTCCCGAGTAAAAAAAAATCCCGCCCGATGATCGGGACAAATTTGCTCCCGAAAATTTTCCCGAAATTTCGGGTCCCGTCCATCCCTAATATAGACACACAAAATTACACATTTTATCACTAATATTTCGTCCCTATGGGAAAAGTCTTCAGAGAAGAGGAGTAAGAAGGGACTGAGTTTTTTTTTGTCTCAGTCTTTTTTTCCTCTTCTCTGAACAAGTCCCCCATAGGAACGAAATATTTGTGATAAAATGTGTATTTTTTATAGGTGTCTATATGCTGCCAGAACACAATTTTTTCAGGTAAGCTAGCTGAATCCTTTCCCCTGTTTTGTCTATCTGATAAATCAATTAGTAATTGCAGATGGTAACTTCTATTTAAGTTTATTAAAGGTAGGTTTACATGTGAGAGTTTTTCACTCTCGGAGAGTTAGTTAGTTAGTTACTCTCATAAAAATCTCAGACAGTTACTCACAGATTCACAGTTACTCAGATAGTACTCACAGAAAACTGTCTGGGATTAACCATCTTGGGAAATTCACTGGTTGCGTAAACACCTCTGCGAGTACCTTCTGAGGGTATGAAATTCTCTGAGAGTTAAAAACTCTCACGTGTAAACCTAGCTTAAATCCATCTACAATAAAGCTTCAAGCGTAAAGATTAAAGCTTAGCGTATCTATCATAAATCCTACGGCTTTAATTATCTTTCTCCCACGAAAAATGTTCATTAACAATCAAAACTGTCTCAAAAAGTTAAAAATCCTATGCTGCAAAAGGGTTAAGTTTAATTCATAGCTGTGATGGATGATTGTTGTAGCTACCTTCTCATTCTCCTCCAGCCGGCGCAGTATGGACTGGTTGTCCGTTGTGGCCGCCTCCTCCCCGGCGCCGCTCTCCCCCTCCGTCTCGTCACAGCCATCCTCCGGTTCTGACACCGACCGCTTCACCGCCCGGCGCAATGCACTGCTCATGTCCTGGATACCCGCCGACACTGCAATACCAGAGTTACACAGCTTTATGCTACACCCGAATTCTAGCTTTAATACAAAATCTTTAAATTGAAGTGATATTTTTATGGAAAGTAATTTTTAGTAGCCTAGAAGGAGAAATTAGGTGATTTTTTATCAAACATGACTCAACAATATTTCAACATAAAAGTGAGAAACCACCCGTGGATTTTGACTAGCGGTAGCTCATCGCTATAGTGAACCAAGTCCAAGTCATGGACTCCCTAATACACTCTTATTAGGAAATTTCGTATGAATTTGATAAACTTAATTTGATAAATGGCAAGTAGAGTTGTTAAGCTAACATACTGGAGTGGCCACTGAGGTACTCAAAAAGTACCTCAGTGGCCCTGAGGTACCTGACGTACCTCACCCTAGGAGGTACTTGACCTTGAAAATACCCTGCCTCCAGCTGTCTCAGTCTTGAGCATAATTTTAATTATTTTCATTTCAAAAATGGTTGTCAGCCTTTTTTCCTTTCTTTGCTCCAAAGACTAAATATCTGAGCAAGGAGCATTTTAGACAATATGAGAATTGAGCTACAGAATGATGAATGTTACTGATGATGAATGTTGACTACTTGACACAACGCGAATGGTCTCAGAGCCCAGTGCACTAACGACCTTGCCACCGACTTACACCTCCCCCCAGCCTGCTCTGACCTTTCCAATCTTAAGTCCTAAGAACTTAATCTCTCCATTAACAGATACCTGCAGTGTCCTGGTCGTGGTCCGAGTCGTGCACCTGGGAGTGGGAGTGTGAGGAGGCGGAGTCCGGGGTGGTCTCCGGCACAAACTCCCGGTCCAGCAGACAGGTGGGACGGAACTTGTGGTACCACTCCTTGCTGTCCCAGCTGGATGCCACCTTGTACTTGAGCGACTTCTGTGGTTGAACAAGCATAACGGGGTGAGAATTACACGCTCTACTGTTATTTCCAAAACTGTCTTTGAAGGCACAAACTTTTGGGGCGCTTAGAGCCTTAACCTTTGAAAGATGACTATGGAAAATATTTTATATGAGGGCGTTTTAATATCAGGATTTAATTAAAAATTTTAAAACTGTTTACAGGTATCAGGGTCAATTTTTTTCAAACACAAAAACACTTGGTAAATAACTTATCGAAGTATTAAGTACTATTATTATGGTTATTTTGACTTACATTGTCTCCGCAGTCCAACTCAGGTCTGTATGGATAGTGTAAGTAGAAAAGTTCATTCTTTTTCATTTTCTTTCGCATTCTGCATGGTCCTTCCGTCATATCCAGCATCCACTTATCAAGCCTGATAAAAAAGCATCTTAGTAAATAATTATTTCAGTTGCTCTGAAAACAGCATCAGCAGTTAAATTAAAGAAATCCATGTAAATTCAATTCAGTTCAAAATATGTGTATTTACATAATGTACACAGTACAACAAATAGCGTCAATCATCTTAGCCTATATATACAATCCCATATTTTACAGTTTCATTAAATATTTACATTTCATTACTTCATTTTTCAAATAGTACAAAATTCCTCAAAAGAGTAACAAGATTTCTCTATTAAAAAATGTTTGTTGAAACTTAAACTTAACATTATCTTGCAAATCATTAAAACCTTTTGGAACAAATTTCAAGAATTTTGTACCAGCGTAGGAAGTATTATTTTTGAACATTTCTAGATTATTTTTGGGTAGTGCCTTCTCCTTCTTACTCCTAGTATTGTATTGATGATAATTCTCTGATTCTTATACACTAATAGTGAAAACATAGTATTGTACACAATTTTTAACACGTTCAGTCTGCAAAACGCTTTATAGACATTACGTAATCAATGTGCGCCATTGTATTTATTGATGTTAAACTTTTCAAATAAAAATACAAATTCCTATGATTAAAAGTAATTTAGTCCTAGAAGCGATAAGCTCTTTTTCATCATATTGGGTATTTTTCATACTTAAATTAAATATTTGTTGATTAGATGTTTCAGCGCTACAAACATAAACTTTATCCATTCTTTAATCAACAAAAAAAGATAATTTAGAACAATGATACTTTTCTCCAAGACTAAAAAATATTTACACTATAGTCCAACGATATTAAAATAATGTAGATTACAACAATATACTTTAATGAGGTTAAAATACTAATTATAAAGGTAAAAACAGCAAATAAATTAAGCGTAAAATGAAAACTCAACACAAAATTATTTTATTTTTGCAAGATAAATTTTATTATTGATAAAAATCAGGAGAAAAACATTGAAAGAGTATTCAAATCATTTAATTACCGACTATTGAGCATTATATGGAAAAAGAATCTGAATGAATCGATTGAATATAATTAATGCAGCTATTAATGGGACATGATTCTGACTTAAGCACTTTAGAAAGGAGGGAAATGATTCTGTCCAGAGTTGCAGTGGTACCTGCTGGGTGTGTCGGGCCCCCAGAGGCCGCGCTCCCTGGTCAGCTCCGTCTCCGTCTGCAGCCACTCCTCCAGGATGTAGCGCTGCATGTGCGTCTGGCTCTGCACGTGCGTGCGGTTCTGCAGCTCCACCAGCTCTCGCACCAGCGCCACGTGCGTCAGCGTGCACGACTCTATCTCCGGCCCGGTCAGCTGCGGCCGCTGCTTCACCGACTCCTCCTTCTTGACCTTGGTGCGGCTGGCGAGCCTGGTCAGGCCACCAGTTACTTTTTGGATTTTCTGGAATAGAGAATAACTAAATGTAAAATCATGCCTTTAGAGTTGATAAAAACTATTGAGCACACTCCTTTTAGGTTAGGAACGTAAAGAAATTGCATAATATCTATAATAACAATACTTTACTCAAATGCCAAGCTCTCATTTGTCTAGAACCTAATCACAAAGTTAATTATGTACCTATTTATGAAGTTTTGTTTTAATATTGTTTACGGTGTTTATTGCAATGGTCATATTTAACAAACATAGATTATGTATAGTAGACTGGTTTGGAAGGCAGTTTTTTATTTTACTGTTTGATAGAGAAGGAAGTCCACAACTGTGTCGTGTGTCTTCTTTATTCTTTTTATAAAAAACATTTGTTTCCAAATTGAATTGACCATTTGCGATTGCACGAGATTAATGTGTATTGAGTTTAGAATAATGTGCAATAAAAAACAATAGCCTACATTACTTTAGCCTAAGTCATGAATGATCTTTTTATGAATGATCTCGACGCTATCGGGAAATATTTGTTTTGACTTTTATCTGAGTGTTGTATAAAGACAAATTAATGTTAAATATCTACTAGTTCTCCTTCCAACTTGTTCCACTTGTTTTTGTATAAGTTACAATGAATGTCCTTTTGTTGAAAAAATTAATATATATTGTTTTGATATTTGCAGGATGCAATAAAATCATGGGAAAGTATAAATTTTATTGTAATTAAATAAATTTAAGCTGAATCACTAAACACACATAAAGGAAAAATGTTGTCCATGTCTTATTTAATACAAGTTTTGTTTAATAAAATATTAAATGTTTGGTACGAAGAATAAAAATAAACATTATGTGCGGTACTGGTACGTAAAAGATATAGATTAAAACAATTGAAAAATTGTAAAGAAAACAATACTATATTACAATAAATAAGGCTTGCTGAGATAAAAAAGAACAAAAAACCTCAAATTGAAATTGGAATAAATATTAACACTCGGAAAAGAAGTTGTTCAACAAGCCAATGCCATTTATAACCCTAAGAAATATTTTGCCAATTTCTTTTTTATTTTCATTGATTTTAATGAGACAGTTTCTTACTTGAAGAATATAAATAAGAAAATTGAACTGAGAAATTATATAAACTATTATACTTTTACTGTTATTTACATGAATTCATTTAACTATTTTTTGCTACTTCAGAAAAAAAATTAAGGAGTGTTTGATGGAAAAAATTATAAAAATGTAAATTTAAAGCCATAAACCCTAATATTAATAAATATAAGCTATAGCTAAGCCGTGTTTTCCTCGTCAGCGAGATTGTCAGCCGCGATCCCCGTTCTCGTTAGCGAGATCGTCGGCCGCGATCGCCGTCCTCGTTAGCGAGATCGTAGGCCGCGATCGCCGTTCTCGTTAGCGAGATCGTCGGCCGCGATCGCCGGCCGCCGTTCGGCAGTTCCCGTCCCGATAAATTCCCGAGTATAAAAAAATCCCGCCCGATGATCGGGAAGAAAATTTTCCCGAAATTTCGGGACCCGACCATCCCTACTACAAAGCTGATGATTTGTTCATTGAATAGACCAAACGTGCTTTCTTGTCAAATTCATGAAGAATTTTAACTTTGTGCTTTCCAATGCTAAATTTGAGTACCATTCAAGGGTACAATAGTAGCTCATAGTCTTTCTTTTCACATGTTCCAAAGCACCCAAACTCAAACTTTTGGATGTTTCTGATGATTACTAAGATTCTTCATCAGAACACAAAGATAAAATTGTGAAGAAGAATTAACATTTAAATAAAATTTATCCTACTTATTTATAAAGTTAAAATTATTAAAACAAAAATAAGTAGGATGAATTTTGATTAAATGTTCAATCTTCTTGACAATTTTATCTTATGATGAATGTTAGTAATCATACATAGTTCACTTATCAGAAACATCCAAAAATTTGAGTTCGGGTGCTTTGGAACAAAACAAAAAGGAACACTATGAGCCACTACTGTACCGCTGAATGACACTCAAATCTAGCACTGAAAATCACAAAGTCCTTGGCCTAACAGTTAGCGTCTCGGACTCCGGTTACCTACCGACTGTATCTGGTTGTGCAGCTCCCAGGGG
Source organism: Neoaliturus tenellus (assembly GCA_030545055.2). NCBI lineage: Eukaryota > Metazoa > Arthropoda > Insecta > Hemiptera > Cicadellidae > Neoaliturus > Neoaliturus tenellus. Next base: position 66,067,583 of record CM061531.1, on the reverse strand, counting down.
TTGCGGTAGCTGGCCTTGCGCTCAGACTCGACATAGTTGAGCCACAGTTTGGTGGCCGCCTCCTGTATGTGCTCCCGCACGACACTCAGCTCTGGGGCCTTGCTGTTGGACAGCGACAGCGTCATCTTGAACACCTGCCACAAGACACAGAACACAACGGTTAGACCGTCGTTGCGATGGTAGCTACCTGAAGGTCCAAAGCCTGGTTATGGACAAGAAGAGATGCGAAACCGGCTGTCAGAGAATTTACAAAATTGATGCAAAAGTAAGCACAGTAGAACCATAGTTCACTAACTCTTTTAACCGTCGCTCTCTGTTATTGGTCTCTGCATAATGCTCATTTAGACATTTTTAATGTGTCTTAATTGACACCAGCCGACAGTGTATGCGGCATTACGATTGAACGGATATCAATAACCTTGAGTTATTATTAATACATATTTATTCTCCATGGTTTGCGAGCCGCACCTCCTCGATGGCCGGTTTCTTGGAGACGTAGAGCTCGTCCCAGACGCGGCGCGCTGCCACCGCCATCAGGTTGTGACCCTGTTTGGCTGTCAGCTCCTCCGCATCCTCGTGGGGGTTCACATGCCACGTTGTCTTGGCATTCGAGTCCAGCCTGCCAACGCCAACACATCCACGTTTAATATAAAGAGGTCGTTTGGTTCAACATTTGTGTTAAGCTAAAATTATATTTGAAAATTTAGGTTTTACTATGTGATATAGTGACACTACTGAATAAATTTGATTTAATGATCAACTGCTTAAGTTTGAGTAGATCATCTGCTTAAGTTTGAGTATTACTAGGGATGGACGGGTCTCGAAATTACGAGAAATTTTTAATCTCGGTAACCAAGACGAGATTTTATTTTGATCGAGATTTTTCGAGATAAGAAATAATTCGTGAATAACGATAAAAACGGGTATAAAAAATCTACGAATTTAATACTGCAAAATAAATTATTTTGAAGCAATGTAAAGTGTTTTATTTTTCTATCCTCCTCACAACTTCAAACCTAAATTGCCATCATAAACGGTTAAACTACGGTTGGACTTCCAAGATTTGAACTGGACTGGAGACGGCTCTACGGCTGCATCTGCACGGACTGTTAGTGGTACTGATAATCAACAGTAGTGGGCGGAGTCAACATAGCTTCTGATTTATAAAATAATTCATTTGTTTGATAAATCTTTAGAACATTGGGTAAACTTTATAAACAATAAACAATCATTATTTGACATTTAATTGCTTCAAGATGATTATTTAAAACTGATTCAAATAATTTTTGACAAATTTAAGAGCTGTTTTGACATTGGCAGTAAGAATAGTAGTGACAATCAGATGAATGACAAGGTAGCCAATCAGACTGAATAATGGCTAACCTCAAATATCCCACGTAATACAGAATTTAATTTACTTTCACACCCTTAGTTGAGTTCAGCTATTTTAAGCCATAAATGCTTAAAATCGGCTGATGGTTGATTTTATTTCAAGGTTTGGATACTAAAAAAAACTGAATAGGCCTATTAACAATAATTGTTGAACAGCAATAAATAGGTTGTGTTAAATACATAGAAAATCAATGGTCTTACCAGAACCATACAGGCTTCATGGCTACACTCAAATGCTTGCCTTTATTCAGTTAGGAGCAAAATAAAAACCTTACCACTAGCAGACGACAAATTGAGGGAATTACATGAATTCGAAAGCAGTGAAAGTTATGTATACTGGACTTGAATAGTTTGGTGAAATGACAATAAATAGCAAACAAAATGAGAGCTGAAGATTGTCTTATGGACAAAGACAAAGAAGAAGAGGTTGTTTTAAAATTAAAATCCTCCAATTGAAAGTTAAGTTATTTCTTGTTAACCTCCCGGCCTCTAGGCTTGTGATTCAAAGTTAGTAGGCCTATGCCTACTAGAAATCTGTGAGTGAGGAAAAGCTCTTATTTGGAAACATTTTAAAGTAGGTTAATAGTGAAAAGTGAAGAAAATAACTGTAACAGAGGATCGTAGGAACGTAGGTCGGTAGGGTTTATGGTGAGCCTATATCTTCTCAACCTTTTTATTGGGTACATTCCTTTATAGGCCTAGACCTTTTGTTAAGAAAGTGACTTTTTAACTTCAGTTTATTAACATAATCAGCAATTTACAAAGAAATATTTGTTCCTTCACATTAATCAGGATTAACCATGTTACAAAATCAGATTAAAATCCCGAACGCACATTTCTCGTGATGTATGAGAGGGAAAATCTCGTCTCGATCTCGTCTCGAAATTATTTGAGAATTCAAAATTCTCGTCTCGTCTCGTCTCGAACTGAAAATCCAATCTCGTCCATCCCTAAGTATTACATTCCAAAATATTTTTTATAAAAATGGAATTGCCCTAGTTCTTTTTCTATGACTAGGAATCCATAATTAATTGTGATTCAAATGTCAGATACTCAAAACATACTTATTCTTTAAATTAGGGATCTAAGACACATGCAGAACGATTAGGTCAAGATCCTTAATCTGTTGAAAAAACACTGACCATGGTTCCCCAATTGTTTTGGGATGTTTCGGGATCCAATGATGTTTATGGAAAAGTCCACATGACAACACTTTTAACAATAACATCTGATAAATAATTTACACACTATTCATAAAATCATAGCAAAATCTCTCCAACGATTTTATCACACTCATTTCCATGGTTTGCATCTTAAATCAGAGGTCACATGCAGATGACATAATAATTTAAAGAATGACACAAACAAATAAAGCCAACATTAAAGTGAAAATAACTCAAGTCAAAAAAATAGTTATGATAACAAAGAAACAATCAACTTACATAATCTTTTGATCGCTGGTCAGTTGTAACAAGCAGTATGTGAGACATCCAATAAAGTCCAGCTCGTGGTTTCCCGATCCAAACACAAGTCCTCTGAAAAATGCATAAATCACAAATTGATGAAAGGTAAAATTATTGGACATGTATAAAAATTAAAGTGTGCCAATAAATATACCATGTAATGATAAAATTAATTCCATACAAAAATCCACATCATCAGACTTTTTTCACGTGGGTTTAAAGATAATCCATTTATTAAAACATCTTCTAAGAAAGTAATTCAAAAGGAAAACAAAATCCACATTTGCTTCTTTGTTAACAAAATTCAACAAAACTAAATTAAATATGGAGTGAAACTCACGTCTTCAGTGATTGCTCTGTATTGTTACTTGAAGTGAACAATTGATTTGCCCTTATATACCAAGGGCATCATCAGCACTTAAAAAGCCAGAGGTTAAATTGTTTTGATCGCTAGGATAATGTCAAATTTTAAAATAATACATATACATACAGATTCACACATATTACATTGCTGTAAAAAAATGTGCCGTGTGTCCCGCAATGTAATATGTGTGAAACTGTAAACGTTGACATGAACCTAGCGTCCAAAATTATTTAACCTCTGGCCTTTTAAGTGCTGATGATGCCCTTGGGATATAACGGCAAAACAATTGTTCACTTCAAGTAACAATACATTGGATGGCTGAAGACAATGAGTTTTACTCCATATTTATTTCAAGCAATTCCTGGCTGCCAACAAGTACAATAAATTTAACCAATTGAATTATTATTAAATTAAACTAGTCAAACTATTATTACATTAAACTAATTGAATTATTAATTAACTAAGCTAATTGTTATTTCTTTTTTTATGCAAGAAAACTGGCTGCTCAAATGCGCATACAAGGCATAATAATCACTCTTCATATGCTTATGTACCACTGACTTATAGAATCAACAATGCAATGGTTTAAATTATTGTGGATGTGAGCCCTTGGTGCATTTACTACATACCCACGGGTGTGGACACTAACAGCAAACGTGTAACCATCATTATGGCCCCATGAGGGGCACTTACGAGGTTTCTACTTCATCAGTAAGCTATTTTTTGAGCCCCACCTGTGGTTGGTGAGTTTGTGCAGTGTCTCCAGCACGGGCATCTGGTCGGCAATGGAGTCTGTGCCACGGGACAACAGGAACAGTATGGTGCGGTTGAGGCAGTGGTACAGCCCCTCCAGGGGCACGGACGCCGGACGCCGCTTGGCCTGGGCGATCAGCTTCAGGATGAAGTCCAACACCTCGTGTGGATCTTTCAGCAGCATACCTGTCAAGCAAGACAATCAGGGACTGTTGAAGATAACACATTTTTCTATATGACTTTTAGTTTGAAAAATCAATAAAAAATACAAAGAGGTTGTACCTATTCAGCCTTAACAAGACTTGCAAAATAAAAATGTTAATTCCAGGTTAATACAACCTGACCTAAATAATTTTGCAACATTTCATATCTGCTAGCAAAAACATTGGGATTTCTATTATCTGTAGATTGATGCAAGCTTTTTTTTCAATGATAAAACTAAAAACAGTTGAAAAAAAACAATGTTGGAATGAAATCTAAAAATTTAGCTCTTGGACTGATTCTATGGACCAATAATGAGTGAAAATATATTTCATTAAACAGTTCACAAGTGATGAAACTCATAAATATTAGAAAATCAACAAGAAATGATGCATTGAGATCTTCATAGAACAAAAACACGGTACTTGAAAGCTTAAATTCTAGAGCAAAATTATCTAAATTACTGATTACAATACCTAAACTGCTTTGACCTAAAGTTAGGACACACCTTGCCAGAGTTTGTCGACGATGCGGGCGGTGAGGTAGCAGACGTTGGGAGTGATATTGGCCACGTTTCCCCCCGCCACCACTGGGAGCGCTGCCTGTTCCCCGATAAGCACGTCCGCGGCCAACAGGTGCTCCATCAGTGTTGACAACACCTCCGTCTGGAACCTGGCCTGTTGGCTCACCGTCGAGCCCTCGGGCGTCGCCTGGGGAAATGGCGACAGTACACTACTACTTGGTACTAGCAAAGAAACTGTATTTTCCATACTTGGTCAAAGCATTTGAAAGAAATTATAATACAAAAGAATTGTATGGGTCACTGCTAATCTCCAGTCAACTCAAGTTCTACTGCTTTGATCGGTAGCAACTTTTGAGCAATTTCTAAAATACAGACTAGAAAATTTCGCACACTGGGTATCCACAATTTTTTTAATCCAGATGTGTGAAATTATGTAGCCTCACACACAGTATTTGTACCCTGGCTGGGTGGTTATAGTGCTCGCCTTCGAATCCAAAGGTTGCCAGTTTTATCCTGAGAAGAGTTAGTAGCTTTTTAAAGGTCTATATATTTCGAATGGCAGTTGCCATTGTGCTATTAATTAATGATGCTATCTAACAAATGGTCGATTTTAGATAGCAACAAGACTGGGGTTTGGACTGTTCCCCATCAAAACGTTGTGAAATCCCGGAAAACTTTGATAAACTAAATTTACCAAGAAACAAAGACCTCCACAACTAAAATACCCGTCATGACAAGTTTGCCTAGCCTGTATATAGGACGTCGATATGGGAAAAAGCCATCCTATGCTTGCTGCAAAATGTAGAACCACCTTCCAGACCTCATGAAGAACGTGACTGGCAACAAACTGCATCAAGGGTTGGAAAATTGGCTAACTCAACGACCATCCTACTCACTGAAGGATTTTTACGGCAACTCTGAATTGTAACAATTAATCATAACACTATTATAATTCTTTACGAATAAGCAATAAAGAATATTGTTTTGTATTTGTAAAGTTTTATTTTGTCAAAATATTTAGCTTGACAAGTGAATTAAAGGATGGTCTTAGCTCAAAATAAAAATATAAACAACAGATATGTATGTTAAGCCAAGCAAACCTAAAAGTCCTGTTTAAAAAGAGCCTTTTAAAATATTTGTGTAAAAAAACAATCTGCATTTTTTATTTGATTAATTAACAAATATGTAATAGTAAATTCAATAATAAATAATAAATTAAGGGTATGGTGCATTTTATCAAGTTAGCTTTAGTGCACATGTAGCCAACAGGTAAGCCGTACCTCGAGGACCAAGTCGATGGCCGGTATGACCTTAGCGTTGAACGGCAGGGAGAGGGAGTCAACGACTATGACTCGGAGGAAGTCCATGACGAACCTGCGCGCTGGGTGGTTGTTGAGGATGTTGTCCTTGGACGGCGACCGAACCATGTTGCTATCCAGCGAGTATGTCTGGGGACAGACAAAAGGGTATAGATCACTATTTCTCAACCTTTTGTGTCCATGTAGCATTTGATGCTTTCCCAATTTTGTAGCATACCACACAGTGACCTCTGTGGTCGCTGGTACCAACCAAACTCATCCCTCTCCCCCACCACCCTCAGAGATACAGCCGGAGAGAGAGCCTAGGGTGTTGTTTCTTTTTATTATGTTTCTTTGAAAAAATAAATACAAATTCAAAAAAAAAAAAACAAGAAAATTAGTATTTAGTTGAATAAACATTAATTCTAATGAAAATTATGATTCAAAGCTATACAAATTATTGTAAATTAACATAATGTAGCAAGTAAACAAAATTTTCCAATTTGAAACTATTAACTGCTAGTTGCCGGTTTCTTATGAATTTTTCAATGTTTATACAAAGTTAAAAAAAAATTGATTATACACTTACAGAAAGTTATTTTACATTTACACAAAAGTAACTGAAACAATAAAAATACAAAGGTAAGGTGTTTGGTAGGGGTGGGCGAGTACTCGACTAACGAGTAATTACTCGGGTAGTTGGCACTACTCGGCATCGAGTCGAGTAGTTTAAAATACTCGACCAAACGAGTCAAGTAGTTGACAACTCAGTATCTATTGGCGAAATCGGCAAATCGCTAATTTCGTTGGTGTTACTGATATTTGACAAATAAATTCAAGGTTTTTAATAAATTCATTTTTCAATCCCTTTTTAATTTGTTTAATTTAAAAACGTACTTAACCTATCAGCAACCAGAACATTCATTTTGGATTTAACTCCATCAGACGATAAGGAGAAAGAACGACCGGCAGACGAAAGACAAATTACATTAAATTAAAATATAGTATTACTTAATTGTTTTTCATTTCATTTCATTTTATTATCTTAAAACAAAAGACTGATGTCAAGATAATGAAATACTTCCAAGTCTTGGACTGGACAGACTGGCATTGTGACGAAAGCTGCAATTGCACAGAATGTTAGGGGTAGTGAGTCAACATAACTACTAATTTAAATAATATTCATTTGTATGGTACATTTTTTTTAAACATTTGGAAAACTTTAAAACTAATAATCAATCATACTTTGACATTTAATTGCATCAAAACAATGATTTCAAACTGATTCAAATAACTTTAGACAAAATAAAGAGCTGTGTTGACATTAGCAGTAAGAATAGTAGTAGTTCTGGCTGACAGAAGAGTGACAAGATGAACAATCAGGTTTACCAATTGGCTAACCTCAAATATCCCGCGTAATACAATTTTATAGTTGTATGTTATTTTTCTAATTCAGTATTCACAAAAATATATCATGTTTATTAATTGATAATAAAAATATTTGTCTCTAAAATTGCTTTGGTTATAAGACAGATATTGAATTTATTGTTCTTTGTGATCTTTTGAGTCCTAACAAACACGCTTCATGGCTGTTCACTAAAGCTAGCCTTTGCTCAGTTAAGAGACATTCTGCCACTAGCAGGTAGCAGACGGCAAATCGATGGAATTACGAATTAAATGAGTTCCAAAACAGTGAAAATTATGTGTATATAGCTTGAGTATTTTGGAGAAGTGACAATAATTCCTAAACAATATGAGTGGGAAAGATTTTCTTATGAACAAAAACAAAGGAAGTAGATAGAGTTGAAAATGACAATTTAAATCTACCAATTAAATCTAGTGATTCAGCTGTAGCATCCAGGAGTCTAGGCTAGGCTTCTGACACAAAGTAGGCCTAAATTATGCCTAATACAAAAACTGTGAATAGGGAAAAGCTTTTATTTGGAAACATTTCAAAGTAAGTGAAACGTGAAAGTGAAAAGTTAAGTAAGTAACTGTAACAGGGGATTCTTTTTTTTCATTTAATGGTGGTTATAGGGTAATTTCTTAATCTTTTTATTCCATACATTCCTTTAATCCCTTTTGTTACTTGACCAAGTTTTTAGCTTAAGAGTCATCTTCACCCCTGTGCCAGTGTCCCATTGTTGCGCAGTCGGCAATGTTAACCATACGGCTTTTAATGGAAAACATGGTATTGCAATCCCCTGTTTCGGAAGCCGTTTTTCAACCGATTTTCTTTAAATTTGGTAAGTGTTTAGTTGAATAATCATACTATGTCGCTCATACCTCGGAATTTTGAAAATTTAACAAATATTACTAAGGAAAATCGAGTTACTTTGTGACGTCTCAAAGAGTAATATTTGTTAAATTTTCAAAATTCCGAGGTATGAGCGACATAGTATAACTATTAAACTAAACACTTACCAAGTTTAAAGAAAATCGGTTGAAAAACGGCGTCCGAAACAGGGGAATGTAATACCATGTTTTGCATTAAAAGCCGGTTAACATTGCCGACTGCACAACAATGGGCTAGTGGATCAAAGGTGAAGATGACTCTTAAGAATTTTTTTAATCAGCGATTTAAAAACCAATATTTTTTCCTTCACGTAGTTTTTAAGCAAATCAAACTTAGGCCTAAAGTGATCTTTTGTAGAAATAGTAGGATAGCCTAGTCATTTTACTATAGTAGTAAAGTATATTTTTATATTTGAGTTTAGGCTAGTTATTTTAAGGCAATTTTCAATATTTTTATGTTCACGTAATACTCGACTCGACTCGACTCGAAACTCGAGTATTCTACTTACTACTCGACTCGACTCGACTCGTTCCAAAAAATATGATACTCGCCCATCCCTAGTGTATGGCTTACTTTGTCGCCGGAGGTGGAGGCGTGGCTGTGTGGTGGGGGGGAGAGCGTCTGGGCGAGTGCTTTGAGCACCTCGGCACTCATCAGCACCGGCATCAGCTCGGCCATGTTGATGTATAGGAGTCTCAAGTGCTCATGTTTGGCTTACCTCGTCAGCAGGGGTGGAGGCGTGGCTTTGTGGTGGGGGGAAGAGCGTCTGGGCGAGTGCGTTGAGCACCTCGGCACTCATCAGCACCGGCATCAGCTCGGCCATGTTGTTGTATAGGAGTCTCAAGTGCTCATGTTTGGCTTACCTCGTCAGCAGGGGTGGAGGCGTGGCTGTGTGGCTGGGGGAAGAGCGTCTGGGCGAGTGCTTTGAGCACTTCGGCACCCATCAGCACCGGTAATATCTCGGCCATGATGTTGTATAGGAATCTCAAGTGCTCATGTTTGGCTTACCTCGTCAGCAGGGGTGGAGGCGTGGCTTTGCGGTGGGGGGAAGAGCGTCTGTGCGAGTGCGTTGAGCACCTCGGCACCCATCAGCACCGGTAATATCTCGGCCATGATGTTGTATAGGAATCTCAAGTGCTCATGTTTGGCTTACCTCGTCAGCAGGGGTGGAGGCGTGGCTTTGCGGTGGTGGGGGGAAGAGCGTCTGGGCGAGTGCGTTGAGCACCTCGGCACTCATCAGCACCGGTAATATCTCCGCCATTATGTTGTATAGGAATCTCAAGTGCTCATGTTTGGCTTACCTCGTCAGCAGGGGTGGACGCGTGGCTGTGTGGCGGGGGGAAGAGCGTCTGTGCGAGTGCGTTGAGCACCTCGGCACTCATCAGCACCGGCATCAGCTCGGCCATGTTGTGGTACAGGAAGAACAGGAACTGGATGATGGTCACTGGGTAGTCTCGCAGCCACTCCGGCAGACTCTCTGGGCTGAGGTGAATAATGGATAAAGTCAAAATCTTGAACGAAATTCATTTAACAAGACTAGAACAGCTCTCTAATCCATCCATCTTTTGATCACATTATCAATTAATTTCTTTTATTACAAATTCATTAACCCATTTAATGCCAAATTATTTCTTTTAAATTTAGTGCAGTGGCTTAGTGCTGCCCTCTCGTAGCGGAATTGCATACCAACGGCCAACAGTCTTCCCGCTAGTATAGCTGAAATTAGAAATTATATTAAAAATTTCTAAAACCAGGGAAGACGAGATCTGTCTTTTTACTTTTAGGGAAAGTTAAGAGGCAATCTCTATCTTGATTATGTAAAAGATTTAATAAAAAAACTACTCAATCTTTTGTTTTAAACATTGTAAAGATTTTCTTATAGAGTCTGAGAATTTGTTATAGAGTATGAACACACTACATTAGTAAATTTGTCTATATCGTATCTGTTTTTCATTTTATACAAAGGTTTGAACTAGGTTCATGTACACGGAATCAGAGTCATTCCGATCCATGTTATAATTTGGGGTGTGCGAGTATTCGGCTTGGGCTCGAGACATTTTGAAAAAGCTCAAAATTTGCACCGAACTTTTACATAGAAATAAAAATACACTTAATTTGCTTTGTGATCTAAAATAATGTTGATTTCAGGGGACGTGAAACATTATTGTGATGGACTTCTTTAAAATAGAGACTGAATTGGCTCCTATTCTGCATATTGTCCGTGCGGTGGACGTACGCACCTCTTGTAGTCCTGACTGAGCATGGTGTGGACCATGGCCAGCAGTACGGTGACCGCCTGCGGACACAGCGTCACCCGGCCACTCAGCGCCGTCACCGACTGGCTGGCCGGGATGCCGAACATGAAGTTCCACACGTTGTCTAGGTCCAGCTGCAACAATAACACCATCACATGTTATGGTGTGGACCATGGCCAGCAGTACGGTGACCGCCTGCGGACACAGCGTCACCCGGCCACTCAGCGCCGTCACCGACTGGCTGGCCGGGATGCCGAACATGAAGTTCCACACGTTGTCTAGGTCCAGCTGCAACAATAACACCATCACATGTTATGGTGTGGACCATGGCCAGCAGCACGGTGACCGCCTGCGGACACAGCGTCACCCGGCCACTCAGCGCCGTCACCGACTGGCTGGCCGGGATGGCGAACATGAAGTTCCACACGTTGTCTAGGTCCAGCTGCAACAATAACACCATCACATGTTATGGTGTGGACCATGGCCAGCAGCACGGTGACTGCCTGCGGACACAGCGTCACCCGGCCACTCAGCGCCGTCACCGACTGGCTGGCTGGGATGCCGAACATGAAGTTCCACACGTTGTCTAGGTCCAGCTGCAACAATAACACCATCACATGTTATGGTGTGGACCATGGCCAGCAGTACGGTGACCGCCTGCGGACACAGCGTCACCCGGCCACTCAGCGCCGTCACCGACTGGCTGGCCGGGATGCCGAACATGAAGTTCCACACGTTGTCTAGGTCCAGCTGCAACAATAACACCATCACATGTTATGGTGTGGACCATGGCCAGCAGTACGGTGACCGCCTGCGGACACAGCGTCACCCGGCCACTCAGCGCCGTCACCGACTGGCTGGCCGGGATGCCGAACATGAAGTTCCACACGTTGTCTAGGTCCAGCTGCAACGATAACACCATCACATGTTATGGTGTACTCAATGGCTGATTGATGACCTAACTAATATAGAAGTAATCACACATCTGATAGTATTCAATCAAACCTTACACAGGTCAACAACATAATATTTACGAATATAAATTTGTATACATTGAAAAAAAAATGTAGAAAACTATGAGAACTTCGACTGTTGCACAGTTGCAAACACGGCTCACGAAAAAAAAAAATTAGACTTTTGAAAATGTTTGCCTGATATTGTGTTTTTAGATAATACTTATCACTGTTAAATTGCTTTCAAAAACGTTTTTAAAAATAAGCTGAAATGAGACGGTGAAAACCAAAACTTTGTTTAGGCAAATCCTACAGGTCTGTGAGAGTTCAGTTTAGCAATATTAGCTTTGTGCATGCGTTAAGCAAGTGCTTTGTGATTGCAAACATTATTTTATATTTTTATGGTGTAAATAGAGGCCAACAATCATTTCACTGAGTTTTTGGTATTTCTCATAATCCTGAATTATTATCTCATAAACTTTCTGAATAATCCAAATATGTTGATAAATTTAATCTTGAGATCCAAACAATGTTTGGAAACCAATGTTCAGATCGTTGGGAACAAACCTTGGGATCGGCGGGCAGCAGTTTGACGGGCTGCCCCATCATGAGGGCCATCAGCAGGAAGTAGACCTGAGCGATGTCGATGTGCTGGGTGAGCAGGTACGCGAGGTGCTGGAACCCCGGCACACACAACGCCTCGCTGTGCACCTGCGCCTGTGACTTGGGCACCGCCGTCCCCAACTGGTAGCCTGCGGTGGGGAGTTGTGGAGTTAAAAAAAAGGGTTTGGACGGTTCAGGGGTTAATTTTGTGATTAATATAGTTGAGCAGGGAGGAAACGGAGTGAACTGTTATATCTATGACATAAACCTCAACATGATATTTCAGTCTAACCTTAAGTATCTTATTCAATATTCAATACTCAACACGATTTATTTATCAGGTTGACAATGGATATGCTACGCCATACATAAATAAACAAAACAAACAAACAATAAATTCAAAACCAACATCCTATTTTAAAGTCTTATCTTAAGTAAAATTCTTTACAGAATATGTTTTACAAATTAACAGCTTCCTTATTCTGAATATTTTATGGCCATTTTGCACTTTAATATCCATTGGACGATTCTCAAACATTATAATTGCGGAGTAGAATATATTCACATGAGTATATTAACTTGGGTTAATATTTGATGGCTTATGGTGTTTGAGTAACAATAAATTTATTTTGCAGTAAAGAAATTACAATCCCAGCGGCCGAGAAAATAATATCTTGTGAGTTAATGACATGCTAATAGAATATTGTAAAAAGAGTTAGGTGATTTAAGGAGTTGTGTTTTTAGCACCTGGAGACCTCAAAAAGGAAATGTATTATGGTCTTTACTTTATTTCTTATAAAAAACATACTGTAAGAGATTCTTTATAAAGTGAACTCTTTGAGAGGTAGGATGGTAAAAAATTGGTAACATACAGTATAAATCACCTGGAAATGTCTCCTGCACTGATAAAAACTGTAGTCGTTTTTAAAGTAAAAATATTCAACAACTGAATGAGATTTAGCGCTTCCAGAAAAAGAATGTCAAAAGTACATTGCTAAATTTGTTTAAATAACTAAACTAAACACAACCATTATCAAATATAAATAAAATATTAAAACCCCATCCTTCATGGATCAACTAATCCTATGCAAAAACATATATTAATCAAGAATAGGAAATATCAAACATTTTCTAATATTGAGTAACTTACCCAAGACAACTCCAAGTTTGTTGTGCAACACAAGTTCGGTGTCCTGCAGCCAGCCTCCATTGCTCGTCCCTTCCCTGAACTTGGTTAGAAGAGAGGGAATGGAACCCAGTACCACCAGCACCCTGAGGCCCCACACCACGGTGGAGGGGTGCAGGTGGCCTTGCATGAACAGCAGAGGCCAGTCCATCCCCAGCACTGTCACCACCTCCTCACAGAACCTGCAACACAACTGTCACTGTCACATCCACAGCAGGAGTATGAAGCCCATCACCCTGAGGCCCCACACCACGGTGGAGGGGTGCAGATGGCAGGAAGCAACATGACCACTTTACGCTCGCCAAAACCCCTCGCACTACTCCTTATATTCAATTAAATTAGGGGTGTGCGAGTACTCGAGTGGTCGAATAGTTGTGGTCGAATACTAGCACTATTCGGCTCGGCTCGAGGTTATGCCAAACTATTCGGGTGGTCGACCTGAAAATGATTACAGAAGCAACAATTTAGGGATGGACGGGTCTCGAAATTACGAGAAATTTTCGAGAAATTTTTAATCTCGTTAACCGAGACGAGATTTTATTTTGATCGAGATTTTTCGAGACGAGAAATAATTCATGAATAACGATAAAACGGGTATAAATAATCTACAAATTTAATACTGCAAAATAAATTATTTTGAAGCAATGTGAAGTGTTTTATTTTCCTATCCTCCTCACAACTTCAAACTTAAATTGCCATCATAAACGACGGTTGGACTTCCAAGATTTGGACTGGACTGGAGAGTGGGAGACGGCTCTACGGCTGCATCTGCACGGACTGTTAGTGGTACTGAAGAATGACGATCAACAGTAGTGGGCGGAGTAAAACACTCTCAACACTAGTGCAGATGTCAGTGTCAGTGAAAAGCAGAGTAAAAGTGATGTGTCTGTGAGTGGAGTCAGTTTAGCAGTGATCTCAGATAACATTGTTGTTCCAACTTCTTCTTTTTTACCAATAATTCAAAATTCTCCAAAGAATGTATAACTTTAGCTAAGGATGTGTATAGTTCTTCACAGCACAATTTACAAAACTTATCAAGCCACAAACCTAAACCAAACTTTGACTCCGCCAAAAACAAAATAATAATATTTCACCAAAACATAGAACATCTCGAGTCTCGGAAAAATGGATTAGAAATTATTATTGATGATATAAATCCACACTTATTAGTAATAACCGAGCATAATATGAAAGAATATGAAATTCAAAGGTTTAATATTGATGGTTACACTCTTAAAAATTATTTTTGCAGAACAAATTTTACAAAAGGTGGTGTGGCATTAATTGCTAAAAATAATTTAAATAATCTGAAAATAACAAAAATTTCACCCTCTTTAGTACAGGAAACTTGTCAGGAGAAGGTTTTTGAATGTTGTGCGGTGAAGTGCTGTACCACCAATTATCAGTTTATATTATTAGGAGTTTACCGTTCCCCAAGCGCATGTAGCAAACTATTTTTAGACAAACTTAGTTTTGTAATTGACAACCTCTTGGGAATTTGTAAAAATATAATTGTAGCTGGGGACATTAATATAAATGTTTTGGAAAAAAATCATACATATAAACAGTTTTTAAACACATTAAAAAGTCACAGCATGAGATATTTAGTGGATTTTCCCACAAGAGTTGTTAAAAATTCAAAATCATCCATTGATAATTTCTTAACAAATATTATTGATGTACAGTTGTATGTGTATGGCTTGATTACTTGTTTGTCAGATCATGATGGTCAGGTACTTGAGATAAATATCACCCTTGATCATGACCAAAACAATTCAAAAATAAAAACTTGTAGAAATTTTTGCCAAGAAAACATAAATTTGTTTAAATCAAAATTAAAAGATGAGGACTGGATGGAAATTTACATGTCTCCTGTTGAATATAAGTACTCTAAGTTCCATCAGCAATTTTTTTATTATTTTAATGAGTGCTTTCCACAAATTACTGTCAAAACAGGATCTAAAAAGAATTTCTGGATGAATACTAGGTTAAGAGAAGAGAAAGAAGCTATTGTTAGACTGAGTAAGTGTGCAAGAAATCAAGATAAGGAATGCAAAGAACTTAAAATTCGTCAAAGAAAATATAAATTTAATCTTTTAAAAACAAAAAAAGAATATTATAACAAAAAAATCAAACGGTCATCAAACATTTCAAAAACAACATGGTCAATTATTAATAAGGAAGTTTTTAATGGCAAAAAACAAAAAGAATTGCAAAATATTTCATTAAAAGTTAACAATAAGATAATTAGCAAACAAAAAGAAATAACAAATCTATTTAACTCTTTTTTTACAAAACCTTTAACGTTACATTCAAATTCTCTTTCTAATACTACATTGGTTACCTCTTTAAAAAATATATGGCATCCAAAATTTTATTTTGAACCAGTAACTGATAGCGAAATAATAACTATTATACAATCTTTAAAAAATAAAACAACATCTGGCTATGATGATTTATCCGTTAAAATTTTGAAAAATGTGAAGGAGGAGATTAAATTCATTATAACGCACTTAATCAATTCATCCTTTGTAACAGGAATGTTTCCAAACGAACTTAAAATTGCTAGAGTTATACCAGTTTATAAAAAAAACTCTAGGAAAGATATTTCAAACTACAGGCCAGTGTCAATTCTCCCAGCAATCTCAAAGGTATATGAGAAAGCTGTTTACAACAGAATGAACAGCTTCTTAAACCAGTATGAACTAATTGACAATGAACAACATGGTTTCCGTGCTGGTAGATCGACTGTTACATCAGTGGTTACTTTCATTGAGTCAGTAATAAATTCACTAGATAAAGGTTTAAATTCAGCTGGCGTCTTCATGGACATGTCCCAGGCATTTGATAATGTAGACCACAATCAATTAATAGTAAAACTCGATAATTTAGGTATTAAAGGAGTCACTCTCAATTGGTTTAAATCATATTTAGAGGAACGCTACCAATTTGTGGAAATATCAACTTTGTCAAAAAATAATATCATCCAAAAAACAAGATCTGATTTATTAAAGACTTCATCCGGTGTCCCACAAGGATCTATTCTTGGTCCTCTTTTATTTATATGTTACCTTAAGAATCTTCCAAACTCTCTACATGACCCAGGTAGTAAGTTAAGTATATATGCAGACGATATTAATCTTAACACAACTGGGAAATCCCTAACTGATTTAGAAATTTCCGCTAAATCCGAATTAAATAGTCTGAGTCAGTTTTTAACTGATCATAATTTAACACTTAATGCTAGTAAAACAAATTTTATTCTTTTCAAATCAAAAAGAGACAAGAATAATAAAAGTATAAAGTTAACTATAGATAAAAATTCCATTGCTCAAGTTAAAACCTCAAAATTATTGGGTCTAACAGTCGATGAAAATTTAAGCTGGAATGACCATATTGAGTATTTAACAAAAAAACTTAATTCTGGTCTATTTGTCTTAAGAACAATGTCATATCTTTGTGACAAATCAGTTCTTAAAATGGTATATCATGCTCATATTGAATCGCATATTAACTATGGAATTAGTATTTATGGTGGGACATCAGCAATGAATTTAAAAAAGATTTTAACACTACAAAAAAAAGCAATCAGATTAATACATAAATTAAAATATAACCAGTCCGTCAAATCCCATTTTAAAGAGATGAGAATTTTTACGGTCCACGCCTTATATATTTTTGAAACGATTAAATATGTTTTCCAAATTGCTGATACCCAAGAATTACCTGTTCATAATTATAATACGAGGGGCAAAAATTATTTAGTTAAAGAACAACCAAGACTTGAACTTTTAAAAAATAAAACTTCATATATTGGAAACTATTTTTTTAGAAAACTCCCCACCTTTATAAAAAATGAAAAAGACAAATCTAAATTTATGAAAAAATTGAAGGCATTCTTACTTGACCTTGCACCTTACAGTTTAGAAGAATTTGTTAATTTCAATTTTTAAGTAACGTATAGTATTTTGTAAAGTAAAATAAAATGTTTCTTATTGCTAATATTGGTAGTAAGTTACAATAGACTTGACACTATTCATGTATATAAATTGTATACAATTTGATGAATAAAGACT
The DNA here is from genome assembly GCA_030545055.2 of Neoaliturus tenellus. Classification (NCBI taxonomy): domain Eukaryota; kingdom Metazoa; phylum Arthropoda; class Insecta; order Hemiptera; family Cicadellidae; genus Neoaliturus; species Neoaliturus tenellus. The sequence continues at coordinate 66,050,220 of CM061531.1, read as the reverse complement.
TTTTGAATCTTGAATCTTGAATCTTGAGTCAACATAGCTTCTGATTTATAAAATAATTCATTTGTTTGATAAAACTTTAGAACATTGGGAAAACTTTATAAACAATAAACAATCATTATTTGACATTTAATTGCTTCAAGACGATTATTTAAAACTGATTCAAATAATTTTTGACAAATTTAAGAGCTGTTTTGACATTAGCAGTAAGAATTAGTGATGGGTCGGTACCAAAATTTCAAAGTCGGTACCGGTACCGGTTCTTTTAAAGGATCGGTTCTCGGTTCTCGGTACCGGTACCAAGTACTCATTTTTTAATTGAGGTTAATATAACAGGAAATATAAAAAAAAGTTTGTACATTGAAGTGATATTTCAAAAGTATTGAGAATGAAGGAATTAAATTAACCAACACATGAAAGTAAAAGAATTAGGATTGAGTGACAACAGTGTTGGGGTGTCTATGTGAAAACGTTCATCAAAAGGAGATTTTACTAAAAATAATAAAAAATAGTAAATGTTTGTTTTAGAATATTTTTTTATGTACAATAACAGATTTAGGAGTCCACAGGCCAAATTTTAACACTTAAACTTCGGGTCGGGCCTAGTAAAAAATCATTTCCCTTAGGTCTCCGATCAAAAATCTCCCTAGGAGTTAGGCTGAAAAGTATTTTTATTCTGCATTGTTAATTCTTCAACTACTATCTGTTTAAATAAACTTACTTCATTAAATTAGTTGACTAAAAAATGTATTTGTTATGTTTAATTTAAAAATATATTTAGGTTCTTATAATATTATAAAACAATAATTGTACTAAATAAATGATTTACTTAACAATGCTTTTCTAATTTAAATTTGAATGAAAAGTCACATAACTTTATTTGACGTTTTATTTAATTTGTGAAGATTAGACGAATTAAATGAGCCATCTCTTAGCTTTCTACGGCAATTGGTTCAAAAAGTAGCAATTGGTACTAGGAGCAAAAAACACCCCTCTTGAATAAATTACTGCCGGACGTCAATAAATAAGCTGAACAATAGATCGTCTCCGGCGCGGGCGTTCACGGAATGTGCCATGTTTTTGTGTCGCGTTTACCTCGTTAGCGAGATCGCCGGCCGCCGGACGTAAACATCTATTGTTCAGTAGTTCCCGAATACGTCTAGAAATTTTGGGACCCGACCATCCTTAGAATATTTTATGTTTTGGTTTATGATTTTTTTTTCATTGTTCTGTATTCTTTAAGAACATTTGTTAGTTATTTAATGATTTATATTTCATTTTAAAGTTTTAATAATTATTAAACAAAATAATGAACTATTTTTTTTCAACCAAAAATCATTCAACCTTTAATATATTTCTATCGACTTGTAAAACTAAAGGTACGGCTACACATAGCAGGAAAGGATACGGAAAGGAAACGGAAAGGACACGGACAAAATTCTGATGGGGTGGCTACACATATCGGGACACGGACAGGACATTTCTGAGTCGGAAGGCTGCGCGCGCAGCCGTCAGACGTCGGAAGGTTGCGCGCGCAGCCGTCCGACACGGCTCATCCCGCCGGCCGCCACACTCACTACACTGAGCTACCGTTATCATTTTCTGATAGTGTCGGAAGGGGTGGCTACACATACCAGGACGGGACACGGACAGGACAAGACAGTGGCGGATGAATGCTCGTTTGGCGATCCATCCGACACGACAAATGTCCTGTCCGTGTCCTTTCCGTGTCCTTTCCTGCTATGTGTAGCCGCTCCCATTTGATAACACAGGGAGCATTCATCAGAAACTGTCCTGTCCGTGTCCTTTCCGTGTCCTTTCCTGCTATGTGTAGCCGCACCTTAAGGCGAAAAAAATATCCATAATTTGTTTTGGTTGGACAAATAATTCAGGATATAGGAGATAGGGTAACTGTACTCTTATCTTATCAGTCAACTGTAGCGGACTGTCTTGCGTCGGCCCGGCTGGCCCCCCTCCTCCCCGCGCCAGACGGACAGAACAATAACTTACTGATAAGATAAGACATCATAGTTCTTATCGGAGTTTTATCAGTCTACCTGGTCGTCTCAAATACAATCGCATTGTTATTTCCGAGAAAACTGTGGACGGGCGCGTTTTGTTTTAGTTTATTTTATTGTAAACAGACCAAGGTACCGAGGTACCGGTACCGAGATTTTGACATCGGTTCTCGGTACCGGTACTTTTGCCAAGAACCGGTGGTACCGAGAACCGACTTTAGGTACCGACACATCCCTAGTAAGAATAGTAGTGACAATCAGATGAATGACAAGACACAAGATAGCCAATCAGGTTGAATAATGGCTAACCTCAAATATCCCACGTAATACATAATTTAATTTCCTTTCACACTCTTAGCAGAGTTCAGCTATTTTAAGCCATAAATGCTTAAAATCGGCTGATGGTTGATTTTATTTCAAGGTTTGGATACTAAAAAAAACTGAATAGGCCTATTAACAATAATTGTTGAACAGCAATAAATAGGTTGTGTTGAATACATAGAAAATCAATGGTCTTACCAGAACCATACAGGCTTCATGGCTAATGCTTGCCTTTATTCAGTTAGGAGCAAATAAATAAAAACCTTACCACTAGCAGATGACAAATGGACAAATCGAGGTAGTTACATGAATTCAAAAGCAGTGAAAGTTATGTATACAGGACTTGAATAGTTTGGAGAAATGAAAAGGAATAGCAAACAAAATGAAAGCTGAAGATTGTCTTGTGGACAAAGAAGAAGAGAGAGTTGAAAATTAAAATCCTCCAATTAAAAGTTATTTCTTGTTAGCCTCCCGGTCTCTAGGCTTGTGATTCAAAGTTAGTAGGCCTATGCCTATTACAAATCTGTGAGTGAGGAAAAGCTCTTATATGGAAACATTTTAAAGTAGGTTAATAGTGAAAAGTGTGAAACATGAAAGTGAAAAGTAACTGTAACAGATGATTCTCTTTTTAGGGTTTATGGTGAGCCTACATCTTCTCGACCTTTTTATTGGGTACATTCCTTTATAGGCCTAGACCTTTTGTTAAGAAAGTGACTTTTTTAACTTCAGTTTATTAATATAATCAGCAATTTACAAAGAAATATTTGTTCCTTCACATTAATCAGGATTAACCATGTTACAAAATCAGATTAAAATCCCGAACGCACATTTCTCGTAATGTATGAGAGGGAAAATCTCGTCTCGATCTCGTCTCGAAATTATTTGAGAATTAAAAATTCTCGTCTCGTCTCGTCTCGAACTGAAAATCCAATCTCGTCCATCCCTACAACAATTCCACACAAAAAAAGAGTTAAGAAGAAAACTCTGTACTAACAATTATTTGATTTATTAATTAATGGAAAAAAGCAGAGAAACACGGCAATTTATAATTGAGCTGTGTGATTGCAAACAGGGTTAGGGAGGTAAGACGATGGCAGGTGCGGGGCGGGGTTTGTTTACGACGCAATAGGACCACGGTAATGACATTGACTGGTGGAGTCAACACACGCACCCACGCACACACTCTTACATGCACCCACACACACACTCTCACACACCCTCGCCCGGAGAAATATGTTCTAAAAATAGAAACCATAACAGTGGGGTTTTGTTTGTTTTTTTGCGATCCCATCCCAGTGCGGATTCCTAACAATATATAGAGAGAGAGAGAGACGGAGTGACCTTGACTGCTAGAAACAACTGGTCGCCCGCCGGGATATAACAATATAAACCAAGAAAGGTCCTATTAGTTTCCACTTCATTGTGTAATTATCGTTTTGATTTGTGTGCTATTCAGTGACCCTTAGTAATTTTGGGTTATATTATGCAAAACAACACATTTCAAAATGCATTTGATTTGCATTTCAAGAAATGTTTGATAAAGTGACATTAAAATTTTATTTGACAAATTTATTAGACTAATTTAGTAGCTAAACATTTAAAACAATTTATTGTTCTTAAATTTTTACCAGTTAGACAAAAAGATGAACAATAACTTGTTTTTGTTTGCGTGCTCTTATCTTGAATAAATTATCCCAAGCGACCCTTCCCCCCTCCTCCCCCCTTCACCTTACTCGCCCATCCCAGCTGCCAGATGCCAAACAATAGAACACCTGACCTTGGTTTTTGTCCACGTTGGACCCTTTCATTGTGTTCCTTGTTCACTCAATTAGAAGATCTGTTAACCGTGGTTTTGGGTTATCCGGGATCCTTCAACCAGTCATTACCCCGGTTAATCGGGAGTTGACTGTGTTTTACTTTTTTCATTTAATGGCCAAAAAATGGCCTTTTGGGAAGATAAAATATGAAAAACACAGAAAAAATTTTTTTTACAATTTTTTTTTTATTTTTTTTACTGTAATTTTTTTTACAGAAAAAATTATCATAAATTTTTTTTTTTTTTTTTTTTTTGCTGTCCGGGCTCGGCTTGACTCGGCTCGAAACTCGAATATTTCATTACCAGCTCGGCTCGGCTCGGCTCGACCAGAAAAATCACTATTCGCACACCCCTAAATTAAATGCTAACAGTCACGTAACACGGAGGCTGCTTCCGTGTGTCACCTCATGGTACAATTATATGAGAGTCATAGCCACTTCGGATAATACTCCCACTTCGGCAAATATTATATCTCTCACTATTATAATGTATCAATTATATTTTTTGGGTGACACCCATGATCGTGCCACTATGCTCGCAGAGTGACGTTCTGTGTGTCACCAACGGTGTTTTTTTTTTTTTTTTATTGTTGTTTTTGTATAAATAATTTTAATGCATTAATTAATACTTTTATTGGTTATACATGGTTTTTGCACAAGTTTGTATTAATATGTGTATAAAATTACCCTGTTTGTCCATTATTTCAATACGCGGAGAAAAACTCCGCGAGTCACAATATGTGTTTTAAAATCCATGTCACCGACGAAGGTTTAAAAGGGAGAAGACAACCTATAAAGAATAACTGAATAAAATAAATCCCTCATTTTTTCAGATAAAATCAAATATTTTCTTTTCTTCCATCTTTTTTTACAGTTCTCCTTCACTGTGTTATTTTGCATGGTCCGCATTGACTGTCTTGGAACCAATGAAACAAGTAGAGGGTTAAAGCTGTTTTAGTAAAAGACATAATACTTATAAAACAACTATTTTAGAGCGGGGCTTGAACCCATTACAACCCCCAATGTTACTCACGCAGTGTTGACGGTGTTGCGCGGCGTGAACAGCAGTGAGTGCAGCAGCTGGAGGCAGCGGTTGCGCAGCAGTATCCAGTTGGCGGTGTCGGCCGGTGTGTCTGTATCTGCCAGCTCCACGCTGGACTGGCGGCTGCGTGGTGAGCACTCCTGCAGAACGATGTCCCGCTCACTGGCAGCACTGCTGGGCAGCGTGGCTGTCATGAACTGGCCGAACCTGTGACACATTACACCGGCTTACCAGTAGAACCAAGAAAAAACATAATTGAATTTATTTTCATTTTTGTATGCATTGTGTTAACAAAATTTTGTTTATCAAAAAGTTGATATAAGGATAAATTTTAGACGATCATTTTAGTTTTTTTTAAGAGTGCCTAGGAAAGCAGCACACTTGATGGTGAAGCTTAATGGTAAGCTTACAGAAAACCAATTGTATGAAGGTTTTATATTCTATTATATGTTTGTAACTATGGGAGAAGCAGAATAATTCAAAATTCTCTTATTTTAAAACGTTTTAAATCAGGACATTTCTTCAGATTTCTGGTAAACAAATTATATAAAGTATAATGGTTAAGTTAATTTGAATTTTTGTATAACTTTTGGATAATTTGGATAATTTACACTGGCCCCTTGAGGTTTAAACTATCCAAGTTCTATTGCATAACTAACAAGTACCAAATATTTCACATATGGGGTTACTCACGCTAGCAGGTCCTGAGCCAGGGGCTGCCCCGCCAGCACCGCCCCCAGCAGCCCCAGCAGCACCTGTCTGGTGGCGGGGCTGGTCACCTCAGGCAGTATCCGCAGCAGCCGCCCCACCAGCTGCATCTCACGCATTGTGTTCAAGTTATGCCGTTTCTCGCTTGACTCCGTCACCAGCTCATACAAATGCTCCAGCAGGGACCTTTGCAGCTCGCCCGGCGCACCGTGCCACACCTGCCGCGGACAACCACACCGGGTCAGCATTGGAATCAGTGTAAATAAACCACACAATACACACTTGATCGCATTGTTATTTTCTGAGAAAACTGTAGCATTTTGTTTTAGTTTATTTTATTGTAAACAGACTGAGGTACCGGTACCGAGATTTTGAAATAGGTTCTCGGTACCGGTACTTTTGTCAAGAACCGGTGGTACCGAGAAACGACTTTAGATACCGACACTTCCCTAGTTTAAATATTAAAAATAGTTGATAATACAAGAGAAGAAATTAATAAAAGAGAAATGATGATGGAGAAAGATATACATTCTATCTGGGTTTCAGACTCAGCCATTTTAAAGAGAAAAAGTTCACACAGTAAGCTTCTAAACCAGTAAACCAATACCTCTAGATCGCAGAGTAAGTCCTGGAAGCTGACGGGGTGAGGTATGGAGGAGCTCTCCCGACCCGAGTCGACCGTCCCCACCAGACTGAACGCCAGGTGCAGGATGTGCGAGTTGAGCAGTGCACGCTTCTTGCGCAGCAGCATGGCGAGTGTCTGGTAACCGCGGCGGCGGTCCATCTCCTGCTGCACGCTGCGGTTGCCTCTCACCACGCACACGAGCGCCTTCACACCCGCATACAGGCTCTCTACGTCCTGAGCCATCGCGATCAGACCTGCACAACAACGGAGGTTGGGTTGGATTGGATAAAAATGTTAAACATTGCTGTGGTATTTTGATTTTATATTTCAGTATACAAATGAAACCAATATTCTTTTGGTAAAACCTAAACCAAGCCTAAACACTTGCGATTTTTCAGAAACATTGTGACACAACCACAAAATTGATTTAAATATTAGTTTTTTGAACGGAAGGTACAGTTTTGAGCAAAAAATTTACATTAATACTCAGTTATTTGGGAATTAAGTAATAAATTTTTCAGCCAATGCTTACTACTTATTGAATAACTCAATACAACTAAAACAACACTACAATACAAATACAAATTAACTCGGCTTTAAATCAAAACCTCTAATTATGTTTTAACAAAAATGAAGGCTATTTAGAGATACTTATTAACAAGTCCAAAGTTTTGAAAATGTTGCAAATATTTTTGCAGAAGTGCTCAATAAACAGCAAATACCTTCGCCATGATAATTAAACGTGACTGTTAAAAACAGCTTGATCCATTAAAAACTCTTATTTAATCACAAATATGAATTTGGATCAAAGCATTTTCATTAACCACTTGCTTGAGTATTTTATTTTTTTAGATCTAACCACTTAACAAAGATGGAGTCTTAACATTTAGAAACTAAATGAGCATCACAAATTACAGCCATAATTGAACAGATTGCAAGGAAATAACTAGGACAGTTACTATGTAATCTCTAGTCATTTAAAATAACAATATTAGTAACAAATAAAGCATACAGTAATTATTGAACTCCATTTAAATAAGAGTACACAGAATGAAACATCTCATATACAGGGGCTATTCAAAATGTAAGGACCAATTTGTAATTACAAAAAAATATTGTTTCAACAGAGAACAAGAAAAAAATGTAGCCTACTATGTATACATCTGAAAGTGCAACTAAAATAGGCCTATTCCTTTTCTGCATAGTTGCTGAACAAATAGAGGCACTTGTAGTATAGGTACCGGTACACTAGCTTTAAAATTCCTTTGTCTTAAGAATTCCGCAGCCAGCGATTTCAGCCATTCAGTGACGAGCATCCAGAGCTCTTTGCTGTCGTCAAAGCGCTGTGTTACTCTTGTGTTACTCAGGTTGTCATTCTTGGGAACCTTGTGGAAGTTGCTTGGTGCCATATCAGAACCATAGGGTGGATCAGGAAAATCTCTCATTTGAATGAATTGAGGAGTTCTTGGGTGTTTGCCGTTGAGGTCAGGCAGTGTCATGCAAAATCAAATATTTTTTTGAAAACTTTCCTTGATGATTTTTTAAAACTTTAATTTCAAGGTACTTATTGGAAAAGGAAAAGCTCCATTCCTGTGAAACATAAATTTTTACAAATCCTTCATTAATTTGGAAACCAGATCATCAATCACAATGCCACTCTCCTCTTTGTCATGAACGTTGGTTTGGACATTTTTAAACTGAATACATAAGTTTTTGATTGAACCTTCATTTATTCATTACATTGAATAAATGAATTTCATACAGTTGCCAATAAACTTATATAAGTTATAGGTATTTGCACCAACAAAAACCGTATTAGCTCCTCACAAAATGCAGGATTCTCCGTTGCAGAATAAATTACAAATTGGAATATTAAGGAAAAAAAACCAAGAAAAAACAGGTGAAACAGGGATGTTCCCATTGTCACATGTACACCTAAAGATGCGCAATCTTTGTAAGACGGAAACGTTCCTTACATTATGAATAGCGTACAACCCGCTTACCCAGCAGTACAGAGCAGCCGCCGACGTTCTCAATCATCTTGGTGACTGGCTTGGGCGTGAAGACGCGTACGCCGAGGTAGCCAACAACGACGCCACCGAGGCTGCGCGCTGGGCCGGCCAGGTGGCCCGCTGCGTTGTGCAGAACCCGGATGGGAGTGGCGTTCTCGTGCGATGACATGCCCAGCTGTGACACACAAGGCGAGCACAGTGTAGAAATACTTTTTTAGGTCATTTAATGAGAAAGTCAGTACATTTTTACTTTACAGTCATACTAGAAAGATTTTAAATACCCCATTAAATACATCCCTCCTTCACATGTGTTCAGCGACATTTTCTTAAATGATCTCGGAGTTTGGGAAATTTAGAATTTTTTGCAATCACTACAATTGATTCTATACAACCCAAACTATTCAAACTTGTCGATGGTTGTATTTACAGATTTAGCTAATTAATTTTTAAGTTTAAATCTGTTATTTCTTATTTTGAAACTTAAATTATAAATGTAAATTATTTTTTCAAATTATATTGTGAGCTTCATTACCAAATACTTTGCAGAATTAATAATAAGCATCACTGCCGCAGCAGACCTACTGATTGTTTGTTCCAGTACCTGTTTCGCGATGGACTTGTTGTCGACGCGGCTGTACACCTTGCGTATTTTAGCCAGCGTGAGGTGAGTGACGGCCTTGGCATTGAGTCCAAACACTACCTTCTCCTCCGCCACCAGGGCCGGCAACCCTACAACACAAACACTCGAGTGACTGTCACATCATTAACCCGTCAGCTTCGGCTAAAAACCTTGCATATCTTGGCCAGCGTGAGGTGAATGACAGCCTTGGCGTTGTGACCAAACACCACCTTCTCCTTGGCCACCAGGACCGGTAACCCTGCAACACAAACACAAGAGTGACTGTCACATCATCAACCCGTCAGCTTCGGCTAAAAACCTTGCATATCTTGGCCAGCGTGAGGTGAATGACGGCCTTGGCGCTTTGACCAAACACCACCTTCTCCTTGGCCACCAGGGCCAGCAACCCTGCAACACTAACACAAGAGTGACTGTCACATCATCAACCCGTCAGCTTCGGCTAAAAACCTTGCATATCTTGGCCAGCGTGAGGTGAATGACGGCCTTGGCGTTGTGACCAAACACCACCTTCTCCTTGGCCACCAGGGCCAGCAACCCTGCAACACTAACACAAGAGTGACTGTCACATCATCAACCCGTCAGCTTCGGCTAAAAACCTTGCATATCTTGGCCAGCGTGAGGTGAATGACGGCCTTGGCGTTGTGACCAAACACCACCTTCTCCTTGGCCACCAGGGCCAGCAACCCTACAACACTAACACAAGAGTGACTGTCACATCATTAAGAGTCATCTTCACCCCTGGGCCAGTAGCCAATTGTTGCGCAGTCGGCAATGTTAACCATACGGCTTTTAATGCAAAACATGGTATTTTATTCCCTTGTTTCAGACGCAGTTTTTCAACCGATTTTCTTTAAACTTGGTAAGTGTTTAGTTGAATAGTTATATTATGTCCCTCATACCTCAAAATTTTGAAAATTTAACAAATATTACTAAAGAATAATGAACTTACTATTGAATAATGTTACTTTGCAACGTCAAAAAGAATAATAATAAGAGCACTATTCAACTAAACACTTACCAAGTTGAAAAAAATCGGTTGAAAAACGGCGTCCAAAACAGGGGAATAAAATACCATGTTTTGTATTAAAAGCCGTATGGTTAACATTGCCGACTGCGCAACAATGGGCTACTGGCCCAGGGGTGAAGATGACTCTTAACCCATCAGCTGTGACTAAACACCTTGCGTATTTTGGTCAGCGTGAGGTGAATGACGTCCTTGGCATTGTGTCCAAACACCACCTTCTCCTCGGATACGCATGTTGAAGCGTTTTGGGTCCTGAATTTTTTTAATGCAACAATTTTAGCTAAATCCATTTTTTTAAATTTAAAAAATGAACAATGTAGTATTTTGATTTATTAATAAACATTAGCTTAACTGATCGCGGAGAAAATCTAAATATGTTCCCCTTGTTATTATAATGGGAAATCAGCAAAACCCTGTATCTTGCTTATTTATTGACATAACTTGATAAAATTTGGAAGTTTTATTTTTATTTCGTGTGTATCTAAGCCATTGGCATTTTTTTACGTTTTGACGGTGACCGGTCCAAACTCCAGTCCTGATACTTTTAACATCGACCAGCTGTTATAAAGCATCATTAATTAATAGCTAAATGACTAATGGCAACTGGGTCCACAATCGAACCTTTAAAAAGCTACTAACTTTTCTCAGGATCGAACCGGCAACCTTTGAGTTCAAAGGGGAGCACTATAACCAGTTACCCAGCCTATTACATTCACTAGGTAGGGTTTATATACTTGTTTACAACAACCATATGGCGGCTAACCTACAGACTCACCCCATGATGTTTATGGGGAGAGTAAAAAAAGTATTCCTCATTCCAATGGTGTTTATGTGGAAAATAAAAAAAAAATGAATTCCAATGGAAATTTGCTGATTATGCAGGTCTGCCTTGATGGGGGTATTTTTATTTTTGAAGTTTGTTGTAAATCTATTGTCCAAAATCAAAACTGCCAGTCGTATACAGCCAACGCATGGAAAGGGTTATACTAATGTTATAAAATAAAACAGTATAAAATATTAATTAAATTATATTAATTAAAAATGTCAAGAAAAAATCAATTTTCAGATTGAATTACATTTGATTTAATAATTTATTGGCATCCATTGTAGAGGATACTATAGGGTCACATTAATTAGCTACTGTGAACAGAAATAGAAATATGGCACAATAGTGCAACAATTAAGTAATTGTATAATTACTAGATGGTCATTAGCTCTTACTCTTGATAAAAAATACTTGAAAAAGTGCAACAATAACTAGAGGGTTATTGCTGAAAAGAGTATGAAAGTATCCCCTGTAACTAATTATTTGGGTAAATTTAACTGTTCTTTACGTATACCAAACAATTATTTTCTCTGAGTTAAAAAAAAATTAACAAAATGATTAGGCAATATACATATCAATGTGTTGCATGTATTAAGTAACAGATAGTTTTTGTTTGATCTGGATTCAACTAGTTTTTCTAGCTTTCAAAGTTTCAAAGATAAACATTTCATCATTGTTGAAATCACCATAATAAACATCTTGATTACTTGAGGAGAAATATACAAAGTGGATAATGAGATTTGCTTATTCAAATATTTTAGTAGACCTGATCTGAGTTGCCACTATTGTCATAAAAACAGTAAGCAAGTATTGTTAACATTTTTAATTCTATTTATATGGAAATTTAAATAAAATTTGTAGGTTTTGCACTTATAAAACATGTCTACACTAAATTTCAATGTTGTGAATACGGGAAATCTACCTTGAAGATAAATAAAGATTCCATCAAAATAACTTCAGCTTTGAGTTAGTACTACCAAATTTTTTGTTTTGTTTTGAAGAAAACTGATTTTTGTTTCCAAATAAATCAATTTAAACTGTCCTGGCTGATACCCATATCTTATAAAAGGTTTATAAAGAACTCTAGTTAGAAAATTAATAATTTTAGATACACAGAATTGATAAAGCTTTCCTTGCAGCAGATCTGTATTATTAATGGATTTCCAAAAGAATTTGATGATTTATTTATTTATCAAGGTAATACAAGGCGTGGATATACAGGGTGAGTTTCATAAAGTGATGCAATAGCTTTTTTATTATATATCTGACAATATATTTCTTATGGGGGACCCTCTTTAATTTTTTTATATTGCTTTCAGGTGTGTATTTAAATTTTTGTCTGGCAGCTGGCATAGCTGAGAGATCACTGTATGTGACAGTTCAGCTGCCAAAGTTGTTGTTCGTTTAGCACCACCCGGGGAGTACGTGCAACTTTAATGGAATGCTGCGGACGCGAACAACATCACCCCCCCAGCGGGGTGGTATGAATCTTCCTCGGAAGCAGTGGACTATACTCAATCGTTTCCGCACTGGAGTGGGAAGATGTAATTATTGGAAGTACAAATGGGGAATGACACAAGACCAGTCATGCGACTGCGGAGCAGAGTATCAAACTATGGAACACATAGCCGAAGAGTGCCCACTGAGTGCCTTCCCCGAAGGATTGGCCGGTCTGCATAGCTCAAGTGAAGCTGGGCTGCAATGGCTGAGCGCCCTGGATTTAGCTCTATAAAGAGAGATCTGATTTTTATTTTAGTGTTTAGATTTTTACTTATACTGACTCAGGTGCTCTGCACCGCAGAATTTATTTATTATTCTTAAACCATGGTGGCTGGCTAAATGAGCCATACGATATATATATTTAAATTTTTGAAAATTTCCACCATTTTTCCAATATGGGCACAAACATAAAATTTTTTAATATGAACCTCCCAATTCTAAGTCAATTTTTGATAGTACACTTAATTGTAAGACATCTCTAAACCTAACAGTTTGGGAGTAAGGGGCAACTGAAGTTCATGAAATATTCTCCCCGTGTTATTTTTACGCACTAAAAATGAACTTCAATCGCCCCTAGCTCCCAAACCGTTAGGTTTAGAGACAAATGTCTAAAAGTGTCTTAAAATGATGTGTAAAATAAAAAATACATAAAAACAGGAGGTTTGTATTAACAAATTTTAAGTTGGTGCCCATGTTATAAAAATGGTGGAAAATTTCAAAAATTAAAATACATACCTGAAAACAAGATAAAAAAATTAAAGGGGTCCCCCATAAGAATAATATTGTCAGATATAAAAAAGATAGCTATTTGATCACTTTAAAAACTCACCCTGTATAGCAATAAAGGATAGAGGTTCATAAGCCTAACTAAAATGTATACTTCTACATTATTCGATACATCTGTAATTTTACGACAAAAACCAATATATTTTATAAATTCCAAATCTTATCAAACGATTACAGTACTATCAATCTTGCTAACGCCTCCAAACACATTGACCATTCAAGGTAATCAGCCAGCCGTATTAATAAGTTAATGAACCGGTCAGTACAAAGACGGACCCTGTGTTTACTGTAGGGGACTTATCAATGAGGATGTATGAAAAGCGACGGTTGTGTCCCACAGTGGTTGTAGGGGGGGTGGGGGTGGGGAGTAAACAGATGACTGGCCAAGCGGAGCCAGTGGGGAGTGATAACCTGGGGTCACTCCAGCCGCTCAGTCTAGCCCTGGCTCTGTGTGTATCCACTACTAGTCACCACCATGCCTGCGTTCCTCTACACCGTCTTGTGAGTAGGCCTTGAAACGGTTGTGGGCACACTAATTTTAAAAGAGGAGGTTGGGAGGAATTGAATATTACCAGGACAAGTTATTGCTTTTAAAATAAAATCTGTTTTCCTGTTTTTCACCAAAAAAAAAAACCTATTTAACAATGTTATTTTCAGAATTAATGTACTGTCGGGGATATTTAACTAAAAAAAATGCACTTAAAACATTAACAACTTAAAACAAAGAAAGTAAAAAATGCCTCATTAATATTAAACAAGTATTATAAAAACGTGAAATTTAATTGGAACAATTAAAAATTGTTTATCGGATTTTCAATAGCATTCTGGCATTGATTACAAAACAGATAACATTTCCTTCATCACGTAGGATAAACCCAAAGCAGCAAGACAAATTCAAAGCTTTTTGAGAAACACTTTTCTCTAAATCATGTTGTCTAGCTGGGATAAGATATGGCTGAAGAGTGATAGTAAAACATTTGGGAAGTGCCTAAAACTGTATGTAGACTGTAGACAAATCTGAATGAAGAGAATTTGAACTGATAAAGGCAATAAAATTGTTTTATTTTTAATTCCAACATTAACTACTTTTCTAAAAATGTTTGGGGTGACATTATGGAAGCCCTAAAACTTTATAAAATTATTTCATTTAAACTTATTTTACATCACTATCAGGGAAAACATTTTTCTCTTTCTGATCTGCAATAATTTGGACAGAACAATATTTATCTATTGAAGTTGTTTAACAACTGAGTTTAGCCTTTTTCCTTATTTAATGATGATAGAATTGTTTGCATTAGATAATACCAGCTAAATAATACCACAAACAAAATTTTGTTTGAGTTCATTGAGCTTAATTTAAAATAATACAATAAATAAAATTATCTATATAACATAGACAATTGTAGCTAATGTATCACAAAATATTACATGCAAGCTCTTAAATCCAGTGTGAACTCTATGATCCAACATTAAGAATTCTTCGTAAAAATAAATCTGCTCAAAACTCTTAAAAAAAAAAATAAATAACACTAAATTTGGAAATACTGTTTTAAAAATGTAGGACTTTTTGACACAAACTAACCATAAGCGTATCATTAATAATAATAATGGTTTTGTTTCCCTAAAAGAAAAACTACTGAATGCCAATGAATAAGAAACTACATCAAAATAACTCTAGGTCCATGAATGATGGGATAGAATATGGAATAAAAAATAAAATTTTTCAAACTCTTTAACGGTTAAATTGAGCCTTTTTAAGGCATTTTAAAACAACTGATTTGAATATTTGGTTATCTCCTTCCTTTTAACAACACATTTTTAGTAAACAAAGTAGACAACTAATCCAAACATTGGCTAGAATTAATCATATACATGGCAATAAAATTATTTATAAACCAACTTATAGACCGTCAATTTTGACAATCCGACATCGAGAGTGCTGTCAGTAAAATATAACCATCAGTAAAATAAATTTTGTTATTAACTAAATACATTGTTATTTTGAGTGATTATTTTGCCTAATCTAGGTTAACACACTAAACCAATATCGTGTGAACTTAACAAATCTATTGCAATTGTACCGTCAAATTTACTAATGGATTTGTATATTTTTATTTACTTGAATAGTAACATTATATTAAAGTTTATACTACGGCAAGTCTAACATCCAATTCTCAGAAAACCACTCTATGGTTCGACCAAATGTTTTTATATTGTAGTTGAAGTCGCTAACTATATAATTATTTGTCACCTATTTTATGACACAAAATCGAGTTTTTTTTACTAGTACTGGTTTGACCGAGCCTTGCTCATTGATTTTAATTCACTTTTGTTAGGCTGTTAAGTTTACACAACAACAACTATATTTTTTCATCTAAAGCAGTAAAACAATTATAGTTAAGTGACTGAAAAGAAAAAAGAAAAATTTATATATTAAACTAAAATTACTAAATTTATATAAAGGAGATTAAAATGGGTTATTGTGTTTTACCTTCATTGAAAAAATATAACCTGAAACCTCAACTCAATGTGTATTAACTAAAGCTTGCATGAAAAAACTTTATTGTTACTTCTTAAAACATTAAGTTTCTAAATTATTAAAAATTGTTTGGGACAGTAATAAAAACTTACTTTGCCAATGTTTATACTGTTTTAACTTTCAAGATTTTAGATTAGCCAAAAGTATGTTAACATGTTTGTACTTAATTCAGTTGAAATTGGTTCGCTTTTGTTTAGAAATTTAAATTAAATAAACTGGAGTTGATTTCAGGGCCGTTTTTGTAAATGGGCCCGGGCTCAGGGCACAAGAGATTTTAGGTTTGTTGGGGACACAAGCAAAAGAAAATATTTTGAATCGAATGGAATCCTCCCCATTCTTGGCATTCATGACTCATCAATGCCATTTGCATCCGTGTGTCGCTACTTGATCTTTAGTAACATTGTCTTTCTTTGTCAGTTTGTTTTGTTCCCACATATGAGAAATTTTGAAACTAATTTTATTTTATATTTTAAAAATTGTCCTCGATAATAGAGTATGAATCCAAGTAAAACTTACATTTTATTGATTAAATTTTACTTTACAATGCGGCTACTCCTAATAGTGATCGAAGAAAGTGAACACAATAAAATTAGTTCTGCTAATGTTAATTTTTTAATGTGTGTGTCAAATTGTTGTATACCTATGCAAAGAGGGAATTTTTATTTGATGATTCATATCAAAGGGGGGGGGGCAAATGTTTCTCAGGGCCTGTAGTGTGTTATATACAAACCGCGGGCCTGGTTGATTTTATTAAAAAAAGGGTAAATTAAGACTGATAGGCTGTATTAGAATCAGTACCAAATTACACTTCACATACATAACATGAAGGTATCAAGAAATTTTAATTGATGAACAAAAACTCATAGTTAAGTGCAGTATTACACTGTTCACTACAAATTAAATACATCCTAAACATGAAACTGTTCTCACACAATTTAAGTTTTATTACCAACACAATTTGTTAGTTTATTACTTCATGGTACACTGTTACTCCACAAACCTTACAGCAGTTTACAAAAAAGTATCAGGGTGCCGAGCATTTGCTGAGTAAACGTAAACAATTGTTAGTGGTAATAATAACAGTAACAAATGGCACGCTAAAATATCAAGTGCAAAAACGCTCTTTTCCATTCAGGATAAGACTGTTTCAATGAAGGGCTAAGAATGCTGCACTCTGGTGTTAATTTATTTAAGCAAATGTTGAATCTGTAACACGTGGTGTGTACTTCTATGGTTAAAGCTGATTTCATAATTGTTACTATTTCTTTTGCTTTTAAATTCAATTGCAACTATACAAATTGCTTGGGTGTTTTATACTTATACTTTACTGTTATTTATCTTAACATTTATAGTCACCAGAATAAAGTACGATTTAGAAAATGATAAATTGTTTTATTATAGTAACATTCACTAACTGGTGATGGAAAACCACATATTTATACTGGAGCATGCCTGTGCATACCTTGCACAGAAAAGAGCTATTAGATTGCTATCAGGTATAGGTCCCAGAGAACACTGCAAGCAACATTTCCAAAATTTAAGAACTGCCACTCGCCTCTCTGTTTATTTTCCAATGTTTTTGGTTTGTTAGATCAAATCCAGACAGACTATTTTCAAAAAATCGCAATCACAATCATTTCACCAGAAACACTTCATTAATACAGTATCCAATTCATAGAACCACTTTTTTTTTAAACTTATACCTCTTATATTGCTCAAAAATATTTAATAAATTCCCTATTAGGATCAAAGATGAACCTAATGAGAATAAATCAAAACAAATGGCTATAGAATATCTTCTAGATCACTCATTTTATAGCGTCAATGAATTCCTACACACTCCCACAAGAAATGAGACATAGGATAGACTGCTGTTTAGAATTTTTTTTCATTTTAATTTATCTTTGGTTTTAATGTTACACTACTTTAATTTAAGTTAGTTAAACTTATTTTAATAACATTTATAACCTGTTACCGTAGCAGAGCTACAATATTTGTAACGTTTTGTGATAATAAATGATTTGATTTGATTTGCATGTAGATCGTATATTGACAGTTGAGTCAGCTATTTCATTAACTCTTGATTTTAACTTCATAAGACTAATGTTTAAATTTGTAGGATTTCAAATCAAGATTGTAAGGAAACAAGATCTTTCCTGGTATCTGTTTTTATCCCAGAACTAATTTATTTGTGAAGTTTGAAGAAAATCGTTGGAGCCGTTTTTAAGATCTGCGTGCAAATATACTTCATATTTATTACAGTATAGGATACAATAAAAAACACATTTATTAAACTCCCTGAGAAAAAAAAATATGTTTCTAGTTTAAATTAGAAATCTTCGACAATGCCCCGATTCAATGGATGGAGGAAAGCAGTAATTTACTGAAAGAAACAGTACAGCATCTTGGTCCATTAAACAAACAGAAAGCGGCGGAGAGACTGTGAATGACCCCATTACAGTAACAGTTGTCAGTTCCGGCGGGTGAGTGAGTGAGTGACTGGTCAAGTGTGGGGCTCCACAGGCCACTTGTTATTCATGGTCTGCCGCCGCCACAGTTAGGAATGTTGGCTCAATAATCAACTACCTGTCGTCCACTCGTCTCACTACAACCATAACTGATTCATTTCAAACTTAGTTAACACTGAAGTCGGCATTTTGTCTGCTGCATTGACTTTGTTTTTTAAGAAAGTCATATCTTTGTTTTTCTGACCTGTACAGTTTTAGAATAACCTATAAAACTTTTATTTAAAATTCAAAACAATGACTGATTATAATTGTGAATCTGTATTGCTGCACTTTACAATTTCGTATGATCTTTCTCTTTCTATGAGTGGACAATTATTTAATCAATATCATAAAAAATAAAATAAAATATAATTAATTTTAAATTTTATTTCAGAAGTTAAGTTAAACCAAGGACATTTAATTTTAAATGTTTACTCCATGTGGTTTTGGTACTTCATCAATTAATAGTGAAACACATATTTACATTTCATCATAACAATGTCATGTTTTTTTTTTCATTATTTTTTTTTATTTAGGCAATGATACAGTATTTTCTAAGCACTTTTATATGGACTTTTTTATATGAACTTTTGTATGAACTTGTCTTAGAATGTATCACTGGTAATAGCCTAATGGCAAACCACAATTACAGACACCAAATCTGAGGGACTGTGCCCACATTCTAAATGGTGATTAAACTTTACAACAAATAACTTTATTTGACACTTTTTATGAATAATTGAAATGCAAACACTTTGGAATTGTGCATGAAAATGTACTGTATGTATAGAATTTAAAACTGTCGGAACATATAGTTGTGAATTTTACCAAGCTCAACTCAATATTAATTCACTAATTAAGAAACTTTTGTGAATTATGTAAGTATTAAAATAAATTTAGAATAGAAAAATAACAATACAATGGAATAGAATAAATTATCAATTGCAATTATTTTGTTTTAATTTAAGTACCAGGTTGATTGAGCCTTGCTCGTTGGTATTAATTCACTTTTGTTACAGTGTCAAGGTAGTAAAGCTATTAAATTTCCACCAATAACCAACTACATCTCTTCACAGTTAACAGCTGTTTCAAAAAGACTGCTTAACATTGATATTCCTTTATTTTTGTACACCTTTTGTTATTATTTCGTTACCAAAATAGCAACCCATAAGACCAATGATAAAAATTACGATTCTTAAACTTAAATTTAGGCCAAATTTGATTTTACCTGGGATTGAGACTGTTACTAAACTTATTTTGGGCCAAAACACTCTTAAATGTAAATTTTAAGCAAAATCTACCCGCTAGATTTCGATATCGTGGAACACACATCCCTTCAGACATTGCTCGTATTGTAGTATAGGATAGCATTAATTAGGGTAGATTTGATTTAATGAACATTTCAGAAATCTTTTGTTTAATAACTACAGTTTTTTAAGTAATCATTATTATTGAAACACTCTTTTTCAGGTTGGCAGGAATGGCCACAACTTTGACCGAAGGGAAGGCACCAACGAAACCTCTGCCTTGCCCCATTGAACCTTACACTGACGTTGATCTGAGTAAGGTATATAACATTTGACATCTTAAATTATGGTTAAATCATATTAACTTATTTAATCTTTAATGGGAATTATTTATTTGACAGTAGTTGAACAGTATAGTAAGTATAACTCATTTTGGAAGAATGAGTTATTACTTCCATTTAGGTGTACCTTTATGATTTATGAAATACTTCTAATGATGCCCTTGATTTTCAAATTTCATTTGAACCACACCAAGCTACATCATGTTGTACGCCGGGATTAAACTCATGACTGCAACTTAATAAGATCAGAATAATTTTACTCAATGACACTTAATAACTGGCTGCTAACAATGAATGACGTAGATGTCTTATCATAAAGCTAGAGTTCTAGTTGATTATGGCTTCACAAGCGCCTGGGTTATCACATATTTATAAATGTGTTTATAACCATGTCAATGGAGTGGTTTTAAAATTATGTGTAGGTGTAATTTTTCAAGTCAAGAGTTTTCTCTTTATAATATTAAAATGATTTGTTTACCAAATTTTTCTTTAGGGAATACATTATTACGGTAGTAATCTTGATGCTGAGCGATGAGGACGAACCATTCTTTTTATGCAGTAATCAATTAAAAAGAAAAGATAACGACAATATATTGATTTATTTTGTTTTTATAAAGTCAAATATAAAAAGTAAATACCTTAATATTTTTTACATTTGTAATCTGTACCGAAAAGGATTTGTACCGATGCCTTTAACCGGACCGAACCGATGACAGTAAATCGTCTTGTACCGTACCTGTACCGAATTTTTGGTGCACCGCACACAACTAATCCACGCCAAATTTTACTGATTTTCTCATTAGCAAACAGGATCAACCATGATATAGTTGCAGAGATAAGAATAAGTCAATTTTAAAATGTAGTCAATACTAAGTGTGTTGCAGTTTCTTTTTAATTTGCCTTCAATACATTAAAAAATGTACAAACTATGCCTAGTATATAATGTTATTAGATAAATGCCACTAGAGGACATTGTAAGGCTGGTCATATTTTAGGTGGATGGTACATGGTATGCAGTGAGAGGTATAGAGCACGAGAGTGTCAAGCAAACCAGTAGACAGCGGAACAACAAAGCTTGTCCCGTGATCACGTTCAAGCTTGTGGATGCAACACACATCGACTTCTCCTACGACTCCAAAAATGGCTCCGAGCCCAAACACTACAATATGACAGTCAAGGACCCGGCCCTACCCAGCGTGTGGACCACCGAGAAAGGTAAACCAACTAATTGGGTTTGGAGAAATACTTCACAATAATTTCAGAATATATATTTTTTCAATACTTTGGGTAGTTTTAGTATCAAAATCAAACAATACATGTACTTAAAAATCTTTGTCAAATCATGTCACTCTACTTTATTCGTTCAATATGCATGTTGTGATATTTCTAAAAATGTATTTGTTAGTATTGTTAGTTCTAGTTTAGTAGTTAGTATTGGATTGTTGATAAAATATATACAGCATAATAGTTCTCTTATTTTTCTTTAATGGTGATACTTAATGTATTTGTGATTGAGTGTTCATGTACAGTATTTGATTGTGATATTACTTAACAACAGATAATTGTTTTTAAATTATTTGTTTCTAAATAAAAGCCAACAACATTGAACCATAGATAAAGTTATAATAACTAAAAAATTCATAATTAAACAGTAGCAAAAAATAGGCTAAAAGAGAACCATATAAAACAAATATTGAGTTACATCATAAATATTAGTTACATCAAGTGACATCATTACTTGCAGGTGCCAAGAAGCACGTTCCGTTCGCCAAGCTCCAGGTGAACGACGTCACCGACAACTCTCTAGCCCTCACCATGTGTGGCACCCAGCGACTAGCCAGTGTCATACTCTCCAGGTACAGTATAACATCATCATCTTCCTTCATTACAGTTCATCAACGTACATATGGATGGCTTCACTATGTATAAACATTATTAAAAAAAAAAAAAAATACCCCCGTCGCAGCCAACCTGTGTACTCAGTGAATTTCCATTTCTCAGTGGAATTTTTGTATTTTATTGTTTCCCCATAAACACCAAGGGGTTGAGTATGCAGGTTTGCCGCCATATGGGTTAATTAAGCAAATATACGTTAAACTCTACCTAGTCAATGTACATACCAAATTTTATCACGTTCGGGTATTTTTTAATTTTTTCCCATAAACATCATAGAGGTAAAAAACAAAGGTTTGCCACAAAAAATCTTTTAATGGACCTAGATGCTTTACCATTTTTTTCCAGTAAATGACTGCTTTCCTCCTTCCAATGAATCAGGGAATTGTCAAAGATTTCTATGTTCATTGCTATATTGTCAAATCAAATATAAGTTAAACTTTTCATAGCGAATCTTCATACCATTAATCAATCTACATCAATAAATAAGCAAGATAAAGGGTTTTGTTGATTACCCATAAGAATAGCATGGAAACATATATTTTAATTTTCTCCATAGCCATTTAAGCTAAGTTAAAAATTCAAAATATCAAATTGTTTGTATTTTAAGCTTTTTTTAAGCTTTTTTAACGTATTCCATATAGAGGAATTCGTCAAACATACACTTTGAGTTATCCCATACTCAAATACGAGTAAGGTATATTTGTATGTATGTATGTATGGTTGCACATTGATCTCAAAAATGGCTCAAACGATTTTCTTCAAACTTTGCAAATAACTTATTTCTGGGATAAAAATAACATAAATTCAGGTCTCTATGAAAGGAAAAATCTTATTTCTGTATAATCTTTATTAAAAATTTAAAAAAAATTAACATTGATATTATGGATTTAAAAGTCAAAACAAAGAAACAATGTAAACAGTTGACTCAACTGTCAAAGTGCACACCATGTGTTCCAATAGCCTAATATAAACATGTGAATTTGCATGACAGCCATTATATAACTCATTAAAAGTACAATTTTATAATAAAAATAATTTATAATTTTTTAAATCGTACTTCATACTACTGATTAAAAATGTTTAGATGAATAAAAGTCATGTAAAAGTATAAAACAACAAATCAATTTGTAGAATTTACTGCACATTTTTATGCAGTTTATCCATTTAATTTTTTCATATATTTATTTATACGTATTTTATAATTTTAAGTGAATATTTATACAATACCTACATAATAAATTTATTCACAACTCCATTAACCTTTATAGAATTCTGGGGAATTAGGAAGGGGGTTTGGGGAAAGAGTCTCTGAAAACGAGCCGTAGGCGAATATATTTTCATTCCTTAGATTGAGTTAGTTGCATAAGTTCAAATTTAGGTTATTTCTGCAGTCGTGGGAGTTAATTTAAGTTATAAATAAATGAACAAACTCATTTATTTTGCTATTTTGCTCATTTACAAACTCTTTTATTTATATGTATTCTGTTCATTATATGCGACTTAAACAACAATTAACGAATTTCTGGGCAACCCCTGAAGGGGCATGGGGGCGGAGCCCCCATCGAGCCGTAGGCGAGTAACGCTATACACTATATTGTCACTTAAAATCGACGTGTTACAGATTCAACATGTGTTTCAATAAATATACGGAGGCCCACATTGAAACAGTCTGAAAAGTAAGTGAGCGAAGCGAACGAGCTTGTCAACAAGCTTGACTTGAACAAGAAATAATCCTTTTTGCACTAAGCATTTTAGTGTATTGCATGTGACTGGTATTACTATAAAGAATATCCCTATTTGAGTTTACTGAGCAAATGCTTCGCCCCCCGGTACTTTTATGTTAAACAAAGGTGTAATAAAGTAGGATAACCCAGTCTCAGCAGACCTGTGTACTCAGTGAATTTTCAACAGCAATTGTTATATTTTTTTACTTCTCCCATGAATACCAAGGGAACAAGGATGTAGGTTTGCTGCCATGGGGGTATTGTAAGTAGATATCAGAAAATATTCCTTCACAGTGCACATACTTACTAAATTGCATCAAATTCTGCTATTTTCCATTGTCCCATAAACGTATGTATTCTCAATGTTAGTTTGTATTGCAATTGTATACCTTGTGGAAGAAGCCTATTGCAATTTAAATTGTTTAATGGCCAATAAAGAATCTTGAATCTTGAATCCCATGGGGGTGAGTAGGTTTGCCACCATATGGGTGGAAGTTAAACCCTACCTAGTGAATGTGCATATTTGATCAAGTTATGTAAAAAAATATGTGAGATACAGGGTTTTGTTCATTCCCCATAAGAATAACATGGAAAACCTTTTTTTGGATTTTCTCCGTAACCTGTTAAGCCAAGTTAAAAATTCAAAATACTAAATTTTTTGTTTTTCAAGTCATTTTAAGTGGTTTCAGTTTAAAATGTCGAATTTTAAAAATTTTGGTTAAAAAATGCCAATAACCCACTTTTGACCTTTTTGAAACCCCATAAAACCCCGTTTCCCATAACCCGATAATGCTGGTTTGCAAACTCATGAAAATAGACCTGGTCGTACACCTACATACCAAATTTCATCAAAATCGGAGAACCACGGACTTTCATCAAAATTTATCAGTACCACGGACACATAGAAAATGAATGTATGGTGTTTTTGGCTTCTGGGGACCTCAAAATGAAAAAGTAACAATGTTTCAGGCTTCGGTCTTACTGTAGCTACTACCGTAAGAGTATTCCCTATAGGAAAATTCGCTCATAAATAATTTACAATTAACTTTTCCTCTTGTTTAATAGTTATAAATATTGCTTTGGTTTTCTTCATCTTTGAATAGTTATAACTTATTTAATTGTATGCAAAACTTTTAACTATTTTAAAATACCAAATTAACTAAAATATTTACTTCATTACCCATATTGATATCACCATCTTTTGTAGGACCATTTAATGATGTTATTTGTAGCTCCTAGCTTACGCTGTTTAATGTTGTATTTGTGGTTTTGAATTATGGACATTACCACAATAAAAATGGTTGAAATGGAATTCAAAATTAACAGGTCGATACTTCCTTTAAGTATTAAAGTATTTAAAGTTTTGGCCAGTCCTGTAATTTTGATCGACCTGTCTATAACGCTTTGCTTTTGTGTCAAGGGAGAAGAGGTTTGATGCTAACATAGTGGACAGCATCACCAAGAGATTGGCAGACAAGGGACTCAACACCACACGAAGCTTCGACCGCTGCCAGACATAACTCTCCCATCGATGCGGCAAACGTTTCCTTTTTTATACTAAACGTTATTGAAATATTTACAATGTACTAGATAGAAGTATTTAAGATATTGGTTAAGTGTAAGATATTTTCCTTTTTGTATTCCTTAGAGCTTTCATAGTAATTTAATAAATATATATTGTTTTTAAAGTTTTTTTTTAGTTTCCTTGGTAAAAAAACCTTATAAAAATTATTACTGTATGTGACAGAAATCTTGGGCCATATAGAAGAAAAGTGTTTCTACATGTTTTTATACAAAAATGTATTGAAAATGCTGCTTTAAAAACTCCAACCAGTTTTTGTTTCACACAAACTGCTTGGAGAAAAACAAACTGCAGACAATCACAAACTGTGTGTGATGGTCCTTTAATTGGCCAGCAGTGTTCTGTCCACATCTAGGTTTTTGCTGTAACCTAGCGAGTTACAATAATGCTTAGGTAACTATAAGGTTATGGTAACTTTAATGATGTCGTGTCGCATCCGTCATCCCATCTGCTGCATGTTCGGTAACCTTACCTATGTCTTGGCCGGCCAACCTCAAATTGTTGTGTTATGTGTCGTGAATTAAATGTAAAGTGACTGTGTTTTAAAGTTTTGATGGCCTTCAACTGATTTGATAATGGGACAGCAGTTCCAAAACTAGTTATCAGTGAAAACTATATGGATTGTTGACGGCAAAACGTATGTAACCTAATCATTAGTCATTAATCAATCCTGGAGGCAAAAATGAATAAACAAATTTGTAACCTGTTTGCTGATGATACCTAGCAGCAACTTAGCTGACCAATGTTGTTTAAGAAAAGATAGAGGGACTTTTCGCAAGTAGTCCCAAGCTGTCCTGATAGTTTGTTGACTCAACAACTACAAGTGGAGCATGATCAACTAGTTAAGCCACAGAAGCTTGTTCGAGTACCAAGAAAAAAATTGTCTTGTATTTTGGGGGAAGCGGTCAGTTTGATCCTTTTCCAATGAGAGAAATTACTTGTCTATCTAGGTTAGGTCATTAAGTATCATTAAATAATGATTTGAACTTTGTTTTAACACTTTTAACAAAATATCAGTCATTTTGACAGACCAATAATTTCACAAATTTCTTTTGTGACTACTTTACGGGCAATTTAAGATTATTTTACGAGAAATCCCTTTATGGTACCATGGCCTAATCTCATATTATTAATATTACTAACCAAAATTATGTTTTATACAACCATTCTGGTTGCAAATAAAATGATATTTTTGATAAAAGTCCTACTTTTTCATATGGTACACTGGGTTTGCCTGTGAGTTAATTTGGCCTATTGCAACTCTCTTTAGTTTGACCCTAAGTTACTTCAAAATAATTTTGACATGTTCATTTAGGCCTAGACCCAAGTAATATTTATGTTTATCGTGAAAAATTTTAAATGGTTTATTTACTTTGTTTTAAAGTTTAAATATAGGCTACTTGAATCTTTGTTAAAGTATTTGATTACAGTACACTCTCGTTCATCGGAACTAATGTGGCGGACGGCCGGTTCGGATGTCAAAAAATTCCGATGAAGCGGAGTCCGCCGTGAGTCATCATTTCCGCCCGTACGGTGACCTATCGTGATTGTATCCACTCTTGTCTTTAAGATAACACAAGAGATTTTATGAAAATAAGGCACTCAAACTTTGAACATGGTAACAATGAACCTATAGAAATTAAAAAAAACGCAGAAAATAAAGATCCAAAATCGTTATTCTCATATTCCATATTCATATTCCACTCATATTCCAGCAGTCAACTGACTTCCACGTAACACAGGTGCAGCCGCGACGTGAGACAGACTGAATGATTGAATGACAGTTTGGGAAGCGGTCGAAACGGATGTTCACTTCCTGCCCCCTTCCTCTTTCTATTTTTGTGCGAATACGTACTCCACGTTCTCGTAAATCACATCGATGGGTACAGATTATGGAAAACGCCTGATGACGTTTGATGCAAAATGTGATACTTCACTGTTGTGCAGATAGAATGAATGGATATTGAAGGCGCTAAAACGGAAAAATTATTTATTTCGTAAGAATAAAAATTAATTATATCCAGATTTTCAGTTCCGATGAAGCGGAGTTCCGATGTCGCCGAGTCCGATGAACGAGAGTGTACTGTATTTGATTCCTAAACTTTTTTATTAATCAAGATCTGCCTAACTTAAAAATGTGACCTCAACTTGCCTACCCCTGCTTGTCTTTTTTTTGACTGAACAAATTTCTGAATTCAAAAACTATCTGATTCGGAAAAAATTTCACTCCTAGAAAATATGTAGATCTTAACCATAACTTATAACAAATAACTGAAAATTTCATGACTACTGGGTTAATGGTTTGTTTGAAATTATTGCACGAACAATTGACAAAATGTTCACTCTCAAAGCACTTAACTCCCACATTTTTGTCAGAATCACTTATAAATCATATCTTCTAATTTTAAATTTTGTGATTCAGTAAAATAAAATTTTTTAAATGAATTTTTTATAAAAAAAAACACCCTTAACCATATAGGTACACAGCCAGTTATCAATTAATCGTATAATCAATGCAAAAAAAAACCTGATTGTTGATACCATGTACATACAATTTTTTTTAGTGAAAGTACAGTGAGAAAACACAACATATTGTCTATTGTTTGTGCATCTCAGGCCTCGACTCGCCTGGTCATGCAGCTGTTGGCTAGTGCATCCCAAGTGACTCACCGTTGACCTGGGTGGCCTGCAGACTGCCGAGGTAGTGTGGGCCGCGCTGGTAGATGGCGCTGATGATGTGGGGGCTCAGCACCTCCTCCAGCAGGTGGCACGGGCCCTGCTTCCAGCACAGCCGCGAGTAGCGGCGCCACTGCGGCGGCGTGCCGATGTAGCCGTACACGGACGACGCCACCGTCAGGTTGGCAGCACCGCCGCCAGGGTTCTGCGAGATGTAGTGCAGCTGCGACACACAGGCAAACAAATAAGAAAAGAAATATCTTCATTGTTATAAACTATCCTTTCATGACTACCTCAGTGGCTTGACAGTAAATGACCCAACATCTTATGGTTAAAGATCAATGACAGGATAAAAAATCACTGGGTATTAAAAACATTTTTGAACACCCTTTCAAACTATGCATAATAGGCAAAAATTCATCAATTAAGCACTAGACTGAGCAGTGTAGTTTTGAGTTTTTTCTAAAGTGGTTGTTGTTGTGCGGCACCTGGGCAGTTCAAGGTGGTAACACCTTGGAATGATATGTTCTGCCAACATTTCCTGTCTGTACTCGATAGCTTTTTGCAATGAAGACTGTTAGCAAAAGGCAAAGTAAATTTGATTCAAACTTGGCTTATTTTTTGTAAAAAATAGGACACATTCATTAACCACAAAAATCAAAATCCCCTTTTCATGCTTTTTATGTTAACCATTAGTATTTTAACAGTGATCTATGTGTTCTACTAATGGAGCACATTTAAGAAAAATTATAAAAAACCTAAAAGGGAAAATTTATAAGTTTCTTAACCTTTATTATAGGTACCTTAAGAAAGTAATTATGAGGTTTTTTTGGGGACAGTCCGTTTACTCTACCGATCATAGGCTCTATGGCCCCATTTTAATAATATTTAATATATAAGGAGGTCCATTTGCTCTACTGGTTCATAGACTCTATGGCCCTTCTTAATATTAAATAAAATATAACATGGGGCCACTTACTCTACCGATCATAGGCTCTATGAACCCTTGTAATATTTAATAATTTTTAAGAGGGTCATAGAGCCTATGCACCCATTTAAATTAAGTATAGGGGTCCAAAGCATCTACTGGCTCATAGAGCCTATGAACCTTTTCAAATTAATATTAAATAAAATTATGAAATAGGGCCATAGGCTCTATGAGCCGTTTTATATTAAATACGTTATATATTGAAAAAGAGGTCCACTTACTCTACGGGTCCGTTATATCTACTCTTTACGCACCACTCGCTTCCTTCAGCTCTCGTGCACAAACGAACTGAGATAATGTCACCCGGTTTTCTGCATCCTATTCTACGATAAATAAATATCCATCTATCAATATATGTATCTCTGCATCTATATATCTATGTACCTATCTATATACGGTAATACGTGAAGCAGTTTTTTTGAACACAACTTTTCACTTATTTCAGGACCGATTTGAACGTTTGAGGAGTTAAAATATTCGTCTCTGTTCATAGTTTTGTAATAGGGCATATTGGAAAAATTGGATCAATCGTTAAATGGTAATCAAATAGGGTGATAAATAATGTATTGCGTGAGCCCAATAAATCAGTGTCAGATTTTGAGCTGTTTAGAGGTAATTTAGAGAACATTAAATTAACAGAAAGAGGTGAGGTATTAGTAGAAGATGATGTAAATATTTTTATGATAAATTAAGACTTACTGAGCAATTTTATTAATAATCATGGTAAAATTTTTATACCGAGAAACAGACTCAAAAGAGGTACATTTTCAGCCCGTGAATCATGTCCAATATTTTTTAAGGCGAAAGATTTAGTCGGTTTGAAAGGAAACCAGCGGAAAGCTGGATTCGAACAGAAGCCCGTTAGGCAACATCCACAGTTAGTTGTAACCTATTAATCTATATTATCAAAGGATGAAGCTCCCTTAAATGTTTTACTCTCGTAAAATACAATTCTGCTTCTGTATAGCTTACCTAAATATTGCCTTTGCAAAAGTTAGCAGGGAAAGTAATCCTGTAATTGAGTTTTTTTAAAACAATACAAAATCGTGCTTTATATATAGTTTCGTGTAAGACAAATGAAATGAGCTTAAGAACAAGAAAATTTCTTTGCTTATTACCAAACCACCAATAAAAAAGTAGCAAACTGATGGCAGTTAACAGCCCTATCAGAAATGAAAAGGCTGCTGAAGAAGAAATAAGTCTTGCAAGGGATCGTGGAGGTATTGACAAAGAGGGCGTTCTGTTGCTGACCGTAGTAGCAGATGGAATCTGGACAAAGAGATCTTATAGAACCAATTTTAGCTCTATGTCAGGCGTTGTAAGAACACTTTATTTCATAAAAAAGGACTCTGATGGTTTATTCTTTCATTTGTTAGCATGAGTGTTGTATTTTACAAGAACATAGGCTTTTCAATTACTGCAACTTAAAAAATAGAATAATTTAACATATGAATCAAAATAATTCATGTTTAAAACACAGCAGTAGGCCTACTACTCATTGATAATTTTAACTTCATTGTTAAAATTAGATAATTACACTAATCCCTAATAACAGTATAAATGTTGCTATTAATAAATAAACAAAATAAATAAATAAATTCTTTATTGCTGTAGGACAATACAAGTATTGCGTCAACTTACATTATGAAAATGAACACACTCATAGTGTAAAAAACATAGTTGATAAAGTACCAGCCAGAGATCACCATTGAAAATTATAAAAGGACTCAGGCCGATGTCTCCCCTGAGTTGTGGTTCATGAACTCGTCCACCGAGTAGAACACGGGGGACACTAAATAGCATCTTTGATTTGAAATTTGATTCCGAATTTTCATTTCGAATGCCTTCTGGAACTTTATTCAAAAATGAAACACCCGCCAGAGAGGGTAGGCACGCCATTTTCGCCAACGTGTGCTGCGCTGTAAAAATGGCGTGTATAATGGCGTGTGTAATTAATGTATTTGTATTAGTTGCTCATAAAAAAAATTAAATTAAATATTCTAAATTTAGGTATTTCAGCGATTTCTTAAATATAAGGTGAGCGTAGTGAAAGAACTAAACCTGACGAGCGCATTTCTTTCGTTAGTGCATTTCTCTGTGAAACATTTGAAAATTATGTAATTAACTATGTATACAATAATAACTTTCA
Source organism: Neoaliturus tenellus (assembly GCA_030545055.2). Classification (NCBI taxonomy): domain Eukaryota; kingdom Metazoa; phylum Arthropoda; class Insecta; order Hemiptera; family Cicadellidae; genus Neoaliturus; species Neoaliturus tenellus. The sequence continues at coordinate 66,019,257 of CM061531.1, read as the reverse complement.
AATTTAATACTTCACATATTTTTATTGGTACTAATTGCAGTAACAAGGAACTGTACAAAATATTTATTTGTATTAGGGAAAATATATTCGTCTAGCATTTTAAAATTTGTTTAAACATATTTATTACAAGTTCATTATTGTAAATGGTCTAATCGAAGTAAAATAAGGATTACGTAAAAAACTATGGGAGCTTGTTTTGTTATATGTATATATTTTTTATAAAAAAATGAATTAAACAAAACTATTTGGAGTCATGTTCACTAATAAAACCTTGTGTATGTATTTTATTTATTAATTATTCAAATTGCTAAGTGTAAAATTCGATGAGGGGATTAAATAAAGTTATAAAAAGAGAGAAGGGTTTCTGTAAATGAATATAGTTTCGTAAACATGTTACATCTGAACAAAGTAATGTCATTTGTTATGTATTTGTAATACGAGTTCCTATTTTCGTAGCAGGCCTACACAAATTTATTGAATACTGTAATTACATGTAAATATTAAGTTAAAACTACAATTATAACTCATTATGATTATTTATTATCATGTTAAATAATCTTTGAACTTGAATACAAATTTTGTATTATTTTACAAATATTATATGTTACTAGGGGTACCTGTGCAGCGCGATGCGCTGCATATTTCAGAGTGCTTGGTGATCAAACCTTGTTCCATGGTTCATTTATTCCCTTTCTATTCATCTAGGAACTATGAGGGTTTTCAATATCTGTGTCGGTGCTGTGACGGAAGGCTGCGGACCGGCTGTCGTGGGGCGGACGATGACGTGACGCGACGAGGAGCAAGATGTCCTGGCGCCGCGCCGGGCGAGATAAGAGCAACGTAGTACCATATTTCATCTATGGTAGTACTACGGCACAGCGCACTATTTTCGTGGTGCTGTGCCCGGCGCGGATTAGTCCACGTAGTTCTGCTCACTGCCGCTAGTCTCGCAGACATGCGAGAAAACTTTTGCTACATCCTCTGAACCCCACAGCAAAACACAGGAGGCGAACGAAACAGGGAACTGAGTGACTTCTCTCTTAAAAGAGGCAGGCGATTTACCAAAAAAGTTGACAGAAGGAGAAACCTCGACGTACCTGCCACTTTAAATAAAAAATATTAATTTTCGATGTGTGTAAATGTATTTAATCGAACCCGGATAAAACACGAATAAAACATTTGTGTACTGACTCAACATTTTCGTTTTTGTAAGTCCCGTAAAAAATCAATCTTATCACTACACTTAAACATTTAAATTTCACTCTAAGAGCTGATGGGCTTAATGACATCACAGAACAAAATTTAGATTTGGTTTGGGTCCAGAATGTTCAAGTTTACTCTAATCGTTAGAGGAAGAGTTAATATAATTCCGCTATGGTGGATCGGGCTTAATATAAAAATTCCAAGTAGCCTATAACAAAATAGTATGGTATATAAAAGATGATATAGTTCGTATATAAATTAATTAGGTTCATGGCCATAGTGGAGAAATGGCAGACAGTTTTAATAAATTTTGTCGGGAGATGACTTGTTGGGGTAAAGCGACAACGTGTCGTCGTAGCCAATTTTACCTGCGGCCACACCATACCCCCATGCATGGTGCGGGGATACGGCATGGTATCGTCGCTGCCGCTTGAGGCGGGCACATGTAAGAAATAAGAAATAAGAAATAAGAAATATTTATTTTCTCCAGTTTCCAAGTTATCAGTTATCTACAAAAAAATACATGATTCAGATTTGTACATCTTCTCTTATCTACTAAAAATTATTCAGTAATAAAATAACAACAACTTAACTATACTACATTAAATTTAATACTGTCACAACAACTATAAATACATAAATATAAAAAGTAAATTCCAAGAAACTAATCTGAACGGAAAATATTTCAGCATCTACGTTTAATGGATAGATAAACTGTTTGAAATTTTGAATAAAATTTTTCTATTAGGAGAAAATCTAGGGCCTCTAAGGCAAAGCCTGTTCAGAGGTTCCTTCAGTTTGATATAACCAAAATCTAAATTCAGCGATCAGATAAAAATCCACTCTTAAAAATCATAACAATTAGGTCCCTGGTAAAATAAATAATTAAATGTGCCAAATGTTATTAATTGTCATCTAATGTGATTAAAACTAGGCCTATACTATGGTATAGTATAGAATGGAACAATTTGAACTAAATCTACTTCAATATCAAGAACAAAGAATCAATCTCATCTAAACTAAACAGCCACTTTTTTAAACTATTTATAAAAAAAGGTTTGGTTTTTGAACTCTTTATTTTATTAGGCAATATATTAAATATTTTTGGAGCTAAGAAGCTATAAGTCTTGGTAAAAAACGTGTTATTTGGTCTCGGAAGCAGAAAATGTTGAGCATTTCTTAGTTTATTTTTGTATATATTTTCATTAGGAGCCCTATTGCCACTTCTACTGTAAAACATTTTTAACACTTTAAAGACATATAGAAATTTTAGTGGTAGTATTTTTTTTAGATTAAAAAGAGGACGAGATGGTTCAAATTTTCCTTTGAAAGAAATTAGACGTAACAAATGCTTTTGTTGGATATAAATTGAATTTAAATGAACATCATAAGCATTACCCCAAAATATTATTCCATATTCAATTCGACTTTGCACCAGAGAAAAGTACAAAGTCCTTAACACAGGTTCTATCGTTAAATCCTTTAGAAAATAAAAATACCTCAAAATATTGTTTATTTTATATTTTAATTTAGTTATGTGTACTTTCCAGCTAATTTCACTATCTAAGTGTAACCCAAGATACTTTATATTGCTGGTTTGTCCCACAGTTGCACACTTCTTAGTACATAAATTTTGTTCGTTAATGCAATCAGCAGAATGATATAAAATTTCTTGATCAAAAATGACATTTTTTCTAAGACTGAAATTTATATATTTTGTTTTCTCAGGACTAAGTAGCATATGGTTTACCGTAAACCACCACTGGAGTGCTTTTAGGTCGCAGTTTATGGCCGATTTTACTTGTTGCCAATTATTTTCTATGTAACACAGAGCAGTGTCATCAGCAAAAGATGTTAATTTTCCATTAAACCTACCATTACATAAATCATTAATGTAAATGATGAATAAAATTGCTCCAAGAACTGAGCCTTGGGGAACACCACTTTTAATTACCCCCATTTCACTGTGAATTGAATTAATTTTAACACATTGTTGTCGCTCCAACAAGTAGCTTTTAAACCAGTTATGAGCAACACCTCTTATCCCATATCGATATAATTTATTCAATAAAATACCATGATCAACTGTGTCGAAGGCTTTTTTTATATCCAGAAATAAACCGCTTACACTCTTTCCTTCATTTAAGCCATCATTAACATTTTGTAAGAAATTTAATAAAGCATGTTCAGTGCTGAGATTGACTCTGAATCCAAATTGATTACTACTAAAAAAATTAACATAATTAAGATACTTAATTAATTTTTGCTTCATTATCTTCTCATATATTTTAGCAAAGCTAGATAACAATGAGATAGGTCTATAATTATTACAATGTAATTTAGAACCACTCTTATAAATTGGTATTATTACAGCATTCTTTAGTTTTTTTGGAAAAACCCCGCTTTGGAAACTATAATTAATTAAATACAGCAGGACATGTTGAATATTTTTGGAAACTTCTTTTACTGTTTTAGAACTCACTCCATCAATTCCTGGGCTTGTATTATTTTTTAAACTATTTATTGCTACTGAAAGTTCTTCCAATCGAACTTCATCAAGGAAAATTGAATTAACTTCATTTTTTAACGGAAAATAATCTTTATAATCCAATAGCGAAAAATTCTCAGGTAACAAATTATTTAGTTCAAGTTTTTCAACAACCGTTAAAAAATAACTATTAAATTCATTCGAAACATTTTGTGGGTCATCGACTGTTATGTTATCAATTTCCAATTCAATTTTTACATTACTAGATTTGGCTTGACCTGTTAATTCATTCAGAACCTTCCATGTAGCTTGTGAATTGCCATGACATTTTTCAAATTTTTGTTTGTAGAAATTTTCTTTTAAGAATTTTATTTTTGTTTGCAAGTTGTTTCTAAAACGTTTATAGTAGTTTTTCAAGTTATCATTGTTTGAATGATTTTTAACAAGGCTGAAAATTTTATTTCTTTTTTTGATTTTACTGTAAACAGACTCATTCATCCACGGTTTTATTCTTTTAAAATTATTGTTATTTACTACTGTTCTACATTGACTTTCGTAATTTTGAAAAATATCTAAAAAGACATCGTAAGCTACTGAGGCATCTGTTTGATTGTATACATCACCCCAACTCTCTTTCTTTAATAGTTGTTTTAATAGAGTGTAGTCGGTGCGGTACCGGACAGTGGGAGGAGGGGAGGCAGACGAGCCGCATCCCCCCCGCTCCCCGCCGTCCACCTGCACGGTCACTCGGCACATAGAATGGTCGGTATGCCCGGCATGAATCACCGAGGCATCCACTGTTATCTTGTCCTTATTTGATATTCTTACATAACAATGATCAATACAATTTTCAGACTGATAAGTTATTCTGGTAGGTTCATTTATCAAACTTTCTAAGCCATTTGCAGCCATCAAAGAAATGGAAATACATGTGTTTCCATAGTATTTTTATCCAATTATCTAAAAATCTATAGATAAAGGGTATCTATAGAGCGTATAGATAGAGGGTATTTATTTAGATAAAAATTTGCTGTATATGTTGGCCTAAGAGTGTTTTTGCAGTCAGTTGATGCTGTTCAGATACAGAACAAAAAGTTCAGATTAAGTCAGTTTTTGTCAATGTTATTTAATAACATTGCCTCTATGTGAAAACCCCTGATTATAGTTTAGTAATAAGCTTTTAGCGTCCAGTAGTTGAAACGAATTATACTATTTCTATATCGAAAAACTCTTTTATTGTAAGATCTCAGTAGGGAAAGATAAATAGCATAATCAATGTGGGGTGTCCGCCGGCGCCGAGAGAGCAGACCTGTGCGCCAAAGCAAAGCCTACACCTCAGGCTATGCAGGTAGCCTGTGCTCGCTGGCCTGGTAGCCAAGCCGAGAGAGGGTGAGAGAGGAGATCAGCCAGGGTACGACATGGTGTCGTCGCTGCGGCGGGCTTCGGGCGACGACACTCAGTGGTACCCCCGAAAATATTTTTACTGCACCCCAACGGGAGCAGGTAAAATTCAGACACAAAGTTGTACAATCGACTTGTTGGCCACTTGTTGGGATGACGGGGTGGGGGGTGCGGGGAAATTTACATCCGAAACCTACCGGCCATTTGGTTAACAAAGGAATAAAAACAAACTTAGATTGTATTATTCTACATGAAAAATTTTTGCTAACAACGTAAACAATTATCTTTGTTGACAATCCAGGTAGCCTAATTCAAAGCAGAGAAAGACAGCTGACTGCAAAATAAAAGAGTACATCTTAATAAGAGTACATCTTACAGTACATCTTAAGGTGACAGATGTAATGACGGTTAACAGATAAAAAGAGAAGGTTTGCCTTGGCCAGGCGAAGCGGCGACGGCGCGGCAGCGCTGCGGTGGTAGGTCAAAGGTTGCAATGATAGGTAGCTCAAAGAATGATACTCGTACGAATTAAGTTAAGTTTGCTATGAGAATTACTAAGCTCTGATTGAGTTTTCAAAGCACGCCATCGGTATGCTCTGCACCTCTTGTTTAGAGTTCCCTACTTTTAGTCCTCGAGAGTTCAAATAATATATTAATTTCAAATAGATTCGAGTCTTCAAATGTTATTACATTAGTGACTATTTTTAAATCCCACTTTTAATAAAATATCCTTACCGATGGAATAATGGAAGAGGAATTTACCTTTTAAGACCCCAAGTTTAACGGGATTCACTACTCATGAAACAAAATTTTTTTGTAAACTTTTTCTATGATTATTTGGCAGTTATGTAATAATGAGGATCAAAAATAAATAAGAAAATGTTAGCGACGTGGGGGCGGAAAACAGCTGTCGCCCCGGCCGAGGTAGGTTGTGTACCGGGCGACAAAACGTGTCCATCGCCAAAAATAAAAAAGGTTATTAATGTCACAACGAAACTCAGCACCAGAGTGGGTTTTCAATGGGTACAGGCAGTATACCCTCGACAGCACCGTCTTACCCCTCAATCTTACCTACCCTTTGCTAACTCTCTTACCACCACTCTCATGGTGGTTTAGTTCCACCGATAGGATAGATATTCCTCGTACCAATGCTACCGTATTCTGAGGATACCGTACTTATATCCTTCGATGGTCTCACAGGTCTGGAGGTACACTCCCCTTTTTTATATCACGCGCGGCCATTCGTTTTTTCTTCAGACCAATAGATTTCAGACCAATAGATTTCAGACCAATACATACTGTTTATTTACAATCCCTGTTATACATGACCAAATAAAATTAACTTGTTTAGTTTTTGTCTAGTTCCTGGAGATATATTTGATGCGGCAGTTACTTTCTTAGCCAAATCATCGAGACGAATTTTCAAAAATATTAAACTTATAATCTTAATGAATTCTATACAATGAGGGTCAACCCTACATTCCTCGACTGATGGATCTTTAAAAAAACCCTTGACCACAGTTAATTGCAAGCAGGCAATTAACTGCCCCAGAACCATGCCTATCCATCCATAAAGGATGGATCCATGGATCTATAAAACGATGCATCCATCCTAAGGATGCCTTTAAATCCTAGTCATACTGGGCAATTAATGTTCTTGTTTACAAAATTCATAAATATTTGCGTTTGGTTACAATTGTTAACAATTGAGTCCAAAGCTTTGACAATGAGCAATAGGCCTACATCTTTATTTACTTTTAAGAGTAAACTCGTTTACAAAGTCAACGTACCTTTCATTTTTACTATAACCTCTTAACAAAATTACATTTAAACAATGTAGACATGACAATCTCGATTGCAATTTCCTGCCAATAAATCTACATAATGTAATATAAACCTGTTATTTAAAATTTATTAAATAAATAACTATGTTGTTTAGTATAAATGAATGAACTCACCGTCAATGCAATCCAACAGTTTTATCCTTGTGGACAATTGTTTTGTTTCGCCCCTTTTAATATAAGGTCATCTTCAGCACGGTCTTGAGGTTAAAACATTTGCGAACTAAAAGTTCTTGTCGAGATTAACACATAGATACATATACCACGAATATATCTATGTGTTAATCTCGACAAGAACTTTTAGTTCGCAAATGTTTTAACCTCAAGACCGTGCTGAAGATGCCCCTATATTAAAAGGGGCGAAACAATTGTCCACAAGGATAAAACTGTTGGATTGCATTGACGGTGAGTTAATTCATTTATGATATCTGCAATTCCAGGTCGCCAAAACGTTATTATGTTGTTTAGAACTAAAATTATATACCTTACAGCTCACCTGAAAAATGACAGGTGTTTGTTCTGTCCGTCAGCTCGGTAAGTTCAATTAAATGAACAAGATTTTACCACAGCTAAAAAACTATAACTAAAAACTATATAGCCATAACTAAAAACTGATCACAATCAGCAACTACATCCTCTCTTCACGGTGTCCTAAACAATGGCTTATTTATATTTTAAACTGACGATACGATTTATTTATAACACGGTATTGTGTCTGTTGTGGTTCGCGCTCTTGCTTCGAGCTCGCGGGTATCCAAGAATCAGTGCTCGCGCCGAATCCACTGGAATATAATATTATCTGTAGCGGAAACGGCTAATGTTAGAAAAGATTACTTGAGGTAAACATAATTATTTAAAATGTCATCTACAACTTCTTCGCGGGCACTTTTTATCTGATCCAAAAATAAAATAAAAAAACTTTCTCGCATACCACTTTTGTCATGTCACTATAATAAAAGTTAATAGCAGACCATTTTAAGTTTCAATGCATACCATTAGATTCACGATTTCATAATAAAAATTTTAATATAAATTTAACCTTTTTATTTCCATTCAGAATGGCTTAAAAGTCAGGTTACATGAAGCGCTGTTTGGATGTTCTTCGCTCGGGTCCCAAGACATTAGTTCACTTTTGCCTGGCAGGGCTAGGTCCAGTTCACTTCATTTGGACCAGTCGAGTTTAATTTTTTGGAGCGTCAAAACGCGTTTTCGCGCGTCTTCCCTGCAGATACGATGAATGGTGAGTGTTTAACGAAGTGTTTTGTAGGCCTGCACCGTGGCAAGCAAAGCATAAACATTACAAGCAGGGGAATTGTGGACAAGCTGTGGAATGAGGTGACAATGGCAGAATATATTGCTTAAATCTATACCGTACTTATTTTATACACTGAGGGTTATATTTTAATTGGAACTTCTTTACAGTTTTCACAGACTTTAAAGTTTCTAGTGTCGTTGGACAGACGTGGTGTGTATGTGTAAGCTTAGTTGTTTGGTAGTCCGGATTCGGAAATGTTTAACGACGATCGCGGAATTTGACATTATAAAATATACACTTATTTAATACACTAAGGGTTTTGTGTTGAGAACTCCTCCTACAATTTGCAACCAAAATTCAAGTTTTTGGTTACGTTGGATACGGCTTGATCTGTATTTGTTTCCGCCATAAACTAACGTGTGATACTTAAAATAAATGTTTTCTAAACGCATCAAACGGCGAGCCAATGTGCTCAACGCCATGTCGGACACTGATAACTGAAGTGAAAAGAGCAGAAGACGCTCCGTGCCGCGCCGCATTCTGTGTGTTCAAGTCGACGCTTGATGTCGCGCCGCGCCGCACCGTGCCGTGCCGCGCCGCGTTCTGTGTGTTCATACCCTTAGAGTACCTGAAGATCAATTCTTGCTCGGTAGTGTATCTCTTAGGTATATTGCATAAAAACTAAAAAATAACCTATACTACCTATTAATTTACTTCTTGTTAGGGTTTGACCAATCAGTATTTATGATTGAACTTCCTTGTGATAGAGTGTTGAAATTTGGTGTGTTTTTAAATCTAAATTAGGAATTTATGATTGTTCCTATGGTGATCTGTCTTGGGCATATATGCCTGAAACCCCCTTAAATACAATACATTCACAGATATTTTATCTAGACACATCATATTTACAACCTTCAGAAACGCAAAGAACAAATTAATGTAATGATTCAACTTTCCGGCCTTTTGCAACGTAAAAGCTGCACTTAGTGGTGCTGATTTTGTAGTATTGAACAGAGAGGCTTAGACCGTGACGGCAAAACTGCCGTACGGCGATTTCGCTGTGAATGTAGAGATACGTTGGAGTAAATGGGGCAGCACACACGGCGCCGGACGGCGAAAACGTCGTCCACGGCGAGAAAAACGGACGGCGAAACCGCCGTGTATCCTCTACTCTGCCGTACGGCAGTTTCGCCGTGACTTTCGTAGTAGGGGCATTGCTTATGGAGCAGGGCACACGGCACGGATAAACTGCCGTACGGTCGCGCTATCAGCCCTACTATAGTGTTAAATAATTATTGTTAATAATTTAAAAACTTATTTAATAGCTATTAAATTATGATTATAGTTCATATCCATGTTAAGAAAAAAATTTCTAGTTTTTTTTTTTCCGGCCTTTAGGTGTTTTAAACTACAATATTCTGAAAATGTATTCGTAATTACGACTCTGACTCTGGTGAAGATACATTAATGCCATTTTTGTAGCCTAATACAGACTCCCAACAAGACGCCTCTGTTGAGTTATCTGAAGAAGATAACTCATTTGGACTATTGTATTGTATGGTGTGATACATTATGTTTTATACATTTGTATTATGATTAACTTATTTAATATTAGGTTATAATTATGTTTTCAACAAGACGACTCTGAGTCTTGAACTGAAGAGGATAATTCATTTATTGTATTGCGTAAGGTGTGAGACATTATGTTTTTTTTTATATTTTTATTATGATTAACTTATTTAATGTTAAGTTATAATTATGTTTTTTACTAACCAAACTAACTTGTAAATGAATTTCTTTAATCCTACTAACTGCATTTTGTACTTTCATTTAACAATAAATTTAATTTTTCAAAAAATGTAGTCTCATTAACACCTAATTTTATAATAACTATTAATGATATTGATATGTATGTAACTAAAAACGTTAAAACTACTGGTTTGGTGAAATCAGGTGTGGGAATGCATACACTTCCATTAGTGTTTCATATTATGTTGTTTCTAATACTCACTGTCTATTTGTATTCAAATATTTGCATTGTTTGTGGATAAACATTTTAAGTTCCAGGGCAATACCATTAATTTTGAGTTTTAAAGATTACTTCTTTAATAAAAATAATATCAGTTTCGGTGTTAAAATCGAAGCACAAAATTAATTTATAAACAAAGTTTACTGAAATGATGGGACAGAATAATTATTTTTAATTTTTATGTTTTGATTCCACGACTGACACTGAAACCGAATCCTAGCGTCAGCCGTCAGAAGCTCTGTCACGGCGGTTCTGCCGTGCCGTATGTTCTGCACCCAATTTAAGCCACGGCGAAACCGCCGCACGGCGATCTCGCCGTGCGGCGGTTTCGCCGTGCCGTTAATTTTTTCCATTTAACTTCCCATGGCAAAGCAGAATTTGATTAATCACAAAAAGTAGGAGAATATGAGAATTAAATCATCTTTTGTTAAAGTTGTTTTTTTTATTTAAACTTTTGTTACAAGTTATCTTCATTTGTTATGAAATTGTTATCCATACCAAAGATAGAGAAACTTAAATTTTGTTTTCATTTAGATATATTTTAGAATGTTTATCATTCTGCATTAAATTTAAAATCTTCTTTTATTATATTGTTATAATAAACTGGTAAAGGTTTTTTTATTGTTGTTGGAACACCAGGACAACTTAAAAACTGGTTTAAGCTAGTTGCGAAGTCTACTTTGGATTTAGCAAACGAAGTTGTCATAATATAGTGTGTGTTTTTTGTGAATTTACAAATATGCAATCTTTTTAAGAATAACTGTAATGTAAATGTATGATATTTCGGAAATAATACTTGTAATCTAGTTAATATATATGTATTTTTTGTAATGATATATGAAAAGAACAATAAAGAAATTTTCATTCATTCATTCAATATGTGTTAAGTCATTTGGCTGTAAACTATGGCAATTTTCCTTCCCTCAATCCATTCATGTTCTGCACAGCAGGGGGTTGATGTCATCAGAAGGACATGGAAACCTCTTGCTGAAAAACATGAATGGACAGTCAGTTGGTTGCCCATTTGGAGGTCAGAGCGTTGTCCGCCTGTTTCAGCCCGAAAATGAGTTTCCACAGGAGCACGGGAGTTGGCCCACTGACAACTCTTTCTTTGATTTTTCGTTGCCAAATACCTGAGTTCAAAATAAAAATTTTATATCTTAGTTCTAGATAAAAAAAAAGGAAACTTTTCTGAGGTAGAGATGCAACCAATAGTAGTTTTAATCACTAGGAGCAAAAGTGAGTCTTTTGGTGCTCGATCGAGTTTTTAAAACACGATAGGCCTAAGCATCAAAAAGACACTTTTGCTCCGAGTGATGAACAACGTTTTTTTTTATCATAATGCGAAATTAGACTTTTGATCTTTAAAAATATTAATTACAAAGTTGTATTTTCAAGGTTATATTTACAAAGTTAGTAATATGCAGTGTTTACATTTCTGTTATTTACAAACAATGCTCTTTATAACAATCAAAATTCTGCTCCTCAACATTAATAAATGATTAATAATAGACTTAGCAAACAGCTTACTTTTCAGTACTAGGTCCTAAGAAATTCTCCACCTGATTTTTCAGTCCTAGGACGAAAAAGAAACAGTTTTGGTACGATAGAGAGCTAAAAAAAACAGGCTGATTTCGTGCAAAATGATAAATAGTATATTTCACCACTAGTCCGGAAAGTGACCCATTTCTGGGCGAGATAGTGTTTTACGCGCGAGGCGAAGCCGAGGGTGGAAAACACTATCGAGCCTGGAAATGGGCTTTCCGGACGAGTTGTGAACGATACTTTTCATCACGACGCAATTATTAATAAATGTGGAAGTTTTAAAGGAGGATTATTTTTGTAAATTCTTCGCCATTGGACAAAGGAAACAAAGCTGGAATTCAAAATTTAATTTGTTTCAAACCCAGCTGATTGTTGCTGTACGGAAAAGTTTGTTTACCTTGGACGGAAAGTAATGTTTACAAACATTACTTTCCGTACAGGTCAGTAAAATCAGCTGACGGTGACAGTTTGGGAAATGACTACTTTCCAAGGTCTCAGCTGTAAGGCAAATTGTCACTTTCATATACGGAGTGATGAAAAAACATATTTTGCCCACAAATGCACATGTGTTCTTTTGTTTTACTATCAACAGCTGTTTTATTTTGCAATTCAATAACAATTGTTCCCCATGTTAATCTAATGGACAAAAATCAAACTTTAAAGGCTTCCTGTCTCCTGTGCCCTTGAGAATAATAATATAAAAAAATCTAAAACCTTATTGCAAAACTACAATGGTAGACGAATCTTTTGACACCTCAAACGTTGAAATTAGTCGAGAAATAAGGGAGGAGTAGTATTCACAAAAAAGAGCATCACGTATTTTAAATATAGAATAGACATAGATTTTCATTAAAATGCCATGGGATTTAATATACAGGTTTTCTGCCATAGGGATTTTTGACCAAATATTAGTAACTCATCACCTCATGCAGGTTTAAACCAATTATTGAAAAATGTTAATAAATAAGCGATATATAAGATTTTATCCTATACTATAATACGAGCTCTGTCTGGAGGGATGTGTGTTCCATGATCTCGAAATCTAGCGGGTAGGTTTTGCTTGAACTTTGCATTTTAGAACGTTTTGTCCCAAAAAATGTTTAGAAATAGTGGAATCATTTTAGTGTTGAACCCCCAAAAAATTGCAACACGAGCGATTTTTTTTTAAATGATAGCTAAGAGTGCCCTTATTAACCCCTCAAAAATCGCCATTAATCGCACCTTGGGAACATGCCCAAAAATTCAAAATGGCCGCCAAGATTGCTGCCAAAATATATATTTTTGCTTATATCTCGAAAACGGTTAGTTTTATCAAAAATCTTTATTTTAGCAAAAATGTAGCTCTTTTAATGCCGATCAGTTTTCATATTTACATTTTGTATGTCAGACGTACGGTATGGCCGCAATTTGCCGAGCCGTAATTCATTAAAATCTGCCTTTTTAGCGAATTTACCTTTAGTGAAATTAAGCTATTACCGTAGGTCTCATGGTAAGACTCAAGACCGGGACCATCATAACTTTTCATTTTGGGGCCCCCAGAAGCCAAAAACAACATTCTTTTGAAGTTTTAGATATACACATATATATATCCATATATATATTTATCTATATATCTATGTATCTGTAAGCACGATAGCAGTCACAAAAATGGTCCGATCATAATGAAATTTGGTATGGAGGTGTAAAGTGGTAATTATTCGGAGTATTTCGAAAATCAGCCCGATCGGATTATTGGAAGGGGGGTAAGGGGGATTTTACCCCTCAAAAATTGATTTTTAGCGAATTTCCCATAGGGAATAAGCTATTACCGTAGGTCTCATGGTAAGACCTAAGCCCGGGACCATGTTACTTTTTCGTTTTAAGGTGCCCAGAGACCAAAAATAATAGTCATTAAAATTTTTATATTTATATATATGTATATTTATATGTATATATTTATATGTACATATATGTATGTGTCCCTAGGCACGATAACTCTCGTAAAAACGGTCCGATCGACACCAAATTTGGTAGAGATGTGTAATCCTACGTTTATTCGGATGAGTTCGTAAACCAGACATATTGACCCACCGGAAGGGGTAGTTTTGGGGGGTTTTGTACCCCAAAAATGGTTTTTTTTGCTTTTTTCATATGTAATTTTTTAAAATTTAAAATTTTTATTTTGACCATTGGATTTAGCTCAAAAAAACACACAATTTAGTATTTTGAAGCTTTGCTCTATCTCCATTGGTTACCGAGATATTAAAAAGTCTAAAGACAGTACATTGTATTTTGAGGCTCCAATGTTAATCTTATGGAGAATTGGGATGTGTTAATATTTCACTTGTTAAGCAATATTTTTGGACGAAACTTGGTATTCATCTTCATTTGGTTGAGATTCATCCATTTAAGGTAAAAAATCTCGGTTTTTGTACTTATCATGGCAGCAAACCTGCATACTCTTTTCCCATGTTAATCATAAGGAGAATAGGCAAACTCTTTTATTTATGGACAGATATTGATGAAACTTACTATATGGCTTTATATGGTCAAAATAAATTTTTTCTATGCTAAAAACCTACTTTTAGTGTCCCCCATGGCAGCACACCTGCATACTCTTTCCCTATATTTATCATAAGGAGAATAGACATTTATTTCCCTATTTATGAGCACGTGATGAAATTTTGTTTACAAGTTTAGCTGGTCAAAATTAATATTACTAATTTGGAAATTCGCTGAGTACGCAGGTCTGCTGCAACGGGGGGTATTTTTTTTTTTTTTTTTTTTTTTTTTACAAAAAAAAACATCACAATCCGACGGGGAATTTTGATAAAGCAGGCCCCCTAGCTTACTGCTCAGTACAATAAGGCTTTAACGAAGAAGTTCGTCATACACAATGTTTTTTGCATATGCGACACCTTCGCGAACCCTATCGGGACGTACCAGAACAGCGATGTTGTCTGGATGTCGTACTCTACTGAGTAAGACGTACAACTGACCATGCGTGAAGCAGTCCGTCCGAAGATCAACACCAACTGACTCTATTGTTTGACCTTGGCTCTTGTGCCCGGTCATACAATAGGCCAACATCAACGGGAATTGACGTCGGCGAACTTTTAACGGCGAGCCCTCGACAAAGGGAAACGTAAATTGTATTCTAGGGATACAAATAGGTTCCCTTTGTCCAGGAAGTCGGACTGTGATCAACCGGTTGGTGATAGCAGTCACTATGACTTTTGTGCCGTTAACAAGCCCTTCAGCGATGTTGAGGTTCCGCATAACGAGGCACACGGAACCAATCTTCAGACGGAGTACATGATCAGGAACGCCTTTCCCAGTAGCTTGGTTCAAAAGCTGAACATCGACATCCAGCCCATCATCACATTCTCTGTCAACAGTGTCGGCACTTCTCAGCTCGTAAATGTTCCCTTCCAAGGAGTTTAAGATGGTGTTATTAATCTCCTTGACGTTCACAATCAGAGTCGAGAGAATGGCCCTGTTGGCGCAGAGGTCTGGATCCAAGAGATCATTTTTGGGAAAAATGAAATCAATCAGATCGGGTAAGGATGTGAAAAAGCTAATACCAGCCAGAGGAATTAGTTTTTCGCATTCCCTCCCCTCACCAAAAGAAATCGACCCAATTGTTCCGTTGCCTACCCCGAGTAAGAATTCGGAGTAAGCAGTGGAACCACTTGTCCTGTGCGGTGTAGTCAGAGAAAAGATTTTGAAGTATCGCCACAGATGCGATGCCCGAAGTGAAACACTGGCAATGTCAGATGGAGTACGTGCCTTTGCCACAACGGGCGCTATCTGTCGGAAATCACCCGAGCAGAGAAGGATCTTGTCCCCAAATGGCGCATTAGAGTTCATTAAATCTCTCAGAGATCTATCGATGATCTCAAAGATGAACTTATGCGTCATTGGTGCCTCATCAAAAACGATAAGCTGGGCAGCTCTGATGAGCTCTGCTCGCTGAGATCCGTTGGTAATACTCCAAAATCCAGAACCATCCCCAAGATCAAGTGGAATTCGGAACATGCTGTGCGCCGTTGTGCCTCCCGGCATGTTTCCAGCGGCAATGCCGGAGCTTGCAACAGCGAGAGCCACTTGGCGACAGCCTCTCACATAAGCAAGAATGACACGAATGAGTGAGGTTTTGCCATACCCACCAGGGCCATCTAAGAAAATGAGCTTAGATGAGCCTTGGCGATTATGAAGGAGGCAACGCACGTGATCAAAAACGCGTCGTTGGTCTTCAGAGAGCTTTGGTCCCCATTCTTCGACGATGGCCATTTGATGGTTTTCCCCGAAGGTGAGGAGCTCCCTGCCTAACTCAGTCGTGTCATCTTGCACATATGGGAGGCCGTGGTCGACTAAGGAAGATCCCTGCCGGCGAAGACTACGATCAATTTCCAGAAGAGCGAGTTTGAATGCCAATTCTGGATCGTGTGGGTTTCGTTCAATGTGGTCCTCGCAAAGAGAGTTTTTGAAAGCATCCCACAAAAGAGCTGCGGGAGCTCCCATATTGCAGAGGAGCACAAAGAACGAACGCAGTCTTGGCCCCAACATAAATTGGGAAGCCTCGCGCAGGACGTAATGGTATTCTTCCTCGTCTTCGACTAAGCCGAGTTTGCGAGCAACCTCCTGAAAAGTGCGGCAATTACTTCCACCACGAGACAGGAGGTCGGCATAGCCACGACAAGGAATACACATCAATAGAATCCTAATCCTAATGTCAGAGCTAAAAGTACACTGTATCATAATACTTATTGTTAATGGTGAGATGATAGATAGGATAGGTAAGAAAATAATCGGCAAAAAAAATAAAAATCCCATCAAATGAAAACAATAGAAAGCCTAACAACGGGGTATTTTAACGGACAAAGACTATAATTTTCACGAAAGAGTTTATTAAAAAAATAATAAGAATACAAAAAAATGGGTTGGAACCCGCCAAAGACCCCTAATGTACAAAAATATACTATTTATTAAAATATAAAATAGTGATATGTCAAATAATAATTAATTATATGAATAGTCTACTTAGTATTATTAATGTTGGTCGAGTTAAATTTCTGGGAGTATTTAAGGTATTCTGTGAAAAATCGATGTGGAATAAAAATTATCAGTTTTCCATTAAAACTAGTTGTAATTAAGGCGTTGCAAAATGAAAATAAATGTAATTTTTGTAAAGGTATAGTTTAGGTAAGGTGAAGTTTAGGTTAGAGAAGTTTTAATGCAAGGACTTTTAGCTGCATTTGACGTTGTAGGTAATGTTCGTAGTAGTAGTTAAAGTGATAATGTTTCTCTGTTAGTTAGCCAGGGCTTAGAATTGCTATCTGGCGTATCCAGTTCCGCCACGGGGAGGCCGAGAAACGTAGGAACCATATTTACACATATTTACAAATTAACACGACGGGCAGTTTGATATGCAGTTACCCTAGCCTCTGCGATAAATCTCAAAATCGTAACTAAAAAGACATCGGGGAGGTTGGTGAAGCAGTTCCCTTCGCCTCTGCTGACGAAGCTTGGAAACTAATGAAACACACCAAAAAATATATAGTAAACAGGGACTTTTGATGGGCAGGCCCCCTATCGTACTGCCATAAAACGTCACAATCCGACGGGGAATTTTGATAAAGCAGGCCCCCTAGCTTACTGCTCAGTACAATAAGGCTTTAACGAAGAAGTTCGTCATACACAATGTTTTTTGCATATGCGACACCTTCGCGAACCCTATCAGGACGTACCAGAACAGCGATGTTGTCTAGATGTCGTACTCTACTGAGTAAGACGTACAACTGACCATGCGTGAAGCAGTCCGTCCGAAGATCAACACCAACTGACTCTATTGTTTGACCTTGGCTCTTGTGCCCGGTCATACAATAGGCCAACATCAACGGAAATTGACGTCGGCGAACTTTTAACGGCGAGCCCTCGACAAAGGGAAACGTAAATTGTATTCTAGGGATACAAATAGGTTCCCTTTGTCCAGGAAGTCGGACTGTGATCAACCGGTTGGTGATAGCAGTCACTATGACTTTTGTGCCGTTAACAAGCCCTTCAGCGATGTTGAGGTTCCGCATAACGAGGCACACGGAACCAATCTTCAGACGGAGTACATGATCAGGAACGCCTTTCCCAGTAGCTTGGTTCAAAAGCTGAACATCGACATCCAGCCCATCATCACATTCTCTGTCAACAGTGTCGGCACTTCTCAGCTCGTAAATGTTCCCTTCCAAGGAGTTTAAGATGGTGTTATTAATCTCCTTGACGTTCACAATCAGAGTCGAGAGAATGGCCCTGTTGGCGCAGAGGTCTGGATCCAAGAGATCATTTTTGGGAAAAACGAAATCAATCAGATCGGGTAAGGATGTGAAAAAGCTAATACCAGCCAGAGGAATTAGTTTTTCGCATTCCCTCCCCTCACCAAAAGAAATCGACCCAATTGTTCCGTTGCCTACCCCGAGTAAGAATTCGGAGTAAGCAGTGGAACCACTTGTCCTGTGCGGTGTAGTCAGAGAAAAGATTTTGAAGTATCGCCACAGATGCGATGCCCGAAGTGAAACACTGGCAATGTCAGATGGAGTACGTGCCTTTGCCACAACGGGCGCTATCTGTCGGAAATCACCCGAGCAGAGAAGGATCTTGTCCCCAAAAGGCGCATTAGAGTTCATTAAATCTCTCAGAGATCTATCGATGATCTCAAAGATGAACTTATGCGTCATTGGTGCCTCATCAAAAACGATAAGCTGGGCAGCTCTGATGAGCTCTGCTCGCTGAGATCCGTTGGTAATACTCCAAAATCCAGAACCATCCCCAAGATCAAGTGGAATTCGGAACATGCTGTGCGCCGTTGTGCCTCCCGGCATGTTTCTAGCGGCAATGCCGGAGCTTGCAACAGCGAGAGCCACTTGGCGACAGCCTCTCACATAAGCAAGAATGACACGAATGAGTGAGGTTTTGCCATACCCACCAGGGCCATCTAAGAAAATGAGCTTAGATGAGCCTTGGCGATTATGAAGGAGGCAACGCACGTGATCAAAAACGCGTCGTTGGTCTTCAGAGAGCTTTGGTCCCCATTCTTCGACGATGGCCATTTGATGGTTTTCCCCGAAGGTGAGGAGCTCCCTGCCTAACTCAGTCGTGTCATCTTGCACATATGGGAGGCCGTGGTCGACTAAGGAAGATCCCTGCCGGCGAAGACTACGATCAATTTCCAGAAGAGCGAGTTTGAATGCCAATTCTGGATCGTGTGGGTTTCGTTCAATGTGGTCCTCGCAAAGAGAGTTTTTGAAAGCATCCCACAAAAGAGCTGCGGGAGCTCCCATATTGCAGAGGAGCACAAAGAACGAACGCAGTCTTGGCCCCAACATAAATTGGGAAGCCTCGCGCAGGACGTAATGGTATTCTTCCTCGTCTTCGACTAAGCCGAGTTTGCGAGCAACCTCCTGAAAAGTGCGGCAATTACTTCCACCACGAGACAGGAGGTCGGCATAGCCACGACAAGGAATACACATCAATAGAATCCTAATCCTAATGTCAGAGCTAAAAGTACACTGTATCATAATACTTATTGTTAATGGTGAGATGATAGATAGGATAGGTAAGAAAATAATCGGCAAAAAAAATAAAAATCCCATCAAATGAAAACAATAGAAAGCCTAACAACGGGGTATTTTAACGGACAAAGGCTATAATTTTCACGAAAGAGTTTATTAAAAAAATAATAAGAATACAAAAAAAATGGGTTGGAACCCGCCAAAGACCCCTAATGTACAAAAATATACTATTTATTAAAATATAAAATAGTGATATGTCAAATAATAATTAATTATATGAATAGTCTACTTAGTATTATTAATGTTGGTCGAGTTAAATTTCCGGGAGTATTTAAGGTATTCTGTGAAAAATCGATGTGGAATAAAAATTATCAGTTTTCCATTAAAACTAGTTGTAATTAAGGCGTTGCAAAATGAAAATAAATGTAATTTTTGTAAAGGTATAGTTTAGGTAAGGTGAAGTTTAGGTTAGAGAAGTTTTAATGCAAGGACTTTTAGCTGCATTTGACGTTGTAGGTAATGTTCGTAGTAGTAGTTAAAGTGATAATGTTTCTCTGTTAGTTAGCCAGGGCTTAGAATTGCTATCTGGCGTATCCAGTTCCGCCACGGGGAGGCCGAGAAACGTAGGAACCATATTTACACATATTTACAAATTAACACGACGGGCAGTTTGATATGCAGTTACCCTAGCCTCTGCGATAAATCTCAAAATCGTAACTAAAAAGACATCGGGGAGGTTGGTGAAGCAGTTCCCTTCGCCTCTGCTGACGAAGCTTGGAAACTAATGAAACACACCAAAAAATATATAGTAAACAGGGACTTTTGATGGGCAGGCCCCCTATCGTACTGCCATAAAACGTCACAATCCGACGGGGAATTTTGATAAAGCAGGCCCCCTAGCTTACTGCTCAGTACAATAAGGCTTTAACGAAGAAGTTCGTCATACACAATGTTTTTTGCATATGCGACACCTTCGCGAACCCTATCGGGACGTACCAGAACAGCGATGTTGTCTGGATGTCGTACTCTACTGAGTAAGACGTACAACTGACCATGCGTGAAGCAGTCCGTCCGAAGATCAACACCAACTGACTCTATTGTTTGACCTTGGCTCTTGTGCCCGGTCATACAATAGGCCAACATCAACGGAAATTGACGTCGGCGAACTTTTAACGGCGAGCCCTCGACAAAGGGAAACGTAAATTGTATTCTAGGGATACAAATAGGTTCCCTTTGTCCAGGAAGTCGGACTGTGATCAACCGGTTGGTGATAGCAGTCACTATGACTTTTGTGCCGTTAACAAGCCCTTCAGCGATGTTGAGGTTCCGCATAACGAGGCACACGGAACCAATCTTCAGACGGAGTACATGATCAGGAACGCCTTTCCCAGTAGCTTGGTTCAAAAGCTGAACATCGACATCCAGCCCATCATCACATTCTCTGTCAACAGTGTCGGCACTTCTCAGCTCGTAAATGTTCCCTTCCAAGGAGTTTAAGATGGTGTTATTAATCTCCTTGACGTTCACAATCAGAGTCGAGAGAATGGCCCTGTTGGCGCAGAGGTCTGGATCCAAGAGATCATTTTTGGGAAAAACGAAATCAATCAGATCGGGTAAGGATGTGAAAAAGCTAATACCAGCCAGAGGAATTAGTTTTTCGCATTCCCTCCCCTCACCAAAAGAAATCGACCCAATTGTTCCGTTGCCTACCCCGAGTAAGAATTCGGAGTAAGCAGTGGAACCACTTGTCCTGTGCGGTGTAGTCAGAGAAAAGATTTTGAAGTATCGCCACAGATGCGATGCCCGAAGTGAAACACTGGCAATGTCAGATGGAGTACGTGCCTTTGCCACAACGGGCGCTATCTGTCGGAAATCACCCGAGCAGAGAAGGATCTTGTCCCCAAATGGCGCATTAGAGTTCATTAAATCTCTCAGAGATCTATCGATGATCTCAAAGATGAACTTATGCGTCATTGGTGCCTCATCAAAAACGATAAGCTGGGCAGCTCTGATGAGCTCTGCTCGCTGAGATCCGTTGGTAATACTCCAAAATCCAGAACCATCCCCAAGATCAAGTGGAATTCGGAACATGCTGTGCGCCGTTGTGCCTCCCGGCATGTTTCTAGCGGCAATGCCGGAGCTTGCAACAGCGAGAGCCACTTGGCGACAGCCTCTCACATAAGCAAGAATGACACGAATGAGTGAGGTTTTGCCATACCCACCAGGGCCATCTAAGAAAATGAGCTTAGATGAGCCTTGGCGATTATGAAGGAGGCAACGCACGTGATCAAAAACGCGTCGTTGGTCTTCAGAGAGCTTTGGTCCCCATTCTTCGACGATGGCCATTTGATGGTTTTCCCCGAAGGTGAGGAGCTCCCTGCCTAACTCAGTCGTGTCATCTTGCACATATGGGAGGCCGTGGTCGACTAAGGAAGATCCCTGCCGGCGAAGACTACGATCAATTTCCAGAAGAGCGAGTTTGAATGCCAATTCTGGATCGTGTGGGTTTCGTTCAATGTGGTCCTCGCAAAGAGAGTTTTTGAAAGCATCCCACAAAAGAGCTGCGGGAGCTCCCATATTGCAGAGGAGCACAAAGAACGAACGCAGTCTTGGCCCCAACATAAATTGGGAAGCCTCGCGCAGGACGTAATGGTATTCTTCCTCGTCTTCGACTAAGCCGAGTTTGCGAGCAACCTCCTGAAAAGTGCGGCAATTACTTCCACCACGAGACAGGAGGTCGGCATAGCCACGACAAGGAATACACATCAATAGAATCCTAATCCTAATGTCAGAGCTAAAAGTACACTGTATCATAATACTTATTGTTAATGGTGAGATGATAGATAGGATAGGTAAGAAAATAATCGGCAAAAAAAATAAAAATCCCATCAAATGAAAACAATAGAAAGCCTAACAACGGGGTATTTTAACGGACAAAGGCTATAATTTTCACGAAAGAGTTTATTAAAAAAATAATAAGAATACAAAAAAATGGGTTGGAACCCGCCAAAGACCCCTAATGTACAAAAATATACTATTTATTAAAATATAAAATAGTGATATGTCAAATAATAATTAATTATATGAATAGCCTACTTAGTATTATTAATGTTGGTCGAGTTAAATTTCCGGGAGTATTTAAGGTATTCTGTGAAAAATCGATGTGGAATAAAAATTATCAGTTTTCCATTAAAACTAGTTGTAATTAAGGCGTTGCAAAATGAAAATAAATGTAATTTTTGTAAAGGTATAGTTTAGGTAAGGTGAAGTTTAGGTTAGAGAAGTTTTAATGCAAGGACTTTTAGCTGCATTTGACGTTGTAGGTAATGTTCGTAGTAGTAGTTAAAGTGATAATGTTTCTCTGTTAGTTAGCCAGGGCTTAGAATTGCTATCTGGCGTATCCAGTTCCGCCACGGGGAGGCCGAGAAACGTAGGAACCATATTTACACATATTTACAAATTAACACGACGGGCAGTTTGATATGCAGTTACCCTAGCCTCTGCGATAAATCTCAAAATCGTAACTAAAAAGACATCGGGGAGGTTGGTGAAGCAGTTCCCTTCGCCTCTGCTGACGAAGCTTGGAAACTAATGAAACACACCAAAAAATATATAGTAAACAGGGACTTTTGATGGGCAGGCCCCCTATCGTACTGCCATAAAACGTCACAATCCGACGGGGAATTTTGATAAAGCAGGCCCCCTAGCTTACTGCTCAGTACAATAAGGCTTTAACGAAGAAGTTCGTCATACACAATGTTTTTTGCATATGCGACACCTTCGCGAACCCTATCGGGACGTACCAGAACAGCGATGTTGTCTGGATGTCGTACTCTACTGAGTAAGACGTACAACTGACCATGCGTGAAGCAGTCCGTCCGAAGATCAACACCAACTGACTCTATTGTTTGACCTTGGCTCTTGTGCCCGGTCATACAATAGGCCAACATCAACGGAAATTGACGTCGGCGAACTTTTAACGGCGAGCCCTCGACAAAGGGAAACGTAAATTGTATTCTAGGGATACAAATAGGTTCCCTTTGTCCAGGAAGTCGGACTGTGATCAACCGGTTGGTGATAGCAGTCACTATGACTTTTGTGCCGTTAACAAGCCCTTCAGCGATGTTGAGGTTCCGCATAACGAGGCACACGGAACCAATCTTCAGACGGAGTACATGATCAGGAACGCCTTTCCCAGTAGCTTGGTTCAAAAGCTGAACATCGACATCCAGCCCATCATCACATTCTCTGTCAACAGTGTCGGCACTTCTCAGCTCGTAAATGTTCCCTTCCAAGGAGTTTAAGATGGTGTTATTAATCTCCTTGACGTTCACAATCAGAGTCGAGAGAATGGCCCTGTTGGCGCAGAGGTCTGGATCCAAGAGATCATTTTTGGGAAAAACGAAATCAATCAGATCGGGTAAGGATGTGAAAAAGCTAATACCAGCCAGAGGAATTAGTTTTTCGCATTCCCTCCCCTCACCAAAAGAAATCGACCCAATTGTTCCGTTGCCTACCCCGAGTAAGAATTCGGAGTAAGCAGTGGAACCACTTGTCCTGTGCGGTGTAGTCAGAGAAAAGATTTTGAAGTATCGCCACAGATGCGATGCCCGAAGTGAAACACTGGCAATGTCAGATGGAGTACGTGCCTTTGCCACAATGGGCGCTATCTGTCGGAAATCACCCGAGCAGAGAAGGATCTTGTCCCCAAATGGCGCATTAGAGTTCATTAAATCTCTCAGAGATCTATCGATGATCTCAAAGATGAACTTATGCGTCATTGGTGCCTCATCAAAAACGATAAGCTGGGCAGCTCTGATGAGCTCTGCTCGCTGAGATCCGTTGGTAATACTCCAAAATCCAGAACCATCCCCAAGATCAAGTGGAATTCGGAACATGCTGTGCGCCGTTGTGCCTCCCGGCATGTTTCCAGCGGCAATGCCGGAGCTTGCAACAGCGAGAGCCACTTGGCGACAGCCTCTCACATAAGCAAGAATGACACGAATGAGTGAGGTTTTGCCATACCCACCAGGGCCATCTAAGAAAATGAGCTTAGATGAGCCTTGGCGATTATGAAGGAGGCAACGCACGTGATCAAAAACGCGTCGTTGGTCTTCAGAGAGCTTTGGTCCCCATTCTTCGACGATGGCCATTTGATGGTTTTCCCCGAAGGTGAGGAGCTCCCTGCCTAACTCAGTCGTGTCATCTTGCACATATGGGAGGCCGTGGTCGACTAAGGAAGATCCCTGCCGGCGAAGACTACGATCAATTTCCAGAAGAGCGAGTTTGAATGCCAATTCTGGATCGTGTGGGTTTCGTTCAATGTGGTCCTCGCAAAGAGAGTTTTTGAAAGCATCCCACAAAAGAGCTGCGGGAGCTCCCATATTGCAGAGGAGCACAAAGAACGAACGCAGTCTTGGCCCCAACATAAATTGGGAAGCCTCGCGCAGGACGTAATGGTATTCTTCCTCGTCTTCGACTAAGCCGAGTTTGCGAGCAACCTCCTGAAAAGTGCGGCAATTACTTCCACCACGAGACAGGAGGTCGGCATAGCCACGACAAGGAATACACATCAATAGAATCCTGAGGTAATATTGTTCACTTCGGCTGGGGGAGACCCAAAACAAGCGACAAACCTTTTCACCACGCTGGCGGGCAGTGATGAAATGGATGCCGTCTGGGTGGTCGAAAACCTCCCCCTTATTAGGACGTTTTGTATGAACTATATAATCTTCATAAAAGGATTGGTATGTAAGTCCATCTAAATCGGGGACTAGAGGGCGATCGAAGTAAACAATCAACTTAGAGCTTGCTCTGGAGATTACATCTTCCAGTTGGCCGGGACGGAAACACACTGACTGCTTCCCTTCGAGGTGAACTGGAAGACATTCAACGGTTGGCTCGGACTCAGAAATGGGAAATTTCAAAAGCCGCCAGCACGCGTCACTGGCCCCGACCATTCTCTTCGTCACGTAATGATCTACCTCATCATCTTGTTTGCTGAAGGGAGTTACAGTAACGTTCTGTAAAGAACCTCCCTTCATAAGATATTTGAAGAGGTATTTAATTACGCGACGCGTAGAAGCAAGCTCTAAGTTAATATGGGCTTCATATTTCAGCAATAACGCTGAATTGTATGGCACAACCCAACCATCATGAACATTAACATTTTTGTTCCTAGACCTAATCACTCCATTGTTGGAGTAGTCACGTCGATACTGAACAAACCCTCTTTCATCGACATGAGTGGTTTCACAAGCAGGCTTTGGGAAAAACTTAGAGCAGTAACCCCTTGCAGAGTCCCAGCAAGGAAAGTCAGTTCTGTGATCACATCCACAAGGACCGTGAATCATATGTCTCAAAACCAACTTTCTCAGCCGACCTTCGGCTTCTTCTTCGGAAGGTAAATCCGCGCGAATAATGGAGTCAATTTCGGACGCTTGTACCGGCCCATCACCTTCGATCTTGAACACGATGTGTGCATGAGGAAGGCCCCTCATCTGCATCTCTATGACGTAGACCAGGTAGACCGTGCGCCCGAATATTGCTCCACAACGCAAATCACGAAGAAGTTCCAGAAGCTTTATCCGGAAGACTCTGCAAGCGGTACTTGGGTCACTACGGCTGCCACCGCGGGGACAAGCTTTCTTATTCTCTTCCCAAGTCGCACTATACGTGAATGTGAGAAAGAATGTGGGGGATCCCAGGCGTGAAACAAGTGCCATTGCGTCCTCGTAATGGACTTTCATA
Source organism: Neoaliturus tenellus (assembly GCA_030545055.2). NCBI lineage: Eukaryota > Metazoa > Arthropoda > Insecta > Hemiptera > Cicadellidae > Neoaliturus > Neoaliturus tenellus. The sequence continues at coordinate 65,993,204 of CM061531.1, read as the reverse complement.
TACCTAGGTCCCCCAGTAAATGAACTGGGTAGGTAGATTTTCCCGGGCTGTACTCCGCCCTCACCCTGAACCGTTTCGTCATTATTGATATCCTCTGCAATTTGCCTACCAGTACGATCACCCTGTTGAGCCTGAATAAGCTCATCCAGAGGTCCTGTCCGCAAAGCATTTTGGACCGACTTTGACTGAGCAAACTTTATATAACGCAGTTTTTCTTCCTCGTACCTCGCAAACATCTCAACCTGCCACACTTGAGACAGACGGCCGAGGTGAGAAAAGCGAGGATGAGAAAGAAGAAGGCAACGAGAATAGTTAAACTGTGTTAACTTTTTGCCACGATTGTCAAGTCGACCAACATGCCAACCCAAAGTGCCTTGCGGATAAAGGAGGGGATACTGGAAGGGTTCCATGAGGGGACTCAAAAGATCAATTGAGGTTGGACGATCTGATCCAACCTTCCAAATAGTTAATCTCCGGGGTTCAGTGACAGATTCATCCGTACTTAAAACGGCGTGCACTTCAATGCCTGTTTGCCTATCGCCGAGAACATTGCCGTGAGTAGATCTGTTCGTCAATTCAAAATCTAAATGAGCGTTGATTGACGGCTCATTGGCCAAACGACGAAACTCCCTGATAAACGGATTTTCACGAGAAAGATAACGTGTAATGCTATCAGTGATTCCGCCATCAAGGGACCTACCCAAGGCAATGTTCTTGCGTTCCTCACCATCATCAATGTACAGACGGGATCTGTTTACAAACTGAACGATCCCAGCATCAGTTTTAAACTTTTGACCAGGATCGTCCAGGCTGTAAACTTGATGGTACATCCTACCTTCAATCTTAAAAAAAGAAAGTCCTTTAGGATGTCGATACCCACCTGTCACTTCTAGTGCGCAAAATGCAAAGAGGTCATTGAATGCACGCGCGCGTTCCAGAAAACGACGATCAAAATAGAATGGCTCTTCAAGCGGAGGAAGATCCAAGACATTATATGCGCCCTCTCCACAACACCATTTTTTCCTCCCTTTTTCTTCTTCAAATAACCGTGCATTGCAGAATGAACACCTGAATACATCACTATCCCAGAGACTAATCTTAGATAGTTTGAAAGGATTTATTTTATTGAGTAAATCCCCCCTCCAACTTGCCATAGGACCATTAGAGGCAATATCTTTGGCCAAAGACATCGGCAGATGCCTCATTTCATTTAATTGAGGATTTTTGAGGCGGAAAATATGTACCCTCTGCCTTGAATTTGAACTTGTGCAACTAACTCAATCTAAGGAATGAAAATATATTCGCCTACGGCTCGTTTTCAGAGACTCTTTCCCCAAACCCCCTTCCCTTATTCCCCCGAATTCTATAAAGGTTAATGGAGTTGTGAATAAATTTTGTATGTAGGTATTGTATAAGTATTTACTTATAATTATAAAATTCATATAAATAAATATATGAAAAAATTAAATGGATAAACTGCATAAAAATGTGCAGTAGATCATCGAACACAATGAAAAATTCCATTAAAACAAAATAATTGAAAATCTAAACAAAGTGGATAAAACTTGCCAAAAACCCCTTTTATTTACAAAAATACTATTCAGTTACCATCCTTAATATGGAATAATAGGGAATAACATAACGATCCAGTAATATTCAACATACAATGATAAATACATAATGTAATATTGGCATTCATTACAATTCATTCATTTCAGTTTTTAATGATGTAAAACTTTAAATTTACCTAATTTCCAAAAAAATTACTGTCAAGGCAAATAAAAAAACTTCAAGCTTCTAAATACAATAATACAGTAGTTACTAACTAAAGTATGTTAAATAATGGTTAAAATATTAAAGTTACCATACACATCAAAGGACGTATGTTTTAGCCGTAGGACCAGGTCAGTAAATAACAATCAAAGTAAAACAATCAGTTGCTTGATATAGCAATTCGTTCCGACTCACAGTCCAAAGAAGAATACGTGATATTGAAAATCATCATGATAATTTTTAAGTTTGATAATTTAATTGATATTGGTACTGTGCAAGATATGTCTATGTGCAAAGTGGAGGTTCTGAGTAAAATATTATAGTAGTTGTAAAATTACGTCTACATGGGATAAAATTCCCCGCAAAAATAAATAAACATTTAATTATGTTTAATTGTGTGGACTGGGGGGCCAAAATTCATAGAACCAAACTTGTAGTAACTTGAAGAATGTTCGCGAGGATTGCCTCAGATGTTATAATTTGGCCGCTAGAGTAGAAAAAAATAATGTCATATTTATTTTGGGTAAAAATGTTTGGTCGCTAAATTTTGAAATCAGATAGTTTTCTGGGGCAGGAAATAAAAAAGCTTTTTTTTATTTTAAATGAAAATACTGTACTGCCACCTTTTTAAATTAAACATTAACCTATTACGCACTAAAAGATAAATCAATTGTGTAATCTGCTATTTTAGTTAAAATTTTTGTTGAATTGTAAAATTTAAATTAGCATGCTATTAGGTTAAGTCAATGATGTACTTCCTAAAGCCGCGTCCGCATTGGCCGAACATGTTCGCCGAACAAAGTTCTTCCGAACTTTTGTTTGTTTGTTGCTAACCGTTTAGTATGTAAATCATATGGCCGGTTAATTGTTCATTAAGAATGATTATTGATTTTTGTGTTCGCCGAACAAGTTCACCACGAATGTTCGGCCAGTGCGGACGCGGCTTAATGAGTTCGTTAGAAATTAAGTGCCATCCCAAATAAAGAACCAATTTTTGGGAGGACTATCGTGCAAATATGATAATGTCTTACCGGGTGTCCTATACCAACCTTGCACCTCTTTTAAAATTGTACAAAAAAAAAAAAAAAAATTGTGCCGTTGTAGGTAAACACATTTTGCTCTGTTGATTGACACTGATTTCAATACAGAAGGGACCAGACGTAATTTTGAAGCAACTTTAAAATTTAATATTTTAAACCCCAATCATACTGATTTAGTATAATAAACAGCATGACATTATTTTTTTTTTAACTGGGGAAAATTTAAAATATATTATGTCTGAACATTTTACATATAACAGAACTTACCGAACATGTACATGTCTAAGAACCTCATTTAAAATAATATACCATCATAAAACATCAATTATCACGTGATTAGTTTTACTAAACATTTAAATACATGTTCATTAATCTCCGTCATGTTGTAAATTTATTAAAAAAACTTTTTGGACCAAACTGACAATTTTTGTTGGAAACGTATTTAAAAGAGTCTAAGACATTTTTGTGCCGAGACATTTTTGCTTAACCTAAAATGCTCAGAGAAGAATGAGGAAAATCTAAATTTCAACCTCAAATATTCAATAAACTGCTAAAATTACGCGTACAAGATCAAATTGTAAAGTTTTCTTAAAAACCGTGTAAAACTAAAAAAAAATATTTAAAGTGAGAGTTTGTATTTGACATCAGTGACTTCCGGTCTGGAGAGGTAATTTCAGATACACCCTGTACATTGAAATTACTCTCGGTGGATAGACCGCTTTACCTATAAAGGCACAATTGGTTAAGGTTATAAAATTTCTTAAAAAGAGTGTTTCGGTAATCCGCGACTCCCAGTCTGTTGGCAATTTTCTCAATAATACAGGTCGGTAAGTTTAGTTCTCGCTTGGGAACCACTCTGTAGTAAGTAATATATAAGAGATCTACTTTACCGACTTTTGACGAATTTCTGATACCCCGATGAGTGAGTCAGTCAGTTACACATTCGGGAGTATATAATTTAGACTTCAAAAGAATGTTGTTTTTGGCTTCTGGGGGCCCCAAAATGAAAAGTTATGATGGTCCCGGTCTTGAGTCTTACCATGAGACCTACGGTAATAGCTTAATTTCACTAAAGGTAAATTCGCTAAAAAGGCAGATTTTAATGAATTACGGCTCGGCAAATTGCGGCCATACCGTACGTCTGACATACAAAATGTAAATATGAAAACTGATCGGCATTAAAAGAGCTACATTTTTGCTAAAATAAAGATTTTTGATAAAACTAACCGTTTTCGAGATATAAGCAAAAATATATATTTTGGCAGCAATCTTGGCGGCCATTTTGAATTTTTGGGCATGTTCCCAAGGTGCGATTAATGGCGATTTTTGAGGGGTTAATAAGGGCACTCCTAGCTATCATTTAAAAAAAAAATCGCTCGTGTTGCAATTTTTTTGGGGTCAGGCCATATTTTCTCATAAAATGATTCCACTAAAATAGCCTCAATCCCAGAAAAAATCACATGTTGTCTAAATTTAAGTTTTAAAATCATAATTTTTAACATTGGTCGTATGGGTTGCTATTTTAGTTACGAAATAACAACGAAAGGTAAAAAAAGGAACCCTAATGTTAAGCAGTCTTTTTGAAACAGCTGTTAACTGTGAAGAGGTATAATTGGCTGATGGTGGAAATTTAATAGCTTTATTATTATGATACTATAGCAAAAGTGAATTAAAACCAACGAGCAAGGCTCGGCTAACCTGGTACCATAGAAAAATCTTTTTCGTACGCTGGTACTTATTTTTTAATAAGAATAACATTAAAATCCATGGTTTTAGCCCCTGAGCTGTGGTTGTAATGGAAGAATTATTACTTACTGTAAACCGTCGACAGCTCAATTGAATAGTATCCAAATCAGGACATGTTCGACGCTACTGCGTCATCATCAGCTGGTTAAAAATGTGAAGATGTTGACCCGAAGGCTCCGTCATAATTAATAAAACACAACACAGTACATTGGCACGAACACGAAAATAAATTAACGACACATACACGGTAACACTCAAAGAACAGGCCTGTCTACGAAAACATGATCACGCACGGCGCGGGCGGACAGACCTACAGAGGTGATACTCATCTGTGTTTAATATGTAGACAGATACATAGATAGATAGATAGATGAGTGAATGGAAAGAGATGCATTGAATGAAACGAATTTTTCTACACCTTAAACGTTAAAATTTGTCTACAAATAAGAGAGGAGCTTCGTTTAAAAAAATCGCCTTTTCGTGTGATATTGGTAAATATATAGATAGATAGGTACATAGATATATAGATGCAGAGATACATATATTGATAGATTGATATTTATTTATCGTAGAATAGGATGCAGAAAACCGGGTGACATTATCTCAGTTCGTTTGTGCACGAGAGCTGAAGGAAGCGAGTGGTGTGTACAGAGTAGATATAACGGACCCGTAGAGTAAGTGGACCTCTTTTTCAATATATAACGTATTTAATATAAAACGGCTCATAGAGCCTATGGCCCTATTTCATAATTTTATTTAATATTAATTTGAAAAGGTTCATAGACTCTATGAGCCAGTAGATGCTTTGGACCCATACATTTAATTTAAATGGGTGCATAGGCTCTATGATCGCTTTAAATTATATAAAAATATTCAAACAGGCTCATAGAGCCTATGGTCGGTAGAGTAAGTGGCCCCATGTTATATTTTATTTAATATTAAGAAGGGCCATAGAGCCTATGATCGGTAGAGTAAGTGGCCCCATGTTATATTTTATTTAATATTTAAGAGGGCCGTAGAGTCTATGGCCGGTAGAGTAAACGGACCCTAACCGTTTTTTTAATATTTTGAAAGGGGGACAAATAGTTTTGATAACCCATTATTGCCAGTTTTCCATAACCTCAATGTTACAATGGAGGCCTATAAATGTAAACCCAGGCTAATGTGAACTGAACAATGTCCAGGTTTGTGAAAATTCTGGGTTATCGCGGTTATTTTGGGTTAGAAAACCAAATTTGTTCTGTGGGCTCTGGCTGATGCCATAGCGCAAAACCACCTAGTGCACTTCACTGCTCTGGCAGGCTTCCAGAAATCCAAATTGAAATCCGGTTAGAAATTGAAGTACCGGGTAATTGCGGAACTATACTGTATAAATTTTATACTTCACACAAAGTTTGGCTTAACACTGACTGATCACACCCGAGACAGCGAGCACTGAGTAGGTTACCTTCTGTGTGGTGATGAGCTGTGAATCGACGTAGATGGAAAAAGACGAGTTCTTGAGCACCGCCCGGTTGAGCACCAGTGTGATGTGGTGCCACTGGCCCTCCTGCAGCAGGTCAGGGCACCACACTCGGGCACATGAGTCCCCCCCGCCGTCCGGCTCCCAGTCCGCGCTCGCTATGTACAATACACAACACTTTAGATGATTGAATCAGCTAATGGACAAAGTTTCTCTGCAATGGACAAGTTATACGTAACATTATGACCAACTCTTAACCACATGAGGTTTGACCTTACGATAAAAATGCAAAAGGCAAGTGATTTTACTAACCTTCTGAGAAGTTCAATAAAAACCAGTGACATTTTTACTTAATTATAATATGTTGGATTTAAATATAGCCTAGAAGTTTAACTAAAAAAAGGTAATGATTGCAAAAGTTAACTTGTTAATATAAGGTCAATTCTAAAATAAACTTTAATAGAAATACGACATATTGTATAGGTTGCATGTATATAGAGATAGATATAGTCCAAATATTATTTTTACTTATTGTTGAAATTAATTAACCGTGTAAAGATGACCTTACATTCTGAAACACAAACACTAAATAACTCACTGTGGCTGAGGGGTGTCTCTTGAGTTGTAATGATGATCGCCTTGTCTCTGGCAGACAGTACGACGGCAAGGCATATCAGGTGGTCGTCCCTGGCGGAGTGAAGGTTCCGCACGAGGGTCAGCAGGCGGACGCAGTGGGGGTCGCTGCGAGGGTCACTGAACCTCTCCACACATATCCACGTGGAGTAGCTGAGGCCGGTCTGGGGTGGGAACATGCGGTCTCCTGCAACAGAGAAAACAGTAGGGTCAGCTGACGTATGTAGTAAGCGTTCATGAGATTGACCAAATGTATGTAGAGTGCCTGGGAAGAAGGTAAATGACCTCCAAAAAGTGGAGATGAATTTTACTTAAAAACCGCTTAGACGGCCTAATAGAAATTCTCAAACACATCTAATCTAAGTAACTTAGGTTACTATTTGTAGGTAACTATTTCTTAAACGGTTGAGGAGGGTGATCGATCGTCAATATTTCTAGAGTATTCATGTCAAGAGCATTCAATCAAGTAAATGGTTGTTGGGGTTTTCACTTCTGTTAATGCTTAAACAACTTGTGTAGCATCATTCCAACTTCCATTTATATATATGGATTTCACTAAGATGGAAGGAGTAGATTACCTGAGCCAATGCCGCCGACGACGTTGGTGTCGGGCGCGGTGAGCGTCGCCACATTGACTACACTCGGCCCCGTGGGACTCTGGGGCGCGACCGACGGCAGGTAGAGGCAGCCGAATCCCTCGGCGCCCATGTCCAGCTCCACGAAGGGGGGGTGCGGGGCCGAGCCCTGCGACTGGGACCGAGGCGTTGTCATGGAAACGAGGGTCTTGACCCGAGTGAGCGGCACAGGGCCACCGGCACTTCGGTTGTGGCAGAGAAACAGAGAGTCCATCGGGAGGCAGCACAGCGGGTCACCCAGCCTCAGGAAATCCCTGGGAGGAAATATGAGTGTGGTAAAATATTACTTGTAAACTGCACTTCAAAAATTAAGTCAAATAAAATTTTACATAAAGAGGAAAAAATAATTTTAAATTAAATTCATTAATAAATAGGTACACATCCAATAACAACAATTTATGTTTGGTTGTTAAAAACAAACCACTTTGAACAGTTAATCCAAGCGGGAGAGTAGATTACAATCTTTTTTCTATTTTTCAAAGTGGTAAATTTGCATTCATAACATTATTCTCCCGATCGTTACTGATTCGTTGATTAAAAAAAAAAAAAAAAAAAAACACTTGGATTATTTTGCAGATAACTTTTAAACTTATCATCTTCTAGAGTAGAGTACTATTTTGGCATTTCCTTCTGACTTTGTTTATGGATTAGATACTCAGGAAATTTGTAATGAAATTCGTCCGTGGTTCCAAACAACGTGACCACCTAGTAGAACTACACCCAGTATATCTCAGGCTTTTTGTGGCGAACCTAGCAACCTACAACTAAGCATTCTGCTTGTATAATATAAACGTAGAAGTAGGACATGTTTACCTTAGGTCCTTGGGCTCGAGACTCTGCGTGGCCAGTCGCTCAAACATGTACTGCAACGGGGGGTGGAGGGGGTGGGTCTCCTGCTCCAATGCCTTGTGGCCCACGGCCAGCAGATGGCACGGCTGGCCCGTGTCACACATCAACTGGCAAACACGCACACAATAACAAAGTGTTTTACTCAAATTTGTATCCACCCATAATGGCATTACCAGTAACATCATAAAGAGGAACCTTATTAAACCACATAAAACCCTATTGCGTAATGAGTTCATGGTGATACAGGAGTTACATTATGGTACAGATTCTATAATCTCAACAGAGAGTGATCTAATGTGAGCAAGTATGAAGATTAGGTCAAATGACATCGGTTGTTTTGGTTGGGTGATTGCCTAACCTATAAATGGTCGACTTAATTATTACTTTAGTTCCCCAAAGCAGACCATTTCGTATCTTTCTGCGACAGCGAAAAATATATGCAAAAACTTTTTGTAAGCTTAGACTTAACAAATAATTGCGCGTAAAATCTTACAGAAATAATGCAAAAAATAAATAATTAAACTACATTTAATCCTTCTTCCATTATCATTGCCATCTTTCTGACCCAGCAGAAATTTGTGGGGTGATTGTGGTCCTTCTGCAACAATGTAGCACCTTTGCCTGTTATTCTGCTATGGGGCTTTATTGTGACAACACTTGACCAAATTTAAGTTGGTCTTAGATAAAGTAGTGTATGCAACGATTGTATTAATTTCTTAAGTCATTCGTGAGATATTTAAAACACGACTCACTCAAGACTTAAAGCCCATGATACAATCATTGCATAAACTCATACAAAGTTTTAGAGGTGTTTTACCACAGGTTTATTCAAGTTGAGACTAGTAATTGAATAAAACTTTTATGCTTGAGCTGTTGAGTTGAGTGGAAATCTTAAAAGCGAGTCCAATTATGAAAGGGTACAAACAAGGTATAGTAAGCTTGCCTCGCAAATATGAACTGAAAGACGCAATAGTAGTAAAAAATTTTCTTTATCAAACCATAAGTTTAGACCATTCTCAACTCAAACTTTAAACACTGCCACATCCCAACAAAATAAAGATAATCTAATCTTATGTAATAAATTTACAATTTACTTTAAATGTCTTATTCTTCTTGATTACCTGTTGGTTTCTTTCACTCCGAACCAGGGACTTCACAACTTCAGTCATGTAAACTTGTAGAGTTAAAGATTGCTGAAACAAGAAACATAGCATTTGATATTGTGATAAATATACAGTTATTTTACTATCCAGACCATATTTTCCCCAGTAATATGGATTTAGTTCTATGAAACAGGCTGATATCAATTTGCTTTTAACTGTAAAAAGGTAAAATTAAGTTACATAAAGCAATTTTTATTTCAGGAAAAAAATATTTTTATGAATACTCCAACAGGAAAAATCACCCACTTTTTATTTCAAATTCATTTCTATGTTTTTATTAAGGGTCAATATACAATTTCCAAGATTAAAATTATGGTGAAAAATACATACAGTAGAAGCCCTCTAGGCTAGCATATGATGGTTACGGATAATCTGGCCACAATCTTTAGCAAGTGGAACTTTTAGCTGCGGATATCTCGACAACTAAAATATACACAAATTATCTGATTCCATGTTCAATCACTATAAATTAAATATCACAATAATTATTTCAGTTCAATTGTCCATTTCTTGACAATTTTGTTTCAGAATTTTTCTAAAACATTATGATTTTGTACTGCTTTTGACTGTGATCTTTTATTTGTAGACAGATCAGTTGACATAAGTGCATTATTTTTAATCAAATTATGCCATTAACATTTTCTGGCAGAGTTTCAATTGGGTTCTCATCCACCGACACTTCTCTCGTGGCTACCTGAGTTTCCTCTGAGTCCTGGATGGACGGTATGAGCTGCAGCATGGCTACCACAACGCCAGAGTGCACCACGACGGGGTCGGGTGCTGGCGGCGTCAGGTTTAGCGAGTTGACTACCCGGCGGCCCGACGACGGTGATTCTAGTGATCTCTGCGTCTGCAATACATCAGAGTGATGAGCATGTGTGAAGTCAGGGGGGAAAATGATCATAGTACAGTAGAGTCCCGTAAACTCAGACTAATGTGGACCAAACGGAAAACCATATCCAGGTTTGTGAAGATTCTGAGTTATCAGTAAATCTAAGAAAATGTATGATTTGATTAAATTATTGCTATTAAAACATGTATTTATTCTGTAATGTACCTGATGAAAAAACTAAAAACTTAAACCTCTGTTAAAACAAACTTAATGCACCATATTGGCTGCCGCCAATCTCATTGTGCTTAACGCCTTGAAACCACATGAACTTTCCTACTGTGGCAGGCTTTTCGATTATCCATAATTTAGGGTTATCCAGGTCCGGGGTAGCGGGACTCTACTGTATAGGATCATGTACTTTACTCACTCAATATTTCTTTTGTATTAGGACTTGTTAAAATAGATTTCTTGGAAATAAAATTTCATATCTTTATTATTTAAGAACTAATGTTACCTTGGCCTTAGTCTAGTACTCGTTGTCCGGAAACAGAATCCATCGATCTTCCAGAATAACAATTTATTTTGATCATCAAATAAATAATGTTTCAGCCTTCCAGTTCTGCGATGTATCAGAACACTGCTTTTTCACTTAAGTGCTAAAATACAAACATTTTACTTTATCCGTTAAAAAAAAATTAAGTAGTGAGGTCTTGTCTTTCAGATAAAAAAACCTTAATAAGTTCAACAAATAAAACAAAAACGATCAGGTAAAATACCTCAACAGTTTGCCTCCTATGCGAAGGGGACTTGAAGGACACAACATTCTGATTTGGCTTGTCATACACGTCCAAAGCAATGTTGTATAGCATTCGCATCACTATGCATGCATAGGCCAGTTGTAAAGGAATGTTTTCAGGAATGCTAAAAACATAGAAAACAAACTAAGTCAACATCTGAACTAAGCTCTAAACTTACACTAACAGAACAAATCTAAAGATCTAATGTTTTGTGTTTGAGTGAGGAGTATATTCACTGAGCGAAAACATCCCACAAAATATTATGATCTAAACTATAATGTTGATCCTCCATTAATCGTCACCCTCAGGACCGGCTATGACGTTTATTGGAATTGACAGGTAACGGAAATTAACCTGTACTGTACTGTAAGTAGATTAAAGGGGTTTTAGAGAAATTAAACCCTTTGCAAGAGGATAATTACACTTATTTATACTAACTCAAGGTCATTGACATCACGTTTAATGGTGCTTACACTTTTGGCATGTGTCAATTAAAACACATTACAATGTGCAGTCATGCAGTAACGGATAACAAAGAATGACAGTTACAGGAGTAACGGTTTGTAGAAGTTCTAGTTGCAATATATTGTGATTCCTTGCTATTAAAGCATCGCCCCAAAGAGCTTAATCAGTTAGTTACTTCAGTGCATGTTCATTGTCTGAGTCACCATCTGATTTTCAAGTTTTCCTTTTTAGTGGTTTAATGTCTTAAAGATGTTAAATGACTGTAAGCTATCTCATATTTATTTGTCTTTATTATTCCCAATACTAAAAAAGCCAGAGACATATTTAATGTACTTACACTGGTTCTAAGACGTTTCCAGTAAAAATACTATGAAAAAGTTCCTCTTCCTTTGATGACGTACATGACCCATCACTATCATCAATTTCAGTTCGCAAAGAGAAGCAACCAAGAAGCCGCAAGGTGTCACATAGGCTGGTCATACATATCTGAGATGGAGAAGGATTATTAGAAAAATAACATGAACAAACATTGGGTGATCGTGTAAACAATTATGAATATATTTTATTATAAATAGTTTTAATTAAATTGTTTGTTTTTACTTTTTTAAAGTCTTTTTAATTTTTAATTGTGTGTCAAAAATACTTTTAAAAGTTATTCACAGTAAAGATCATCACTGTGAAACAATCATGCGCATCTAGTCACTCAGCTAATTAACTGTAACTAGGGAGCAGTAGAAGGATCATTCCGCCAATGGATTGACTTTGGCCATTTAGAACTGTCCAGAAGGTTTGAATTATATTTTATAGTTATAAATCAAATGACTTGTTTTGAATTAGAGAGCAATTAAGTTAACTCATGTTGGTTTGGCCCAGGTGTAACTTATTTATTTTATTTTATTTTAACATCTAAAGTTCTTGTCAGGTGTGTATTACTTCAACCCTGTTTTCAATGCTGTTGCACCATTTTCAAGTAGATCGTCAGGTTGAAGTGTCATACTGTCAATCAGGAAGACATCATTACATGGTTAAAAAAGTAAGATACACAAAACACAAACGGACATTTTTAACAAATTTAAGTTTTTTAACCACGTGATGGCAATGTCTTACTGACTTGACAATATGACTCATTAATCTGACGATCTACACGAAAATGGTGCTACAGCGTTGAAATCCAGGTTGTATTAATACACACCTAACTATAACTGGAGACAAAAGATAATTTAAAACCAAATACAGTACCCTCTCGTTCATCGGAACTAATGTGGCGAACGGCCCTTCGGATGTCAAAAAATTCCGATGAAGCGGAGTCCGTCATGAGTCATCATTTCCGCCCGTACGGTGAACTATCGTGATTGTATTCACTCTTGTTTTTAAGATAACACAAGAGGTTTTATGAAAATAAGGCACTCAAATTTGAACATGGTAACAATGAACAGATAGGAATACAAACAACGCAGGAAATAAAGATCCAAAATCTCTATTCTCATATTCCATATTCATATTCCACTCATCAACTCAGCAGTCAACTGACGTCCACGTAACACAGGAGCAGTCACTGCAGTCGCGACGCGAGGACAGACTGAATGACAGTTTGGGAAGCGGTCGAACCGGATGTTCACTTCCTACCCCTTCCTCTTTCTATTTTTGTGCGAATACTCCACGGCCTCGTAAATCACATCGATGGGTACAGATTATGGGAAACGCCTGATGACGTTTAATGCAAAATGTGATACTTCACTGTTGTGCGGATAGAATGAATGAAAATTGAAGGTGCTAAAACAGAAAAATTATTTATTTCATAAGAAAAAAAAAATTAATATTATCCAGATTTTCAGTTCCGATAAAGCGGAGTTCCGATGTCGCCGAGTCCGATAAACGAGAGTGTACTGTATAACAATAAAATAAATACCTAACCTAACCACCACAGAGTGCTGTAAGCTAGTGGCATCCATATGACTAAGTACCAGATATTAAATTCTTGAATCAATTCAATTATATAAATATAAAATAAACTCAACATCATGCTGTCAGCCGGCAGAGGCACTATCTCGATAGATTTACTGTATAATATTTTTTTTTAATTGAAAAGAGAAACATTATGCAGTTTTTTACTTGGAAAGGTAAACCTAACAAAAAAAAAAATCATCTCAAGTCAAATTATTACCTCCAAATGAAAGAACTTGGCGTTGGCTGGTTCAAAGCGCATGGCGACGGTGATGGTGTTGAAGACGGTGTGTAGCAGGCTGAGAATCTGCGACAGAGGCACCGTGTCCCAGGGCGGGGAGGGGTTCTCCTTGAGGCAGCCCTCCATGGACACCAGCACGCTCATGACGTACACGAACCCTCCCACCTTGCGGAACACGGTGCGTGTGCGATGGCTCTCCCGTAGGCACATCAGCAGCGACTGCCAACATCAGATTCATCACTGAAATCCTTCCACTGAATTCCACTGAAATGTCCTTGGCAGACAAATTTTATATAATTCTGGCTAAAATTTAAATTTTAAAATCACAGTAAAATTTCATGGTTTTCCGTATTTTTAAGACATGTTGAAGTTGTGAAATGAAATGAAATTAGTTATGAAGTTGTTAGTTCTTGATTTTTGTTGTAATGCAATTATGTATTTTTAAAACTTCTTGACAATGGTTTTTTATAATCTAACAAAAACTATAGATAATGCCATACTTTTGAGATAGAAGAGCATAAAAAATGTAATAATCCTACCCTAAAAAAACCTCTTTCTAAAAACCCTTGGCATAAAAAATCTAACAAAGAACTTCATTGTTTTATCAGCATAAATTTTTATGTAGCTTCTTGTTTTATCTAAAGAGGGTAATAGTATTATTTTTTATAAGTTTTTTTAATTTTTGTAATTTTAGTTCAATCTTCTTTTTCTTTCCTCAATGTCAAAAGCATGAGAGTATTGTTGTCTCACCTTGAGTATGTGTGACTTGAGTGTGAGTGAGGAGGGGGGAGCAGAATGCATCATCCCCAGCAGAGTGGCCATGTCATCTTCCCCTCCCGAGGTCAGGATCAGCTCTCGGATAAGGCCTGAAACAAACATGATGCTAATGTTCAGGAGGTGGGAATCGTGTTCACAAGTGTGAGCCATACCCACTAAATATACATCTCTCCAAACTTTGTTCCCCATGAAACCATTTATGACGTTACTTTAGGTATACTTGTTTCAGATCAGTGAGTTGGATTGTTCCGATTCTAGGAACCCAGGGCTATTTTCTAGTCTTCTTCCTTTTAGACTTTGCTTTTTCCAGTGATTGCTGCTTGTATTACTTAGCCTTTTCCAAGGTGGGCCTAAGAACTAGCATGTCCCATAACCAGCAATGTGATAGGTTCAGTTTACTGGAGAGGAAGCAGTGCCTTTGTTTTTTCAACAAATTGTATGGTCATGTCTTGTCTCTCCGCATTTGTAGCAATGATTGCAACAATCGTTTCCCACAAAGCTACGGTAGTGCTATGCATCTATAATGCATTGAAATTTTGATTCCATGCAATGAATCGTTGATTTAATTCAGCTTGCATTGAAATACCAAAGCATCAATCTAGCGATGTTCGTAGCCCAAACTAGAAAGAATGTCCTCGGTTCTTGGAAAATAACAGTGCCATTGTAATTTGAGATGGCTAGAATGAGGAATCATGGCCATAAAACTCCAAGGTGGGCCTATTGTTTGTCGGCAACAACTTATATTTTTACTGAGGTAAACATTTACAATGTTATTTGCTTAAATTTATGTGCTAATAAATGAGTTCATCTACAAAAAGTTATAAATACTTTGTTCAGTCTTTACACTCATTTTACTTTCCTAAACAGACTTCACTAATATGAAAAATGTTATCATAATCGCCCATTTACCTGAAGTAGTTCTCGCTTAAAAGTGAATCAAAAGAAAAATAAAAGTTGCAGCTAACTTCCAGGGAAACCCTGAGCACAAGGCGACATCAAGATCCTACTCCTCAAGATTACCTTACCTCACTCCTCTCTATCATCGTCATCCTCAAATCTACACCGCTTTTCTATGCTAACTTCCATAGGTCCACCCCAAGTTCACAACCAGAACAATGGTGACGTACAATATAATCTAATTATTTTTTGCAGCTAAAAACAGTCATGAAATCAATATTTTTTCACCCCTATTTTAGTTAATATTATCAGTTTTCAAACAATTAGAAAATTGATTCATACCTCATGATAAAGATGTTAATTATTACTAGTAAAGACATTAGGTGCAAGACATCAATTTAACTTATTACAAAATAACTGATAAATTAATGTTGAATTGAATTGAAAATAACTTTATTCATTAAGTATACATGATATACATTGAATGGTGTCATATATTAAACTAAAACTAATTCTAACAAAATAACTATGAAATAAAACAATGACAAATACTATAACTCTTCAAAGCTGTCCAATTTTTTAGAAATCAAATATTCTTTCAGTTTTCTTTTAAACTGACCAAACTCATCAATAGTTCTCACCTCAACTGGCAACTGATTGTTCTCAGTCAACTTTCACTTTTTAAGGTTGAGGTAGCCAAAAGTATACAATTTAGTGTGGGTTGTTTGGTAGCACTAACAGTTTTAATTGTGTTTTTTTGTTGTTTTTTTTCAGAATCATCTAAAAACTGAGTCCACTTCACTATTTCACTTACTTTAGGGGTTTACCATAATATGGACATTTTTAATAAACTATAAAAGTAACAAAAAATTTGTAATATAAAGGTTTACATATTCTACAGTCCAAATAATGCAAACAGGTGAAGGAGCGGCAACCAAATGGCCTGTTGCAAGTTGTGCCCGTGAATCATCAACCTAGACTGACAATCCTTCCTAACTTTAACAACCTCAAGAGAATTTTAGTATGACAAACATCCAGTCCATCTAGTAGAAAACAACACATTTGACCTACCACAGTCTCAGCTGAGCCCTCTGACGATTGTGTACAATCAATCCTTAAATCCTTCACAGGACAGACAAACTTCTTAGTCAAAGCAAACGCACCCACATCTATGCCTACCAAAGTGTGTTGTTGTTTTCTTGCGTGATAAATAAACAAATAAATAATAAACACTATTGATGTTTACAACAAACTATTTAGACCTTTATTGAGGATAATATTTACAATATGCTGTAATCAAAATCTAAGAGGACTAACAATGTCTTACTACAAATCTGGGGGATAATCCATCTGAAGTTTTATAATTGTAATTTTATGTAGATACTATGTACCTTGGGCTAACTGCTGCGGTAGAGATGAAGGTTCCTAGTCTCAAGGAGTGATGGTCCATGGGGACTTTCTTTAATAAAATCTTTCAAATGAATTATTATAAAATGAATCTTAAAAATAGGCTCTAACTTTTGATTGATTTTTTACTTTTACTTGGTAATAATTAGAATTAAAATGTAAAAATCTTGGCCATACAATTTTGAATTTTGGCTAATGGAATTTGATAATGTTTCTGACTGTCTAATAAAATTTTAAATTATATCTTCTTAAAACTTGGTAGATCACTGATAAATTAACAAACTAGAGCTCTTTAAATGGATTTATAGTTTATTTCGGTCTATTCGATCCACCCAAAGGTAATGTCTCTATATGATGAATTGGAGTTTACAAATTTGTATTTCTTAGCCACATCATCTCTTCTTTGGCCAAAAAATAAAGGTTAATAATGACTTATGATGTGAGCTCTTCTTCTAACTGAAAAATATTTAGACTTCATTGTCTAAATTACTTATTTACGGGGGAATTTCACTCGAGAAAGGGACACAGATAGATTTTAAGTGTTAACCCTATTAGGCCATCAATCGAAGAGAGGGAGTTCAGGGTTGTTCTTCACCAACAGTGCTGCTAACATATTTTTCACATCTTCTTTCTTGCTTTCGATCAAAAGTTGTTGCACTAATTAATTGTTATATCATTTTAAAGTAATACTATATAAATTGTGAATGACCATAATATGTTTATAAAATTATTAATCTTAGTATGAGTTTGAAGTAGTTTCCATGTATTTTAAAATATTGGATTAGTCCATATCTTAATACGTTGTTATTGAGATTAGCTATATAATTATAGCTTAATGTAGGGTTGTCGGACTTTTATGGGATAGTTATGAATATCTGCAAATTACATATAGGAATACTTAAACTTTATGACAGGACAATTAATTATATACATGTATATGAGATTATAAGTACATGATTTTAATTTGTAATTTTTTTACACCATTCAATTGTATTCATGAAATAAAAATGAATAAAGAATATTTTTATTTGATTTGATGTATTATATAGGCTACCTAAGGCTGACATTGGAATACGGATAAGGGTTTAAATTAGAGGTGTGCGGATAGTGAAATTTGACTTCGGATCGGATTCGGATCGGATAGTTTAATTTCGGATCGGATTCGGATCGGATAGTAAGGGGTTCGGATCGGATTTTATTCGGATTCGGATACTCGCACGGACAGAATAAACTGTTATATTATTCAGAGTTAAAATACAAATTAATTAACAGTAAAATCCTAGCACTTTATTCCTAGGAATGCATGAAAAATGTTAATTTTATTTTTGTTTAATATAGAAATGTAGGCATAGGGCCTATATTGATTTTTTTGTTTTGTTAGGCCTAAGTATTTGTTCAAAACTAGAATTATAATTCACATTTTGGAAAAATACTTTACAATTATGTACACAGAATTTTATTGTGTTTTTAGTGTGCATGTTTGATGTTGTCCTTGAGTTGTATTAGGCCTATGTTAAGTATGACACCATTTCATATTTGTATGATTTTGTGTATTATAGGCCTATTATAATATATTATAGCCTATATAATATAGTTTCATATATTCTACTAGCTACAGTAGGTCTCATCCAAAATAAATTCACTAAAAGGCTATCGGTATCAAACCGAGTTTTAACTTAAGGTAGGCCTATTGTTTGGCTCTAAAGTCGGTCAATCAATAGGCTACATTTGTAACTATTTGTTTTTGGTGAGAAAATCTTTTTCATTATTTATTTACAAATTTGCTTAGAACCTAGATAAATTTCTCTCTCTCAGAATTAGGTAATTTCCACTCTCATTTTTTGTTTGAATACTACATTGATAGTAATATTTTGAGCAATAACTTAGGGTTATGACCAAAAAAGCTCTATTAACTTACATTCATTAGGCCTAGGCTATATGCAAGTTTTGATATCTTTGAGTCACTGTGATGACATTACTGTTTAACAGTAGCCTAGGCCTACACCTTCATGAAGGCTACAGTCTTGTTTGATGTTTAAAAGTTGATTGCTAAGTTTACTTAGGTTCAATAATGCAGTAACATGTAATACTTTTAACAATTTAGGTTTTAAACTTAAATCCCAATTTGTTTAAAGCCTATTACAATGAGCTCAGTTAAAAAATAAAAACATTCCTATCTCAAAGAATTTAAGAAGTGGAAGCAAGTCACAAGTCTTAATTTCAGTAATAATAAAACGACATTATTTTATTTTTCTATAAAGAACATTTTCTGATGTCTTAGTTGCCCTACCCTTACCTTTAGAACCAGCTTGCACAATAGGCATTCCGCCTTTTCTTGGTTTTTCTCAAAATATTTCCAAATTAAACTCTTTTTCTTTCTTGGCTCCATAACTGAGTAGTTATCAACTAACCTATCCGATTCTAAAAAATTAAGTTGATCACATTAAAAGGTACAGTTCGTAACTTCAATTCAAATTTTATCTCGTACGCTGTCGGCTGTAGCAGTATTCCCAGACTTCAAAACATCGTACCACACGATAATAAATTATTGCACGCCACAAAAATGTCGTGTTCATCAATGTAATTAGTGATTGATGTCGGGAATGATTTGATTTTGTAATATTTTAGGCACGAAAAATCAATTATTTTCCAAAACTATCACTAATTATCTTGAAAAATAACGGCAAATCTTTGGGAGGAAAATCAGTGTGACGTCGGAGAATGAGTAAAATAACTAAGTATCACAGTATTATCGTGTACTTGGAAACACTGTCGTCTACTGCGCAGGACAACAGAATCAAATAACCACAGGCTAAAATCGTGACACTCGGTCAATTCTGGTGTTCCCCCATACCAGTTAATTCCAAATCGGTAGCTGTGGAGTGCTAGCGAGGGTTCACTAGCGCGCGTTGTGACTGGAATCGGAACCTAAATCTACAGCCAATCACGACCCCTGTTAGAATGAGTTGTTTTACTCCATCCGCTTGAGGCGCTAATGTATCAGATTTGTTTTGACAACCATTGCCTTGAGTGCGCTATATCTTGGGGACACCCTAATACCTGGAGTATCAATACTAGTGGTGATGACTGTCTTCAATTTTCAAGTTTTCGAAAGAGATGATAATAATAATTTATTGAGTCGTGTTTTAATCCAACATTGTATTCATACCTAGAACGAAAGCGATCGTCAATATAATTCCAAATGTAGTTTTTGGGGGGTTTAAAGGATTTTATACTCATATATACTATCTATCCGAAAAAATCGGATATTTTTCGGATCGTATCCGACGCCTGTTGTACATTCGGATCGGATCGGATATCCGAATCCGATCCGAATCCGATCCGGTTTTCCGGATATCCGCACACCTCTAGTTTAAATTGTTTATTTTGTCTGTTTGTAAGACTGATAACCTGGACTTTGAATATGGCAGAGCCATTCATTTAACATGTTATGGGTCTACTAGGGTGTATCCAACGCAAGACTAACCGAGGGCCTGGTGGCGACTGTCCAGATACTGGACCAGGCCGTGGACGCACTTGGAGCCACCGCACTCACGGAACACGCCCGCATTGCTGGTGTTGCCGCTCAGCAGCACGGTAAGGCAGTTCATTACCAGGGTCGCCAACTGCTCATCGTCCGCACGGATGATGTACTCTGCCAACACGACAAACAGAAATAGTTGTGTAACCTCACAAGGATCCAGGGTCTAAAGGGATGTTCTTTAGTTAGATTATGTTGAGGAGTGGGGATGGTTATATTAATCTTTCAAAATTTCAAAAATCTCCAAATTTCAAGAAATATTTTAGATAGGTGGAGGAGCAGAGACAGTTTTATTTAGTTCAATTTGGGTAGCAAAAGGCACCACGTTTCCTGATGTTATATTGTTGATTAGGTTTGCGAGCAGTAAGTTGGTCTGTGAAGATTAGTAGCTAAGTTTTTTTAAGAGATTAATCAAATTTAACCAAGATTACGCTATTGAATGGAATAGATACACTGGTAAATGAATTCTAAATGCTAGCCTTCATAGTACCTATAAGATAAAGTAGTCTGATATTTTTATGTCTGCATATTTTTTCTCTTAATCTTATCCTTTTTTTGTTTTAAATCATTATTATGATTTTATTATTTGTATGGTTTCAAATATTACACTTACCATTTCCATTTTCAGCAGCCTGTTGTTTCAATTTCAAAATATTTGCGTAGCGTTGAAGGCATGTCACAAACACTTCTAAAATTCCCACTTCTCTATACACATCTTTGAAAATAGCGTTGTGTCTGTAGGAAAAAAATTACTTTAAAATTAAATGCACACTTATACTGTGTTATTGTAAAACAGACTAATAAGATATTAATGTTGCTCATTTAAATTAGATGTAGGCGGCAGCCATGGCTTAGTGGTAGAGCTCTGGGTTATCGTAGCACTCTGGGCAGTCCTCTGAAGGAAAAAAAACTTGTGAATTTTCAAAAACAAAACATTGAGTAAAAAATTCAATGCCTTACATAATTATAGAAAAACCTTTGGTAAAGGTCGAGAGTTGCATGATATGCTAAAATTAAATGAAAATTTGTATAAAAAATAATAAATTAAGCAAAAAGAGAGTGAAAAACTTATTTAACAACTTTTGAGAATGTTTATAAGCCTGTGACTTGTTTTGTTCACAACTAGAACAGTTTGGCCATCCTAACAGGACTGGGGAAAACTGCTGTAATATAATAGACAAGGGCTGTTTCATTAGCGGGTAAAACGATGTAAAAATTAGTACCCAAAACGTCACTAGCCTGATCAGCTGGTACATGTTATTCTTATGGACATCAGATTGATTACGTCACCGGCCTGACTCAAAAGCGGCATTTTCCAACATCAAAGGAATGAAATAGCCCTTCTTATTTCATATGTTCTCCGCAGTCCTGCATCCTAATGGTTAGGTCTATTTTAAGTAAATTAATACATAAATTAAGTTTTACTTACTTGACTATATTCAATAGTGTTTGCATGCAGATGATACTACAGCTGACAGAGTGTTGACTTTTTAGCAGGATGGATAGTGAAATAAGTTCCTTGCACGGGACAAAATTTAGCTGGAACACTATGAACTCCAACAGCTGGAAGAACTTTTCCTGTAACAAACTCTAATATTAGTAAAAAATCCTCAACAGGAAGATTTTTTACAAACTTGTTTTTTTAAATTATTATTATCATATTTTAAAAATAATTTTGCTAGAACTAATCATATTTTCAATTACCGTATTTTGATTTATTGTACCATACTAAACTCAATAATTTACCATCTATTTTATTAATACACTGCAATCAATATAACTCTTACGAATCAATAAAGTCGTCGTTGATGGATGAAAAGTCTAATCTTTAAATTTTAAATGGTGTTATATGTAAAAGTTACTTAAATTTACTGTCTTAAATGTATGGCAATAAACATGGTGAATGGCCCTGTGGGATTAAATAACAGCTGAGACAGAAGAAAGAGCCACTTATTTTTTCAACGCACCTGTATCTCCTGCGTCTTGAGGTGTATTTTCTCGGCGAACTGCGGTAGTGTGTGCTGACTCTCCAGTATGAAGTAGTTGGCGTTGTCCGAGTGGTAGACGCTGGAGATGGCGTCCAGTATCGTGCAGCAAAGCACCGGACAGTTGGACTTGATAAACACTGTCTGCAGCACTGTGAACGCTTGAATGTTGCGCACACTCGCTCCTGCATACACAATGTTCAATGTGAGTGTTCACTTTCATATTACTTTGGTAGCAATACAATTTATATTTTCATGTCAGTAATTTCTACATAATTTTTCAAAGGAAAGTTATTTTCCTTTATGAGTGATTGTAAGTCAAATTTACAATTAAAGTTTTTTTTAGGGATGGGCGGGTCTCGAAATTACGAGAAATTTTCGAGAAATTTTTAATCTTGTTCACCGAGACGAGATTTTATTTTGATCGAGATTTTTCGAGACGAGAAATAATTCGTGAATAACGATAAAAACGGGTATAAATAATCTACGAATTGCTAGGCCTATTTTACTATCAATTTAATACTGAAAAATAAATTATTTTGAAGCAATGTGTTTCATTTTTCCTATCATCCTCACAACTACAAACTTAATTTGCCATCATAAACTGTTAAACTACTGTTGGACTTCCAAGACTTGGACTGGACTGGAGACGTCTGCATCTGCAGCTGCACGGACTGTTAGTGGTAGTTAGTCAACATAGCTACTGATTTATAAAATAATTCATTTGTTTGATAAATCTTTAGAACATTGGAAAAACTTTATAAACAATAAACAATCATAATTTGACATTTAATTGCTTCAAGGTGATTATATAAAACTAATTCAAATAATTTTTTGGCAAATTTAAGAGCTGTTTTGACATTAACAGTAATAGTAGGGACAATCAGATGAATGACAAGGTGGCCAATCAGATTTAATAATGGCTAACCTCAAATATCCCACGCAATACAATTTAATTTCCTTTCACACTCTTTGCAGAGTTCAGCTATTTTAAGCCAAAAATGCTAAAAATTGGCTGATGGTTGATTTTATTTAAAGGTTTGGATACTAAAAAAACTGAATAGGCCTATTAACAATAATTGTTGAATAGCAATAAATAGGTTGTGTTGAATATATAGAAAATCAATGGTCTTAAAAGAACCATACAGGCTTCATGGCTATACTAATGCTTGCCTTTATTCAGTTAGGAGCAAAATAAAAACCTTACCACTAGCAGATGAAAAATCGAGGGAATTACGTGAGTTCCAAAACAGTGAAAGTTTAAAGTTATGTATACAGGACTTGAATAGTTTGGAGAAATGACAATGAATAGCAAACAAAATGAGAGCTGAAGATTTTCTTATGGACAAAGACAAAGAAGAATAGAGAGTTGAAAATTAAAATTTAAATCCACCAATTACAAGGGATTTCTTGTTAGCCTCCCGGCCTCTAGTCTTGTGACTCAAAGTTAGTGAGCCTATGCCTATTAAAAAAACTGTGAGTGAGGAAAATGTCTTATTTGGAAACATTTTATTAAAGTAAGTTAATAGTGAAAAGTGTGATAAATGAAAGTGAAAAGTGAACAAAGTAACTGTAACAAGATTCTCTTTTTATGTTTTATTAAACGTAGGTCGTAGGTCGATAGGGTTTATGGTTATATCTTCTCAATCTTTTTATTGGGTACATTCCTTTATAGGCCTAGACCATTTGTTAAGAAAGCGACTTTTTTAACTTCAGTTTATTAACATAATCAGCATTATACAAAGTGATATTTGTTCCTTCACATAAATCAGGATTTAACAATGTTAAAAAATCTGATTAAAATCCAGAACGCACATGTCTCGTAATGTACGAGAAGGAAAATCTCGTCTCGAAATTTTATGAGAATTAAAAATTCTCGTCTCGTCTCGTCTCGAACTAAATATCCAATCTCGTCCATCCCTAGTTTTTTTCTAAAGGATGGCTGTCAAATCTTAACCTTTTACTGACTATTAATTTAATAGCACAGCTTAAATTATTATTAACTTAACACTAAGGTTTACTTTTGATGATCAAACTATGCATGATCACATTATGACACCAGAGACGATTTAATCTAATATTGCTTAGGAAACCCCAACCAGTATGATTGTAAAATATTAATACTTGAGATTTTCTTTTAAAAACTGTCTATCTTTACATTAGGGATGTGTCCGTACCAAAATTTCAAAGTCGGTACCGGTACCGGTTCTTTTAAAGGATCCGTCCTAAGTTCTCAGTTCCGGTACCAAGTATTCATTTTTTTAATAATAGGAAATATGAAGAAAAAAAATTTGTACATTGAAACTATATTTCAAAAGTAGAGAGAATTTAGTAATTAAATTAAACACATGCTAGTAAAAGGATTAGGATGTAAATGTGGAGCCATGAGAATGTGTGTGACAATTAACGAAGGGGCGCCCAGTGTATGTGTATGGAAAAACCCCAGTGGGGTGTGTATGGAAAAACATTCATCAAGAAGATAGTTGAATAAAAATAATTTAAAAAATAGTGGAATGTTTGTTTTAGAGTAATATTTTTATGTACAGTCTAGGGGTCTGCAGGCCAGATTTTAACTCTCACATTTCGGGTCAGGTCTGGTAAAAAATCATTACCCATAGGTCTAAGACCAAAAATGAGTTAGGGGGAAAAGTATTTTGATTCTTAATCATTAATTCTTCAACCACTCTCTGTTTTAATAAACTTAGGTGATTTTCACTACGCAAATTAAAATCAAACAATAACTTCATAAAAAGCTATGAACCTCAAATAACATTAATATGAATGAAAGGTTTGGCTATGAACTTCTCTAGGTTCACCTGGTGTGTTTTTACAAACTTTGTCATGTTCTAGGTATTTCTTCCGTTTGAAGACGGGATCAGACTCCAGATCGTCGTGAATTTGTAATTTACTAATCACTGATGGAAAATGTCCACAATAATTTATTGATAAGATAGGACATCGGAGTTTTTATTGCGTTTTTATCAGTTTACTTGGCTCAAATTACAATCGCATTGTTATTTTCCGAGTAAACTTTGGACATTTCTTTCTAGTTTAGGCTGCGGGCATCGTAAGTGATTGCGATCGGGCCCACATTTATTTTGTTGTAAACCGACAGGCCATAGTACCGAAGTACCGGTACCGAGATTTTGAAATCGGTTTTCAGTACCAGTACTTTTGCCAAGAACCAGTGGTACTGACATATCCCTACTTTACATGTTTTCCAGTTGGTTTTACACTTTTAAATGTCTTGGCTCATTCATCAAGACTTGTATTTTATAAAAAGTAGGATAAGTATATAAAATAATACCTACGTAAATATTATAGCAATTCACAAGTTTTGATTCTGATAGTTTTTTACATTACACTTATAGAAATGCAAAAGTTACATCAATCAAAATGTACAAGACAAGTTACACAAGCTTTTGCATTAAGCTAAAATTTAACCACTAAAAAGCATTAAAAAGTAAAAAATTACTTAGTTTTAACTTACACACCAAATATACGAGCACCCCACGAATCCAAACTAATTGGGACCGGGACAGGTTCCGATTACCGAATCATCGCATTATCCAATCAACTCTGTTTCCAAAGGGAAATAAGTTACAATAAACTTTGTTGACATGATATTTTTACAAAACACTTCATAGAAATCACACAAAGTACATTAACATTTCTCTTCTCTTTATGTATACACAGGGCTGGATTTACACCTGGGCCACCAGGGCCCGGGGTGGCAAATTTCCAGGGGCGGCATATTTTAGGGACAAGTTTATATTATGCTAAAATATCAAGAGCAGTCCATGCAGACTATTTGGTTTCACTCAGATTTATACATTGAATAAAACTTAAAAACGTTCAATGAACTTGTGAAAGATAAATGAGCTTTATAAACCATAGATATTTTTATATCAAATTCTGCATTGTGTAAACGTCACATAAGAAGAAAGGGGCAGCATCAAATGTAGAGGAAACTAAGGGCATGATCCACAACTCAATAGCTAATTTTGTCATTATTAGGTTAGGCGTCTTACCCCTTCAGTATATCCACTCTGGCCGAAATCAAAAACCCGTTAAAGGAGCTTAATATCGAATTTCATCCCACCCATTGTATAAATATAACATTTTATCCCACTTGTGATTTTAGGTGTTTTATCCCTAAACCCCTCACCTACATCTGCTAATTTTCATTTTGGCGACTCCACTCTAAAACAAAGAGCCAGTGGTGTCATGACACCATATTTTTTCCATTTGGTTTGTAAACGTAGGTTGCTAATTAAGAAAATTGTGTTGTTGGTAATCTCTCACTGATAAATATTAGGTGCTGTATTTTTTATCTTTAAGTAACTTACAGTATATTTTCCTATCAACTACGTTACACAACAATGGCCGTGTTCGCCCGCACTCTCATCAGGATCAGAATTCTATTTTTCCCCTTTTTGTACCTAATTTTGATGATTTCATTTTGCTGTCTGCTTATGAATCAAATCTACCGAGTTTTGAAGATTAGAATTTAGCAGCAAAATAGATTAATTGTATTAGTTCAATTGTATTTGATTAATTCTTAAGTAGTGTTATAATTTATTTGAAAATATTCTTTTCTGTATTGGTAGTGGGCAATAGTGCATTAAATCGAAAAAAATTTAAGGGGGGGGGGGGCCAAATACTTTGGGTCCATGGGCAGCAAATTCGTAATGCCGGCTCTGTGTGTACATACATATCATTCAAGCAAAATAAAAACATTCAAAAAATTAAATTTTGCTATTTGAGTCCCTTTTGCATAATATTTAATCCCCCACATAACAGAGTGTCACATAACTTTAGTTAATGTTTTATTTAATTTTTGAAAACTAGAAAAAAACCATAATTTGTTTTTGTACATCAATTGGTGTGGAGTCTGGCAATTACATAGCAGCGGATCTTATCATGGTCTTATCACTGGATTAAATTATTGCGACCCTCTACCGGGTGTCAAACATCCTTGTTCTCAGAAATATCTGAATAACAGAAATATTCTGTTTATCGTCATATTTTCCTCAATAATGAGCGGGTGAGCACGCCTGAAGTAAACAACACTGATTCGACTAATGAAGTGTATTAAATAATCTTCAATAATACAGTATGACATTGTTAGCAATCATCCGACACCCTGAGTCAAATAAAGGTATGTTTTCAAATTCATAAATATGAATATTTTTTATTTCTGTTCTTTTACATTAGGCCTAACTTTTACTGAATAAAAAATATTTAATTTCTGATCGACAGTTCAGATTACCCAAGAATTTCATTTAACGCGGTTTGGATTACTGGGTTCCCCTGTATACACCAATGTTTCAATGTTATAAAAAAGCCAAAAACACCGTAAGGAAGATGGTTTAATACATGTATGTCCCGACCAGTTAATGTGAAAATGAGTACATGATAAAAATGTGTTATGAATTATTACAATGTGAATAAATGGATTTTAGCTAAACCTGTATGTAATGCTTGTTAAATGGTCAACTTCGATGAGTTTAATATTACTGGATAATCTAGCGCAGGTTTGATGAGGGTTAGACGATCGCCAATGAGTCACCAAGCGTCACTCGGGGTTATGAGAAGAGTTTACCAAGATAAGCACCTCTACCCTGAGGCTGGGGCAGAGTGAAGCCCATCATCTGGAACAGCGAGCCCATGCTGGCGGGGCCAGGCCGTAGCTCCGTGTAGCCGCACATGCACAGGCTGGCCACCATCAGCACGAGGTTGCGGATTGCCTCGCCCGCCTCCGCCGACGTGTCCTGCTCCAACCTGAGCATACAATGAGTACAAGCGTTTATAATCAACAATAATTTAGAAGCTTTTTCTTAGTGAATAAGCTATTACAGTATCAGGCACGATGAAAACTAAGAGAGGTAACAAGACTGGGTTTTTTGTTTCAAGTTCCCTGAAGTCAAAAACACTATTTGTTCGATTTTATTCATATTTCTTATGAAATTGTTTTATATATAAATGAAAATTAGTGATAAAATTTTCATTAAAATTATGAAATACCGCACATTATCCACACATTTCAGCTACACTGTAAACTTAAATACAGAATTGTACAGGACCTGAAGAAACTTCTTAAAACCCTTCGCAAAAAGATTAGCAACATTTATTTACATTGAAACTGAACATTAAGTTCTAGGGTTCTACCTTTGTTATTTTAGACTTTTGTCCAACATTTTTTTACCTGTATTTAGCCCAGATTGATAGAATAGATTGTTATGTGTGATTTAGCATACTCACTTGAGCAAAAAGTCAGAGAGAAACACGTATCCTTGACAAGTCCGGAAGTCGTCCAGAAGAGTTTGCGAGACCTCGCTGGAGTCCTTGAGGAAGCAGAAGACTGCCACAAACATCTCCACGATCTCCAGCGGTGACAGGTCCTGGCCCCTCTGCATGTTGTCAATACAGAGTGCCACGCAGCCCTTACCTGCAACACGCGGAGTCAAACATTCCGCAGCAAACTAGTAATTGAATCTCAGGGCCAAACCAATGGTTTCTACTGGTCAATGGACTGGGGTAGCAGAATTACTGAAATAATAAGTTAAGAGTGGGGGTGGGGTCTATTTGTACACAAGAAATTGTAAAATTTTAATTTCTCTTTCAAAAAGTAAAAATTTTTATTAAATAAATATGAAACAGTTGATTTTCCTAAAATACATAAGAAGATTTTAATGACTCATTGGGTCATAAAAATATCAGTTATTATTGAAGATAGCGGAAAAACAGTCTAACAATAAAATATTAGTTTAAAATTAAAATAAAGTATACATGTGCATTAAACATAAAATTATTTTGCATGATACAACATAGCCTAGTGCTAGAAATAATTTAAAATACAGTACACTCTCGTTCATCGGACTCGGCGACATCGGAACTCCGCTTCATCGGAACTGCAAATCTGGATATTATTAAATTTATTTTTCTTACGAAATAAATAATTTTTTCGTTTTAGCGCCTTCAATTTCCGTTCGTTCTATCCGCACAACAGTGAAGTATTACATTTTGCATCAAAAGTCATCAGGCGTTTTCCATAATCTGCACCCAACGATGTGATTTACGAGGCCGTGGAGTATACGCTCAAAAATAGAAAGAGGAAGGGGGCAAGAAGTGAACATCCGCGTCGACCGCTTCCCAAACTGTCATTCAGTCTGTCTCGCGTCGCGACTGCACCTGTGTTACGTGGAAGTCAGTTGACTGCTGGAATATGAATATGGAATATGAGAATTAAGATTTTGGATCTTTATTTCCTGCGTTGATTTTATTCCTATAGATTCATTGTTACCATGTTCAAAGTTTGATTGCCTTATTTTCATAAAATATTTTGTGTTATCATAAAAACAAGAGTGAATATAATCACGATAGGTCACCGTACGGGCGGAAATGATGACTCACGATGGACTCAACTTTATCAGAATTTTTTGACATCCGAACCGGCCGTCTGCCACATTAGTTCCGATGAACGAGAGTGTACTGTAATATGCATAACTTTAATTGATAGTTTTCATAATAAAAGATTGAAAGTTTAGATTCTAAAATTCAAACAAATGTGTCATTGGATTAGAAAAAAATAAGACAATACTGTAGGCCTTAATGATTAAACGAGTTATTATTTGTCTTGGATAAATTATTCAAGTTTTGTCTGGTGAGTTTACTTTCATTCTTATCCCACTGGTAAGATTAATGCTCAATCCCACGCACAGGCTATGCCTATGTGGGATTATTTCATAATTTAAAAAAGTGTGTATCGAAATCACTGTAACTTGTTTCCTGAAATAAAGATGTTTTTGACTTGACTTTTGATTGCGCACTCAGCGGTTTTGAGCTGTAGTTACAGTAAACCCCCTACAATCGACTCATTGTGTACTAAGGCACTGATTAATTTGGTGAATGTTGAGTTTTTCAAAATTTACTCCCGCTGTTTACTCCATCTTATGGAATGCCAACAACGCACAATGATAATCTGATGGAGTATTAACAACGCACAATGATATAATCTGATGGAGTGCCAACAACGCACAATGATAATCTGATGGAGTACCAACAACGTACAATGATAATCTGATGGAGTACCAACAACGCACAGTGATGATCTGATGGAGTACCAACAACGCACAATGATGATATGAAAATCGGTTGTTATTGATAACCGCTTAATAGATAAAAATGCTGATCAAACATAATATTGTCTATTGAAAATGGTCAAATTAAAAATCTTCATGGCTGCAGTAGCCACAGAATCACATCTAAATACCATAAATGTTGAGTGTTATTGACAATCATGCAAAAAAATTCCACAAATACTGATTAGCTGTCAAGTTTGAGCACTGTGGGCACATACGGAAGTATAAAATTACCTGGACGACTAGTTATCAGGAGTGGAGTTTGTGGGTTTTACTGTAAAGACAATCTTATCGCATTCACAAACATCAGTCTATCGGGATTGCACCCATAGGCTCACATCTCACAACTCACTGTGTATATAGTTGACGACTGGCTGCGTGAGGCCATGGCGGGAGATGGTCATGAGCACCTCGGCCGCGGACTTGCGCCACAGAACGTTGTACTGCGGACACCAACTAGTGATGGCGGAGAATAGCAGCGTCAGGTCGTCCTTGCGCGAGAGCTCCTCCGCAGGCGACGCGTGGCTGCACAGCCGCACCAACACCTGCCGTCGGGAACAGACAGTAGAGGTGTGTTGTCTACTGACAATGAAGTTCATTGTGAAGATTGTACAGGGTGTGTCTTTTAATATGCAACCCAAAATTTGAAATTAAATTTTCCAAATACCTATCAAAATGCAATGCATTTTTTTGTTATTCACAATCATTACAGTACACTCTCGTTCATCGGAACTAATGTGGCGGACGGCCGGTTCGGATGTCAAAATATTCCGATGAAGCGGAGTCCGTCGTGAGTCATCATTTCCGCCCGTACGGTGAACTATCGTGATTGTATTCACTCTTGTTTTTAAGATAACACAAGAGGTTTTATGAAAATAAGGCACTCAAACTTTGAACGTGGTAACAATAAACATATAGGAATAAAAACAACGCAGGAAATAAAGATCCAAAATCTTTATTCTCATATTCCAGCAGTCAACTGACTTCCACGTAACACAGGTGCAGTCACGAGGCGAGACAGACTGAATAATAGTTTGGGAAGCGGTTGAACCGGATGTTCACTTCCTGCCCCTTCCTCTTTCTATTTTTGTGCAAATACTCCACGGCCTCGTAAATCACATCGATGGGAACAGATTATGGAAAACGCCTGATGACATTTGATGCAAAATGTGATACATCACTGTTGTGCGGATAGAACGAATGGAAATTGAAGGCGCTAAAACGGAAAAACTATTTATTTCGTAAGATTAAGAAAATTAATAATATCCAGATTTTCAGTTCCGATGAAGCGGAGTTCCGATGTCGCCGAGTCCGATGAACGAGAGTGTACTGTACAACTATTTAAAGGATTTTGATGGTTCAACTTTGGTTTTCAAACAGACCATCATAATCATCTATAGAATGTCATGTTCTCTAAAAAACTCCCGGACAACTTTTTTTAAGAAAATCTTGTTATTCCGTTTTATTACATTTGTTAAACTCATCTCAACTTCTTCAATAATATTTTGTGGGTTTTCATGTGGGCTTTTGCCATATTTTTTACATATCCCTAACGGAAATAATCTGAATAATAAAGTAATGCTTGAATCTGTAGAGCTTGAATGAAGATACGTTTCTTTCCCCAACAGTTTATCACCTAAAAAATTAATTGTATGAGAAATTTATTCACTAAGATCTCTAAAATTCGAGCCCTCTGTATAATATACTTTGCTTATATGTAAATAATAAATAAGGCTTATGAAAACCCTCAAAATATTGAAGCACTTAAGATAAATATAAAGAAGGGATAAAGGAGTAAAAGAGGAATATTAAGAATCCCTTTTAAATAGGTGTCCGGGAATTTACTAAAGAAAACATTATATCCTATAAATGAATGGTGATCTGTTTGACCGCCAAAGCTAAACAACATATCATTAAAATCCTTTAAATAGTTGT
This sequence comes from Neoaliturus tenellus, assembly GCA_030545055.2. Lineage (NCBI taxonomy): Eukaryota > Metazoa > Arthropoda > Insecta > Hemiptera > Cicadellidae > Neoaliturus > Neoaliturus tenellus. The sequence continues at coordinate 65,960,938 of CM061531.1, read as the reverse complement.
GATCTATATTTCATGCGGTAAGGATTTTTTTGCAATGAGAACTCCTACAATTTTCAACCAATTTTTATGTTTTTTGTGTGGTTGGATAGTACTTGATCTGTAGTTGTTTGTGCCAAAAAACTATGAGAATTAAACTTTAAATAAAGGCGCTATCCATTAATAAAATTTTAAATTTTTCAAACAGAATAACATTGGACCTGGGTATAGTATTTTAAATATTTGATTTTATCATTCTGCACGAAATCAGCCTGTTTTTTGTTCTCTCAATAGTACCAAAACCGATTCTTTTTTGTCCTAGGACTGAAAAATCATCTGGAGAATTTTTTAGGTCCTAGTACTGAAAAGTCAGCTGTTTGCTAAGTGTATTATTATTGATTTATTAATGTTGAGGAGCACAATTTTGAAATTCAGACGTTATAAAGAGCATTGTTTGTAAATAACAGAAATGTAAACATTGCATATAACTTACTTTGTAAATATAACCTTGAATATAAAACTTTATAGTTTAACGATTAAAAAGTCTAATTTCGCATTATGATAAAAAAACGTTGTTCATCACTCGGAGCAAAAGTGTCTTTTTGATGCTTAATCGTTTTTAAAAACATGATTGCGCACCAAAAAGATCCACTTTTGCTCAAAAGTGATGAAAACTACTATTATGAACAGCTGTAAATAAGTATATTTTGTGGTGATTAGGTACCGAAAAACATTGATTCAAAACTAAATGCAACACTTTAAGCAATTAGATATTATTATATGAAATAAGTAAAGATTAAATTGCGATTTCGAGCTACACGTACACTACTAAGTTTTAATAACAATAAAATGCATCATAGATATGCGTTATGTGTGAACAATTTAATTTCAAACTGTAGGTTATGTTAAAAAAATAAATAAATAATAAAAAAAATACCCAGTACTGTATTGTCACAATGAAGCACACGTTTCTTATAAACAAAATAAAATTGGAGTTAAGAAAGTTCTACTTGATAGGGTTATTGGAAAACTCTTCTAAAGAATAGTAGTAGGCCTTCTCTAAAGAAGCATTTTTAAAAGTCTCCTTAAGCCGGATGATTCTTAAATGACATATCTAGAGATTAGAGAGTTTTTGCAACATAGCCTAGGTAATTATTAAACACTAAACGCTATTTTTAAATTGGAAAATGTTACCTGTATTATGTTACACAGTATAGCTCAACTGTATGAATGATGTCTAATGTTTACTATTGATCACTTTTTAACAAGCTTTTAAAGCTTCAAGCAGTAAAAATACATAAATATGCCATTATTTAAACAGTGTTTATTGTTTACTGTATATGCAAAAACTCTCTACTCCTATTTGGTCAAAATTTACCTAGTTTAAAAAATATTCTATAAATAAAACATTTCATTTGTTCTTTAGGATATGTTTGCATTTTTTTCTTACAACTGCTGTTTAATGATTCAATCGATTACCCTTCTTCCTTAAGATTAACTGTGAAACTTTGAAAGTCTGTAGGGGATGGACCTAGATCTGATGTGAAATATAATCCCATTTGTCCATCTACAGGACACTACCTTTCTAATGGTATGCACGGATTACTCCTATGATGCACACAAGCTGAGAAAAAAAGGAGGAAAATAATCAATCTTGCCATTAATAAATAGATACTGATTGTAAAAATAACATTGCTTTTTACTAAATTAAATTACATTTAGTTCAAAGAATGAAGTATGTATTAACTACACAATTTGACGATTTTCAACAAAACTTTAACTCGTCACTGCGTTTGAATACCCTTGTAATGGTAAAAGGGTTGAAAAATGAGTTTGGCTTGTCACCTTCAAAGAGCACTCCCGGTTGCTGGTTTCTGCCCCAGGATGAGCTGGTTCTTGTCTTATTCAAATCTGAGTTATATTTATCTTCACATACACTAATTCCATGGAAAGCGAGCGTGTAATTTTCATGAATGAGCCCACATCTGATTCCTTCGTAGATGACATTGTAATATCTATCAATAATCCCTGACATGGCGCTGCAGACTATCTCTGTCTTACTTCGCATGTAGAAAACGAAACCATAATCATTAACTTTCCTAATTTTCGACTCACTTTCAGATATGTTGTAAAATAACATGATTCGTAACTGTTTGTCTGTTTGACAGGAAAATCCATTTCCCATGTACATTAATCCATCCAAACCGATGATGAAGTTGTAAATGAACTTTTGTTGATCAAATTGTGTTTCGGATAATGCAACACACGAGATTGGATCTTACACATTTCAGGTCCATGAGACACATTTGCAACATCTATTAAAATGTTATCAACCGGCATAAATGGTCGGCACAGTTCTCTAACATCGTAACGTTCAATGTCCACAGTCTGTCCAGATATACAATCTTCGCTCCCCTGCTGCCTTGATGCTAAACATAATAGAACTATAAACAAAACCAAACAATTTCCTGAAACATAGGGATGTTTACAACACTTCCAAAACATCTCGACAGCACTGTCTTTGACTTTTGACTTTAGCGTAAAATCAGTCCTCGTCGGATAAGGGAAGAACATCAAGTTGCTTTCTTCATTTTGACGGGTAAATGCAACTGAGAACACGTTCTGCAACATTCTATAACTCCGCCCACTGTATGGAACAGACCAAACTGAAAACCGGTCACTGTTTGGCTACCACATGGGGGAATCAGAATATAAACACAGTGACAAGTGAATAATGACTGTGTCAGCCCCATTATGCCAAATCCCCACTAGAACATCTTACACAACTACGGGCAATGCGGTATTAGCATCTAACTTATTGCACAAGTTTGGTTAAGTTATTTTATCGCAGGCTTTTATTTAAGAAAAAATTTTTAATAAAAAAGTTACTTTTTAATAAAAATTATAAATTGTGATTCCTTTTACTAATAAATTAATGACACTTGAGAAGTAATGATAAATTATATGTATTATTTATCATATGTAAAAAATAATAAATTGTAGAATGTTATTTATACATAAATAATACCGGTATTGTAAGTTAGCTGATGTGTAAATTAAACTAGTTTTATGCTGTGATCAGTTAAACTACTGTAATCTCAAAACCAACCATTTGGGGTAGACCTAGAGCTGTTACATTAGGAGGACTCTTCTTCTAAAATCTTTTTTTTTTTTTGTTCAAATGTACATTGATGTATACTTCTGCCTTTTAATATGCCTTTGATGTATACTTCTACAAGGTTGAACATTCAATAAAAAAAGTAATAATAATAATAATTACTTAGATAAAATTAATTCGAGAATTTTATTTAATTTAAAATTAATATGTTTTTGCAGGATTTACTATATAGTTTTTTTTCTGGAAGTAAAACACAAAATCTTTTAGTTCATGTGTAAAAAAAGTTTAAAATGCCATTACTAAAGAAAATTTTACTAAAATTTTGTAGTGTAAAATATGTTTCATAAGAGTTGTGCAGTAATATACTACACAATATATTAATTTCATTGAATAATTATATTCGTTGTTTTAATTCACACATGTTAAACATTTCTTTTTGTTACAGCTTATTTAAATTGTTTACGGTATACATTTCCATAAAAAATTATTTTGGTAATCCGAAAGATCAGACCTTACTTTTTTGTTGCAATTCTATGCACAGGCTAAGTTTTGTTTTCAGGATTAAAAATAGTAAAAATCAGTCCAAAACCAGTATTCCCATCCCACATGGACTAGACAAAACGTTGATGGACTTTGAGAGTGAATGGGCCAAGCAATAGGAAAACGGCCAGATGGCTTGCTTAAAGTAAATGCCTAAAGGTATTTTATAATTTAAGATTTTTTTAGTGATTCATAAGGAAAATTTTACTTTGGAACACCTATGGCCTTTTTTTTAACTCTTTCAGTGCTTCAATACCAAGCATTCAATACCCGACTCCTGTCAAGAAACACCAAGATTCGGATATATCTGGCAATAATTCAACCTGTTCTCCTTTATGGATCAGAAGTATGGACCCTCACAAAAAACATACAAAGAAAACTAATAACTTTTGAACATAAAATATTGAGGAGAATATACGGACCAACTTCGGAAGATGGGGTGTGGAGGATTAGAAAGAATAAAGAGTTAAGAGAACTTTTTAGAAGACCTGATATTGTGGCTTTAATTCGAAGTAGGAGAATCAGATGGCTTGGACATGTTAGAAGGAGAGAAGAAGATAACTGTGTAAGAAGAGTGTGGAAAGGAAAGCCTGAAGGAAGACGACCACTGGGGAGACCAAGATTGAGATGGGATGACCAGGTTGCTTGGGATGTCAGAAAACTGGGAGCAGAGGTGGACGAAGTAGATGATAGAGAAGGATGGAGGCACCTTGTTGGCGAGGCCAAAAATCTCCTTGGATTTGAGTGGCCACAGGAGTAAGAGTAAGTAAGTAAGTGCTTCAATACAATATGTTGGATGACAATATTTCTTTCTGGGAAGTGCTAAGACCCGATAATCAGCTCGTCAACACTGTGGACTTTAACGGATAATCGATCATTCTGATTGTTATTTTGAAACACCAATGATTCTATTGGAGTTTCTTGGTTTTTTTTTCATTTTTATTGATATAAAAAATATTGTCCTGTTGCACTTTTGATTTGAAATTTTATTTTTGAGCGAACTTTCCTATAGAGAATACACTATTACGGAAGTAGTCACGGAAAAACCTAAGCCCAGTACTATGTTACTTTTTTGTCTTTAAGTCCCTAGAAATAAAAATACATTTGTTCAAATCCATATCTATTTATGATTTAGATACGTGTCCGTTTCCACAATAACTTTTGAAAGAAACCTTCAATTTCAATAAGTTTTGGTACAAAGGTGTAGGGCAGTGACCTTCAGGTTAAGTTCGAAAACCAGTTTGATCGGACTTTGGAAAAAGCGGTTTTTGGGGTTTCAAAGTGTTCAAATTGAGTTTTTTTTACTTCTTTTCACCCTTAATTTTTAAAATTTAAAAATTTTTAAAGATACCACTCAAAAGAAAAATTGCTTTTGGAAAGCTACTTCAGGGCTCCGTCCCACAGGACTTCAAAATTACTTAGTAGCCCATGGGGTTGAAATTTGGTATGAACATTGTTCTTTGTTCAGAGGTGCTCACTAGGAAACATTTTTGCAAAATTTCTTCAGGGCTCCACCCCACAGAAGCTCAAAATTACTCTAAGGCATAGGCCTTAGAGTAATTTTGAGCTTCTGTGGGGTGGAAAACGGTGTTGAAATTTGGCATGGTCATTCTTCTTTGCTAATAGGTGTTGACTAAGAAAAGGGTTTTCAAATATATTTTTTTAAGTTTTTTAGGGCTCCGCCCTACTGGACTTAAAAATTAGTCAAAGGTTTACTGGGTTGAAATTTTACACGAACGTTCCACTTTGCTCATCTTAAGTGTAAGAAAAAAAGCTTTTGATTCTATTGACAGAAATCTTCTTTTGAAAAAATTAGAACTTATTGGTATCCGGGGAACAGCACTCAGTTGGTTTAAAAGTTACTTGTCAGACCGATCTCAAATTGTTTCAGTTTGTGGAGTGAATAGCTGTTTAAAATCAGTTAACTATGGCGTTGTTCAAGGAAGTACTTTGGGGCCAATTCTTTTTTTGATTTACATAAAATCAATTTACAAAAATTGATTTACATAAATAATATTTTCAAATTAAATATTAATGGGAAAATTTTTCTATTTGCTGATGACACATTAGTATTAATCAAAGGAAATCTTGGGTAGAAGTCAGATCCAAAGCATTGAATGATCTTTCATTAATAAAAAAAGTGGTTGGATCAAAATATCTTATCCTTGAATATCTCTAAAACTAAATTCATGTCAATTTCAATTAGCAACAACACTGATTATGATCTCAATCCTCTACGCATTTATTGTTGTGGTAATATAAACAATCTTTCTTGCCCGTGCAACAGCATAGAACAAGTTTTTAGTTATAAATAACTAGGAATATTTTTTTATTTTAGAATGAAGTGGATGGAGCATATAGTCTTTCTTAAACAAAAAATTCAAAAATATATTTACGCTTTCAAACAGCTGGCAGATATTTTAGATGAAAGAGAAGTTAAACTTGCATATTTTGTTTACGTTCAGTCTCTGCTGTCGTTTGGGATTTTAAGTTGGGGGGCTTGTTATCAATCCACCTTAGAGCCATTAATCGTAACACAGAAAGCAATCTTAAAAGGTGGATTTAAAAAGGATCTTAGGTACTCCACTGACACTCTTTTCCAAGAAACCGGAATTTTACCAGTTAGACACCTTTACATAAAATTTTTACTTGTCCATATATTTAAAAATTTTAATAAAATGTTTTCACCTGTTTCCCATCAGCATTTTACAAGGTATTCTCAAAATGTTGGTATCTCCGCATTGCACACAAATAGATCAATTTCAACCACAAACTCCTTTTATGTTGCACAATAATTACTATTTAGAAATTTAAGTCAATTTTATAGAATAACCAATGATTTATTTAATTTGCAACAGTTCACAAATTATGTTGGTAAATAAACAAATAAACAATCCAACCCGGATCCACATGTAAATATTTATTATAAAAATCCCAGGTAGCCTATATATTGTATTTAAACTTACCTGTCATAGATATTAATTAGGCCTAATTCAATAATTATATTAGATATTCATATTAATCAATTCATCACTCACCTAAGAATAATAATAGCCTAATCCCAGTAAATATTTATTTAAACATAGCCTAATATAATATATTTATAATGAAAACAAAACTACTTCAAACACATACCAAATTTAATAATTTAAATAAACATGGTCATTCTAATTTTATATAGTGTGTGATTCAAAATAGTGAATTAAATTCAGTGAAGTGTCAAGTGTTTCCAAAGCAAGAATCAAAACCTGAAGAATAAACATGTGATCACTACATTGTTGCTGAGCATCAACTACAATTTCTCTCTCTTGCATTTATGGCCTCATTGTGTTAACTTCATTTTAAACAGGGTCCCAACCCCAAGTGTAAAATAAACCCATAAATTAGTATTTGGGTCAATTTAATCCCAAATTTTAGATAGGAAGAAGAGCCAATACCACTAATAATAATCCCTTTATAATCTGGCCAAAGAAGAAGTGGTTATTGGTGAAGAACAAATATTGGTAATCTCCATCCATCTCCAATAGACTAATTTTATCCAGTGATCCTAGAAGCTCAAAGAAATCAAGTAGAATTTTATCAAGAGACTAAATTTATCTATCAACAAACTTTTTCAATTTTACAAGAAGATTCAATTATAATTAACTTTCAAACAGATATAGCCTACAACTGAACCTAGATTGAATGACCATATTTTATCCATTTTAATCTCTTCAAAGAATAATCAAATCTTAATTTTTACATAACTACAAATCTCAATTAATATCAAGAATTATTATTTTACAGTCAATAAATTGGAAATTTTACAAGAGAATGTCCCCACGATCCAACACCCCCTGAGAGACAGAGTCATCATTTCTACCCACTGTAACTAGGCCGGAGCACAAAGACATTAAAGACTATATCAATCAATTAAATTAAATATTCCCCCCAGTAATTGTAAGCTATTGTTTGTTAATCCCCTCATTTTTGAATCAGAACTTAATTGTTTGTGATCTAGAGTTAAATAAAAATTGTTTGTTAATTGTACCAAGATTATTTATTCAGATACTGTAATTTATAAATAAGAAATAGTTTGTATGAGAGTGTGGGTGTGTAGCAAAATGGCGACCAACCTTTGGGGCATTCTCTAAAAAAATTTCCAATCGTGTTTGAAGTAGTAAGCTAGGCTAGCCTAAGTCAAGTATAACCTAGATAGACATCATAGCCTAGATTAGACATAACCTAAGTTAGACTAAAATAAAACACTGTTAGAAATAAGTCATTTATTTATCCACCATATTATTTTAATTTCCCACTCAATTTTGTACTTGCCATTAATTGCATTCCAATATGACGACCCCATACAACTTACGTCCTAACCCCAAGCCATCCCAGAAATTACGTGAAGTTAGCGGGGATAACGAAAACGAACATGAAACAGATGATAGGGCGGAATTGGAAAACGAACATGAAACCGACAATTCCACTACACTAACAGCTGATTCCATCCCGGAACAAGACATCGACAATCAGACAAAACACATGGACACATCAACAACAGAAACAAGGACACTCAGCCATCTTGATATGTCTAACGTCAACGTAGCAACGGCATCATCATCGTCCGACCCAGCTGATCACGCTGCGCGCGCATCCATAGCCTCGAACCCAATATCTTCACAGCTGACTATGACGTCACCCGGCCGGCAAAACACCGCCCAATCAGAGACCGCCAACAACGGGAGCCAATCGCCGCCGCGTAACGATGACACACCTCCTCCCGCCTCACCTCAAACAGCTGACTTGATCACGCAAATCCAACACATGTTTCTGTCCTTAAAAACGGACATTAAATCTGACATTAAATCTAACATTGATTCGGTGAAATCCGAGATTCATTCAGTAAAATCCGACCTCAAATTGGAAATTAAAAACCACTGTGACATCTTGAATGAGAAAATTGAAACTTTAACCAATGCACAGAATGGATTAAAATCCGAAATAAATGAAATACGGGAAATCCAACACACACAATCCTCTGAAATAAAACAAATTGAAACCAAACTGACCTCTCAAATCACGGAAAATGCTTACAACCTCAAAGTTGATTTTAAAGCCAGTTTAGACAATCACAAGACGGAGGTTAATGATGTAATTAACTCACAACATGATCACATCAAAGACCACATTAACTCCACCTTAGCCTCTCAATTGAACCAAATTCAAGATCAAATGCGAGCAAATAACGACACCCAGCAGAAAAACACGGATAAAATTATCAAAGAAAGTGCCAAATAAATTCACAACACATTTGACCCCTTAATCAAAGAAAATTCTGCCAAAATCGAACAAAATCAAAAGACGATTCAAGACCTAACCACCACTATAACTGAGCATAGCGAAAAAATTGAAACACTACAAAACGATGTCAATAACAAACAATTTAGTACACCCACTGTATATGTTACATGCAATAATGGACAATTCCCAGACAACCCCTTACCCAAATTCTCAGGAAGAGAACACGGACCCCCAGAATTCCTCCGAAAATTACACAAATATTACCTCAAGAGCATGCAGAGACAAACACATAAGACAAATACTAGAGATCACTTAATTGACTTAACCGAGGCTAGTCTTGAAAGAAATGCATCCCGATGGTTTTCGTTAATTAAAGACAACATTAAAGAATGGCAAGACTTTGAAAACGCATTCCTAACCAAATTCTGGAGTCGAGAAATCCAACGTGGAATTAAACAGAGGATGGAGAACGAAAAATACAGACCAGGAGGTATACTGACCCGATCCGAGTATTTCATTGAGAGAGTACTCACACTAAAATCCATGACACCCCCACTATCCGAGGATGAGATAATAAATATCATGAGTGACCACTTCAGCGAACTTATACAAGATGCCCGTATCGTACAGAACGCAAACACAATCTCCGCCTTTGAATCCTTGCTACAGCGGGAAGACATCAAGGACAGCCACCGCAGACCCAAAAATCACCAAACACAACATCATAATCGCTCCAGATCCCCCTCTCCACACCATCAAAACAGCCGACCAAACAACAATCAACCACAAAATAATTACCGTCAACCCAGAGACCAACACGACGCAAACTATAATAATTACCAGCCGAGATACAATCAGAACAACCAATCCGCTAATTATCAGAACCCACAATACCCCAGACGAAATCCACCGCACTGGCAGACTCAAACACGCTATGACAGAAACCCACCTCAAGGACACAGGTACCCCACAAATGAACAAAAACAAATATGTACCACCATCGCCGAGGGAACACAAAAAAACCACCGACCACCTGCGTCACCGCCATCCCAATCTGAATCTTTAAACTAGAATGCACTGGGAACAATACTGGCCTGCAAGATACACCTTTAAACAAACCTCCCATTGTCTCTTCAGTGCTAAATAACAAAGTCGGAAACCGTAGGCCAAATAATGATAATAATTACACTATACCGTATCCTTTAGAAACCGATATAGTTTGTTGTGATAGAGAATTTTTATTATCCGAAGAATCAAACACTAATAATTTTGTAAATGACATTAAACATGTAAACCTCCCAGAAATAAATGTAAAAATAAATCAAATACCAATTACAGCATTAATCGACACAGGCTCAAATATAACATGTATGTCTGAACAATGGTTTCAAGAGAATAAATCTAACTTAGGTCGTTTCGAAGAGTTACCCATTACAAAAATCCACATAAAAACTGCTACAGGAGAGAAGTCCAAGCGCATAAATAGAATAATAATGATACCAATAAATATTGAGAATATTCACACACAACTTCAAGTTTTGCTCGTGCCAAACCTAGTCAGGAGTTTAATAATTGGAAACGACACGTTAGAATTATGGCAGTTTGAAATGAACTTTAAAGATAAGTTAATTAAAATAAATATAAATAATAATAACATAACTTTGAAGTTCGGAGAGGTTGATATTGATTGTGTCACGTGTAACTTTGTATTTGAAGAAAGCCTAAGGCAACCAACTAATATTAATGAATACAATGATGATGATTACTATGAATATAATAATAATGATATATATGCGAACGACGATAATCCTGATCCCAGTACGAGTAAAACTACTACAAGCCTCTCCCCTGAAACAGTTCACAAGTCCCTTGAAGATAATCCTCTACTAAATGAACAACAACGAAACGAGTTAAGTGACATAATTCTCAAGTATAACCATACATTTCTGATAAGCCCAGAGTCTGCAATTACTTTAAATGAGACTCAAACATTTGGCCCATACCATATTTCCGCCCTGAAGAGATACATACTCCCTCAACAACCACACTCCCAAAATTAAGCACAACCTCATCACCAAGAATCAAATAGTTTTAAGTAGTTTAAGTTTCCCACAGTTTAAATGTGTACAGTGCAGAGACCTTATACAGTGCAAAACCAACAACAGACGCTCAGTGAAGTGATAAACAATTTAGTGAAATACAAACTGTGAAAATAGACAATAATGTAGACCAAGTGTGATTGCAACGACATTAAATAATGTAATCATATAATCCATTACACAAATCAAGATGTTAGTATTCGTAGTTATAAGTTGTTCTGTTAATCATTATGTCTGAAATTCTGAATAGCTGTTTAAAATCAGTTAACTATGGCGTTGTTCAAGGAAGTACTTTGGGGCCAATTCTTTTTTTGATTTACATAAAATCAATTTACAAAAATTGATTTACATAAATAATATTTTCAAATTAAATATTAATGGGAAAATTTTTCTATTTGCTGATGACACATTAGTATTAATCAAAGGAAATCTTGGGTAGAAGTCAGATCCAAAGCATTGAATGATCTTTCATTAATAAAAAAAGTGGTTGGATCAAAATATCTTATCCTTGAATATCTCTAAAACTAAATTCATGTCAATTTCAATTAGCAACAACACTGATTATGATCTCAATCCTCTATGCATTTATTGTTGTGGTAATATAAACAATCTTTCTTGCCCGTGCAACAGCATAGAACAAGTTTTTAGTTATAAATAACTAGGAATATTTTTTTATTTTAGAATGAAGTGGATGGAGCATATAGTCTTTCTTAAAAAAAAAATTCAAAAATATATTTACGCTTTCAAACAGCTGGCAGATATTTTAGATGAAAGAGAAGTTAAACTTGCATATTTTGTTTACGTTCAGTCTCTGCTGTCGTTTGGGATTTTAAGTTGGGGGGCTTGTTATCAATCCACCTTAGAGCCATTAATCGTAACACAGAAAGCAATCTTAAAAGGTGGATTTAAAAAGGATCTTAGGTACTCCACTGACACTCTTTTCCAAGAAACCGGAATTTTACCAGTTAGACACCTTTACATAAAATTTTTACTTGTCCATATATTTAAAAATTTTAATAAAATGTTTTCACCTGTTTCCCATCAGCATTTTACAAGGTATTCTCAAAATGTTGGTATCTCCGCATTGCACACAAATAGATCAATTTCAACCACAAACTCCTTTTATGTTGCACAATTACTATTTAGAAATTTAAGTCAATTTTATAGAATAACCAATGATTTATTTAATTTGCAACAGTTCACAAATTATGTTGGTAAATAAACAAATAAACAATCCAACCCGGATCCACATGTAAATATTTATTATAAAAATCCCAGGTAGCCTATATATTGTATTTAAACTTACCTGTCATAGATATTAATTAGGCCTAATTCAATAATTATATTAGATATTCATATTAATCAATTCATCACTCACCTAAGAATAATAATAGCCTAATCCCAGTAAATATTTATTTAAACATAGCCTAATATAATATATTTATAATGAAAACAAAACTACTTCAAACACATACCAAATTTAATAATTTAAATAAACATGGTCATTCTAATTTTATATAGTGTGTGATTCAAAATAGTGAATTAAATTCAGTGAAGTGTCAAGTGTTTCCAAAGCAAGAATCAAAACCTGAAGAATAAACATGTGATCACTACATTGTTGCTGAGCATCAACTACAATTTCTCTCTCTTGCATTTATGGCCTCATTGTGTTAACTTCATTTTAAACAGGGTCCCAACCCCAAGTGTAAAATAAACCCATAAATTAGTATTTGGGTCAATTTAATCCCAAATTTTAGATAGGAAGAAGAGCCAATACCACTAATAATAATTCCTTTATAATCTGGCCAAAGAAGAAGTGGTTATTGGTGAAGAACAAATATTGGTAATCTCCATCCATCTCCAATAGACTAATTTTATCCAGTGATCCTAGAAGCTCAAAGAAATCAAGTAGAATTTTATCAAGAGACTAAATTTATCTATCAACAAACTTTTTCAATTTTACAAGAAGATTCAATTATAATTAACTTTCAAACAGATATAGCCTACAACTGAACCTAGATTGAATGACCATATTTTATCCATTTTAATCTCTTCAAAGAATAATCAAATCTTAATTTTTACATAACTACAAATCTCAATTAATATCAAGAATTATTATTTTACAGTCAATAAATTGGAAATTTTACAAGAGAATGTCCCCACGATCCAACACCCCCTGAGAGACAGAGTCATCATTTCTACCCACTGTAACTAGGCCGGAGCACAAAGACATTAAAGACTATATCAATCAATTAAATTAAATATTCCCCCCAGTAATTGTAAGCTATTGTTTGTTAATCCCCTCATTTTTGAATCAGAACTTAATTGTTTGTGATCTAGAGTTAAATAAAAATTGTTTGTTAATTGTACCAAGATTATTTATTCAGATACTGTAATTTATAAATAAGAAATAGTTTGTATGAGAGTGTGGGTGTGTAGCAAAATGGCGACCAACCTTTGGGGCATTCTCTAAAAAAATTTCCAATCTTGTTTGAAGTAGTAAGCTAGGCTAGCCTAAGTCAAGTATAACCTAGATAGACATCATAGCCTAGATTAGACATAACCTAAGTTAGACTAAAATAAAACACTGTTAGAAATAAGTCATTTATTTATCCACCATATTATTTTAATTTCCCACTCAATTTTGTACTTGCCATTAATTGCATTCCAATATGACGACCCCATACAACTTACGTCCTAACCCCAAGCCATCCCAGAAATTACGTGAAGTTAGCGGGGATAACGAAAACGAACATGAAACAGATGATAGGGCGGAATTGGAAAACGAACATGAAACCGACAATTCCACTACACTAACAGCTGATTCCATCCCGGAACAAGACATCGACAATCAGACAAAACACATGGACACATCAACAACAGAAACAAGGACACTCAGCCATCTTGATATGTCTAACGTCAACGTAGCAACGGCATCATCATCCTCCGACCCAGCTGATCACGCTGCGCGCGCATCCATAGCCTCGAACCCAATATCTTCACAGCTGACTATGACGTCACCCGGCCGGCAAAACACCGCCCAATCAGAGACCGCCAACAACGGGAGCCAATCGCCGCCGCGTAACGATGACACACCTCCTCCCGCCTCACCTCAAACAGCTGACTTGATCACGCAAATCCAACACATGTTTCTGTCCTTAAAAACGGACATTAAATCTGACATTAAATCTAACATTGATTCGGTGAAATCCGAGATTCATTCAGTAAAATCCGACCTCAAATTGGAAATTAAAAACCACTGTGACATCTTGAATGAGAAAATTGAAACTTTAACCAATGCACAGAATGGATTAAAATCCGAAATAAATGAAATACGGGAAATCCAACACACACAATCCTCTGAAATAAAACAAATTGAAACCAAACTGACCTCTCAAATCACGGAAAATGCTTACAACCTCAAAGTTGATTTTAAAGCCAGTTTAGACAATCACAAGACGGAGGTTAATGATGTAATTAACTCACAACATGATCACATCAAAGACCACATTAACTCCACCTTAGCCTCTCAATTGAACCAAATTCAAGATCAAATGCGAGCAAATAACGACACCCAGCAGAAAAACACGGATAAAATTATCAAAGAAAGTGCCAAACAAATTCACAACACATTTGACCCCTTAATCAAAGAAAATTCTGCCAAAATCGAACAAAATCAAAAGACGATTCAAGACCTAACCACCACCATAACTGAGCATAGCGAAAAAATTGAAACACTACAAAACGATGTCAATAACAAACAATTTAGTACACCCACTGTATATGTTACATGCAATAATGGACAATTCCCAGACAACCCCTTACCCAAATTCTCAGGAAGAGAACACGGACCCCCAGAATTCCTCCGAAAATTACACAAATATTACCTCAAGAGCATGCAGAGACAAACACATAAGACAAATACTAGAGATCACTTAATTGACGTAATCGAGGCTAGTCTTGAAAGAAATGCATCCCGATGGTTTTCGTTAATTAAAGACGACATTAAAGAATGGCAAGACTTTGAAAACGCATTCCTAACAAAATTCTGGAGTCGAGAAATCCAACGTGGAATTAAACAGAGGATGGAGAACGAAAAATACAGACCAGGAGGTATACTGACCCGATCCGAGTATTTCATTGAGAGAGTACTCACACTAAAATCCATGACACCCCCACTATCCGAGGATGAGATAATAAATATCATGAGTGACCACTTCAGCGAACTTATACAAGATGCCCGTATCGTACAGAACGCAAACACAATCTCCGCCTTTGAATCCTTGCTACAGCGGGAAGACATCAAGGACAGCCACCGCAGACCCAAAAATCACCAAACACAACATCATAATCGCTCCAGATCCCCCTCTCCACACCATCAAAACAGCCGACCAAACAACAATCAACCACAAAATAATTACCGTCAACCCAGAGACCAACACGACGCAAACTATAACAATTACCAGCCGAGATACAATCAGAACAACCAATCCGCTAATTATCAGAACCCACAATACCCCAGACGAAATCCACCGCACTGGCAGACTCAAACACGCTATGACAGAAACCCACCTCAAGGACACAGGTACCCCACAAATGAACAAAAACAAATATGTACCACCATCGCCGAGGGAACACAAAAAAACCACCGACCACCTGCGTCACCGCCATCCCAATCTGAATCTTTAAACTAGAATGCACTGGGAACAATACTGGCCTGCAAGATACACCTTTAAACAAACCTCCCATTGTCTCTTCAGTGCTAAATAACAAAGTCGGAAACCGTAGGCCAAATAATGATAATAATTACACTATACCGTATCCTTTAGAAACCGATATAGTTTGTTGTGATAGAGAATTTTTATTATCCGAAGAATCAAACACTAATAATTTTGTAAATGACATTAAACACGTAAACCTCCCAGAAATAAATGTAAAAATAAATCAAATACCAATTACAGCATTAATCGACACAGGCTCAAATATAACATGTATGTCAGAACAATGGTTTCAAGAGAATAAATCTAACTTAGGTCGTTTCGAAGAGTTACCCATTACAAAAATCCACATAAAAACTGCTACAGGAGAGAAGTCCAAGCGCATAAATAGAATAATAATGATACCAATAAATATTGAGAATATTCACACACAACTTCAAGTTTTGCTCGTGCCAAACCTAGTCAGGAGTTTAATAATTGGAAACGACACGTTAGAATTATGGCAGTTTGAAATGAACTTTAAAGATAAGTTAATTAAAATAAATATAAATAATAATAACATAACTTTGAAGTTCGGAGAGGTTGATATTGATTGTGTCACGTGTAACTTTGTATTTGAAGAAAGCCTAAGGCAACCAACTAATATTAATGAATACAATGATGATGATTACTATGAATATAATAATAATGATATATATGCGAACGACGATAATCCTGATCCCAGTACGAGTAAAACTACTACAAGCCTCTCCCCTGAAACAGTTCACAAGTCCCTTGAAGATAATCCTCTACTAAATGAACAACAACGAAACGAGTTAAGTGACATAATTCTCAAGTATAACCATACATTTCTGATAAGCCCAGAGTCTGCAATTACTTTAAATGAGACTCAAACATTTGGCCCATACCATATTTCCGCCCTGAAGAGATACATACTCCCTCAACAACCACACTCCCAAAATTAAGCACAACCTCATCACCAAGAATCAAATAGTTTTAAGTAGTTTAAGTTTCCCACAGTTTAAATGTGTACAGTGCAGAGACCTTATACAGTGCAAAACCAACAACAGACGCTCAGTGAAGTGATAAACAATTTAGTGAAATACAAACTGTGAAAATAGACAATAATGTAGACCAAGTGTGATTGCAAGGACATTAAATAATGTAATCATATAATCCATTACACAAATCAAGATGTTAGTATTCGTAGTTATAAGTTGTTCTGTTAATCATTATGTCTGAAATTCTGAATAGCTGTTTAAAATCAGTTAACTATGGCGTTGTTCAAGGAAGTACTTTGGGGCCAATTCTTTTTTTGATTTACATAAAATCAATTTACAAAAATTGATTTACATAAATAATATTTTCAAATTAAATATTAATGGGAAAATTTTTCTATTTGCTGATGACACATTAGTATTAATCAAAGGAAATCTTGGGTAGAAGTCAGATCCAAAGCATTGAATGATCTTTCATTAATAAAAAAAGTGGTTGGATCAAAATATCTTATCCTTGAATATCTCTAAAACTAAATTCATGTCAATTTCAATTAGCAACAACACTGATTATGATCTCAATCCTCTACGCATTTATTGTTGTGGTAATATAAACAATCTTTCTTGCCCGTGCAACAGCATAGAACAAGTTTTTAGTTATAAATAACTAGGAATATTTTTTTATTTTAGAATGAAGTGGATGGAGCATATAGTCTTTCTTAAACAAAAAATTCAAAAATATATTTACGCTTTCAAACAGCTGGCAGATATTTTAGATGAAAGAGAAGTTAAACTTGCATATTTTGTTTACGTTCAGTCTCTGCTGTCGTTTGGGATTTTAAGTTGGGGGGCTTGTTATCAATCCACCTTAGAGCCATTAATCGTAACACAGAAAGCAATCTTAAAAGGTGGATTTAAAAAGGATCTTAGGTACTCCACTGACACTCTTTTCCAAGAAACCGGAATTTTACCAGTTAGACACCTTTACATAAAATTTTTACTTGTCCATATATTTAAAAATTTTAATAAAATGTTTTCACCTGTTTCCCATCAGCATTTTACAAGGTATTCTCAAAATGTTGGTATCTCCGCATTGCACACAAATAGATCAATTTCAACCACAAACTCCTTTTATGTTGCACAATTACTATTTAGAAATTTAAGTCAATTTTATAGAATAACCAATGATTTATTTAATTTGCAAAAGTTCACAAATTATGTTGGTAAATAAACAAATAAACAATCCAACCCGGATCCACATGTAAATATTTATTATAAAAATCCCAGGTAGCCTATATATTGTATTTAAACTTACCTGTCATAGATATTAATTAGGCCTAATTCAATAATTATATTAGATATTCATATTAATCAATTCATCACTCACCTAAGAATAATAATAGCCTAATCCCAGTAAATATTTATTTAAACATAGCCTAATATAATATATTTATAATGAAAACAAAACTACTTCAAACACATACCAAATTTAATAATTTAAATAAACATGGTCATTCTAATTTTATATAGTGTGTGATTCAAAATAGTGAATTAAATTCAGTGAAGTGTCAAGTGTTTCCAAAGCAAGAATCAAAACCTGAAGAATAAACATGTGATCACTACATTGTTGCTGAGCATCAACTACAATTTCTCTCTCTTGCATTTATGACCTCATTGTGTTAACTTCATTTTAAACAGGGTCCCAACCCCAAGTGTAAAATAAACCCATAAATTAGTATTTGGGTCAATTTAATCCCAAATTTTAGATAGGAAGAAGAGCCAATACCACTAATAATAATCCCTTTATAATCTGGCCAAAGAAGAAGTGGTTATTGGTGAAGAACAAATATTGGTAATCTCCATCCATCTCCAATAGACTAATTTTATCCAGTGATCCTAGAAGCTCAAAGAAATCAAGTAGAATTTTATCAAGAGACTAAATTTATCTATCAACAAACTTTTTCAATTTTACAAGAAGATTCAATTATAATTAACTTTCAAACAGATATAGCCTACAACTGAACCTAGATTGAATGACCATATTTTATCCATTTTAATCTCTTCAAAGAATAATCAAATCTTAATTTTTACATAACTACAAATCTCAATTAATATCAAGAATTATTATTTTACAGTCAATAAATTGGAAATTTTACAAGAGAATGTCCCCACGATCCAACACCCCCTGAGAGACAGAGTCATCATTTCTACCCACTGTAACTAGGCCGGAGCACAAAGACATTAAAGACTATATCAATCAATTAAATTAAATATTCCCCCCAGTAATTGTAAGCTATTGTTTGTTAATCCCCTCATTTTTGAATCAGAACTTAATTGTTTGTGATCTAGAGTTAAATAAAAATTGTTTGTTAATTGTACCAAGATTATTTATTCAGATACTGTAATTTATAAATAAGAAATAGTTTGTATGAGAGTGTGGGTGTGTAGCAAATTCAACCTCAATAAATATTTTCAAAAGCCGCACTACTTTTTTTAACACTATTCCAACTGAGGAGGCCGAGGCTCTTATCAAACCTAACTATATCAGACATGACTCATGACCTTTCCTTTAATACCTTAATACCTTTATTGAAATGGCGACCTAACTCAATAGGTAGTTTAAAGCCAAGTATGAATGAGGGATGAGTGTAGGATGATTGTGGCGCGATCTTGTAGTCTTGTTACTGACTAAGGCCGACATTCTCCTTAGACAGGACTGTTAATTCATAGCCCAACAGCCAATGGTATCTAGGGACCTCTCCTCTCACCCCTGTCTCTCTAATTTCATTTCATTACAATAGTGGAAAAAATCTTCCTAATGTCCTGGTTGTTGTCATCTAACAAATATTCTACCTTATAATTTTTCCTTAAACTAATTAAATATGCATTCAGGTCACGCAGCTCCAGCTATTATTTTTTTTAATAAATATAACAACGAGGTCTACGCACAGGCATCTGCCCATGTAGACCTTTTCCATAAAACTTCTTGCTTAGTTAGTTTACAGAAAATTTTTATTTAGTTAAGGATCTACTTCGTTGATTTTGTATATTTTGGAATAAATAAACTATTTTCATTTTCATTTTTAGCGAATTTTCCTATAGGGAATACGTTATTACGGTAGTAGCCATGGTGAGACCTATGCCCGGGACCACTTTACTTTTTCATTTTGAGGTCCCCAGAAGCCAAAAACACCATTCGTTCATTTTCATATATATGCATATATAATATATATATATATATATATATATATATATATATATATATATATATATATATATATATATACTATTTAACACTATTCATGTATGTATATAAACTACAAATGAATAAAGACATTTTGAATTGAATTGAATTAAATATGTCCGTGGTACTGATAACTTTTGAAGGGGACCTCCGATTTTGATGAAATTTGGTATGAAGTTGTAAGACCAGGTCTATTTTCATGAGTTCGCGAACCAGCATTGTCGGGTTATGGGAACGGGGTTTTATGAGGTTTCAAAGGGGTCAAAAATGGGTTTTTGGCATTTTTGGACCTAAATTTTCAAAATTCATCAATTTTAACTAAAACCATTTAAAAGAGCTTAAAAAAAACAAAAAAAATTAGTATTTTGAATCTTTAAAATAATTTAATTGGTTATAGAGAAAATTAAAATCAAGTTTCCCATGTTATTCTTATGGGTAAATCTTTAAAAAAAAGTTATACAGGGTGTTTCAGAACTCCCTACCAATATTTTAGGGCATTGTTCCTGGGTTAAAAACATATCTAAATATCATATTTAAATTGTCCGGAAGTCTTAAGTTACTCACACAGCCGCCATTTTGTTTTTTACACATAATAATTTTTATTTCTGTAACGGATAGTTGTATTCAGTTCATATTTGGTATAAATCTTTATCATACCAATGTACATTTCCAAGAAAAAAATTAATTTTTCCATTGTATATTTTCAAAATGGCGGCCATTTTAAATTTTCAAACTCAAATATCTCAAAATGGGTAAATTTTATAAAAATTTTACAAGACACAAAAAAGTTGCCAAATTAAATTACCTAACCAATGGTGCCAAATTTGTAAGGATCGGACTACAAATAACGGAGTTATTGTGATTTTCCTTCATAAAAACGTTGATTTTGCTGTTAAAATGGCCTTATTTCCATTAAATTTAATGCAAAATCCATTGCGCTCAATCAATTTAATGCGCTCAAAAAATTGCCAAAAATGAAGAGAAAATTGTATATATTTTTTTTATTTAATGAAATTAAGATATTTTGAAGTGTGAAAACTAATTTTGGACGGTTTCTATTCGTGGTCTGTGGCATAAGTCGCAACCACTAGGGCCGGTCCACAGGGAAGTCCATGATTATTTTCGTGGGCTGTGGGATTGGCCGGACCGCCGCATATATGCGGCGGCTGGTAGCGAACGTGTTAATAAAAAATTTTATAAACCTTCACTAGGTGGTGAGTAATTAAGATTTGATCAAAAACCCACATTTCAGCAAACCTACATGCTAAATCCCATGGTATTCTCATGGAAAATAAGTGTATAATGGGAGCAAGAGAGATGGAGATTATAAGGTATCTGTTCCTAATCAGCTGATCAGCTGTCTTCTGCATATTTGTCAAATTTGAAATGTTTATGTTTTGTTATTTATAAACAAATCATTCCTTTTGCATGGAAGCTTTGGATATGCACTTTTATTACCGTACTGTTAAAAAAGTCATTTATTGCAATATCTATATATTAATAGGCAAGCATGTTTCTTTTCCTCCTTTTTTCTCAGCTTATGGGCATCGTAGGGGAAATCCGCGCATACCGTTAGAAAGGTATTGTGCTGTAGATCAGCAGAATCGCATTATAATTCTCTTCGGCCCCCAGAGCTATGCCCCACAGGCTTTCAAAGTTTCAATGTTAATCTTAAGGGAGAAGGATAATTGATTGAATCAAAAGACAGCTGTGGTAATAACAAATTCTAGCAAATTAGGAGGAACAGATGTTTCAGTGATGAACATTCTAAAACTAATTGGCAAAAGATCAACAGAATTTTTGGTCGAATTTCGACCAGTGGGCGATCTCTAGTAAATATTAATATATAAATTATTAAATAAAAATAATTTACTCAGAAATATAATGCCATTAAATATATTATATTTCCTTGTGAAGATTATTATTTATATAAGATAGCCACAAAGTTCTTTGATGGCGAAACAATAATTCTTTGGAAATTCGCTAAGTAAGAAGGTCTGCTGCGACGGGGGTATTTTCATTTTCATATGGAACGGTTTGTCAAATTTTCTTTATGACTCCCCCCAGAGAACCTTAAAATTATTATAGTTCCAACGGGGTTGGAATTTCACGTGGACGTTCCTCTTTGCTAATAGGTGCTCAATGAGAAAAAGTTTTGCAAATATAGTTTTTGAAGTTATTCAAAAACCAGGGGCTCCGCCTCACTGGACTCAAAAAGTAATCTAGGGCCTATACGCGGTTGAAATTTTATGATGACATTCCTTTACTCATAGGGGCTCACTATTCACTAAAAAACGGTTTTGCCAATTTCCGTTATCGTTCCGCCCCACAGAACCTCAAAATAACAAAAAACCTTTTTGGTTGAAATTTAATGTGAACATCCCTCTTAAGGTGCTTACTAAGAAAAGGTTTTGCAAATATAGTTTTTGATGCATTTTAAGGCTCCGCCCCACACAATTTCAAAATTACTCTAGGGCCTATACGCAGGGCCGGATTTAGGAATATGCCGCCTGTAGGCTATCTATTTTCTGTCGCCCCCCCCCCTCCCAACAAAAAGGGACAGCCTCATACATAGTTTTATCATTTATGTAGGGGCGTATTAACCTTAAAATATGCAACAGATTAATTTGATGTCTCAATACCAAAGTATCAAAAATATCACTTGCTTTTACGAAATGTATATTAGCCTATTTAATTGAATACTTTAACGCCACTTTAATCTGGATTCTGATGTTAGCGGTAAATTGGTTGTTTGGCAGAACAGCTCCGCCTGCCAAGTAGCCTAATGCGGTAAATTGGTCGTTCCTTTTATAAAAAATGACATTTTCATGGGGGAGGTTATTATAAAATCAAACCCATACGTTTGTTGTCATTATTTTGTGGCCAATATATTCGTAAAATCAAAAAGTAAATACCGTAACTAGTTGCGAATCTAAACAAACACTGGGAGCGCTAGTGTAGTTCCCTCTTACTGGGCCTTAAACAAAACTGTGAGTGTCATTAAAACGATTAATCCTACAGGAAAAAGGTGTTACAAGATTATGTGGAGTAAATTTGTATGAAAATAATAAACATATTTCAACTTCTTCAAATTAATACACTTTAAATCAGAAAGATGGTCCTAAAGAAGTTTCTGTTATTAAAATAGTAGAACTATTTTCAATTTTTAGTAAATTGACAAAGTGCCGCCCCTAAAATTTTGCCGCTATAGGCTCCAGCCTTTTCAGCCTATTTAGAAATACGGCCCTGCCTACACGATGTTGAAATTTGACATGGACCTTCCTCTTTGCTCATAGGGGCTCAATAAGAAATGGGCATTTTCCAAATATCCGTTAGGGCTCCGCCCTACAGAACCTCAAAATTGCCATAGATCCTACGAGATTCAAATTTAACGTGGACATCCATCTTTAGATGCTCACTAAGAAAAGGTTTCCATGGATAGGAATACAGTTTACAATATGCGGTCCAACACCGTTTAATTAGACCTTTACGTTCTTGTTGGCAAAATTGCTCATAGCAGCTGATCAAGTACATTAGCTCATTTGTATTTATCTGGCTTATTTAAAACTATGATTTGCTGACCATCACAGTGTTTTAAAACATAAAGAGATATATCAATAATTAACTTGACAACATTAAGTCAGTGGCGTAGTGGTTAGCGCGCTGGACTGAAACCATGGCAGCGATGTCGTGGATTTGAATCTGCATTCTGCAAGTGGCTTTTATCAGCACCATTCACTTTGTACTGTAGCGGCTCACCCCCTTACTTTGTCTAATACTATCCACGCACAGATCAATAGTCTATATGGACAAGGCAAAGTAAGGCAAAAAGAAGGCCGCCCATCTCTAAAAAAAAGTCATAATGGAGAAGCCTTTTTTCATTGCATGATATGAAATAATTTTCAAAGAATTCTTCAAATCTGTCAAATAATATTTTTACAAAAGGTTTACAAAGAGGAAAACATAAGACCTAACTGAATAAAATAAATTCCATTAATTACAAGTTATGTTTTAAAATTAACAAATTAATAAACCTCAGCAAAGGTTTATAAAGATGAAGCAAATACTTTAAATGATCACCTGAACAAATATTTTCTGGAGCAGGATTCTGCGCTCTCTCAGAGTGAATTCACTGTCAGTCTGGGAGTTGTCTGGGTCTGTCATTTCAGGAAGGTCGAAGAACAGGTACAGACATTTGACTAGAGTTGAGGGTAAAGATACTGAGGTCATCACCTAAAAATATTAATGTATTAATATGCTAACTAGGCTGTTTTACACCAATATTAAAAAAAAAAAAAAAAAAAAAAAAAAAAAAAAAAAAAAAAAAAAAACATCAAAGTAGATGTTTTTCAGTTATTCCACATACTCTAAGAGTAATATCCCGCTTTATGACATTGTTATCTTATTTTAATTGAATATTGGTTTAAGTAATCAATTTACTGTAAAAAGGCATCTGATGTCAACTTTTTCTTAATTGGGGCTTCAAAATGAACTCCCTCACTCACTCTTCAAAAATTACAAAAAAAACTACGGTATTTGTGTTTTTTTATTTTTTTTTATATATTACCGAGTATATGAGGATCCTACTGCTTACTAATCAATTCACTTTACTCCAGTGGATAAGCTCTGCATTGAACTTTGTTCTTAATTAGGCCTACTTATTACTTTCAGGTACCATATTTTAGAGTAAATCATTTAGAAATATTCAGAAACAGTCAGACAAATTAGCTATTTGCTATTATAACTTGCTATTAAGTTTGACACATGAAGCGTAGTCAAGTTTCACCTGTATGAGCGCAGGGTCACCGGCCGCCGCCAGCAAGTTGAGGGTGGACAGCAACATCCAGCCGTTGCTGACTTCCTCGCTGCCCTCAATCTCAAGGAATTGTGCGATCGCACAGCTGGCCGCTTCCGTCGACTGGTTCGAGGCTCGCCTGCGTATCTCGCTCACCATCAGCCGAGACACTTGGTGACAGAACGCCGACATGTCACGGAACTTCTCCACCATGTCTGTGCTCGGGCTGTTGCCAAACACCTGCAAAGTATAACGAGTCTTCAGCAATCACTTGCTAAATTTAATGACTGGTTTTTTAAATATGTATATTTTTATATGCTGAAGATAAAAAGTTGCGTCAATTGTGCTTTAAGAAAGGTATAAAATATACAGGAACCTGTTAATGAATGCCTGGGTAACAATTTAAAGAGTGCAGTAGAATACTGATTGCAAGACCGGTGTGGTTTAGGTGAGTTGTACTGTAGCAGCTCATCAGTTTACTTTGTCTAACATGATCCACTCACAGAACAAAAGTCTATGTGGCCGGGGCTCACAGGGAGGCTGCCAACTTCTTAAAATATATATTAAAATGAAATAATCTCTGCCATCTATTTATGGACGTTTTAAACAATTGAACAGGTTTTTTAATCATCATTATTGATACATATTTAGATCGAAGTAAACCATTATTTATATATTACTGTAGGCAAAATTTTTCTGATTGGACTTATGCGGCATCAGGCTTATGAGGCGTGATCATTGAGAAAAACAATTTAATCAACAAAAATTTATTTCTGTAGCTCTTCTTATCGGAATTTATAACTCACTTTCCAATAAGATTTTGATTGTCTTTAATAATTGTATTTATTGGAAAGTGATTTATCAATTTTTAGCAAAAATTTAGTTTTCACCCCATATATAAACGTTTGCTAATATTTTATTTCATAGTTATCTATCTATATTTCCGCTGTAGGTCTATATTTTTTACTTTTAAAATGCCAAACATTTAAACTTTGGTAAAGGTTACCTTTACACCTATTTGAAAATAGAAAGAAAATTTTTCTAAAACATTAATTTTGTAATGAATAAGTTTGCATTGTGTATTTAGCAAATTAGGCCTAATAAATTATTGAAATATAAGAACATCACCCACTAATAAGTTTGTCTTAACCTCATTGAATGTGATGTAACAGCTATTATGAAACACATTAACAATAGCTATTGTGTTAACGGTAATAATACTACCTATAGTCCGATTGCATTTCCTCTGAAAATGTCAAGTGTCATTAGGTGAAATATTGATTTACTTACATCCCAAATAATGTACAAATACAAGTAAAAATAATTTTTTTGGTAACAATTATACTCTTGGAACAACACAAACTTTTGAATCAATATAACAAGCTTACCAGATTTAATAAAAAGAGTCAAACAGCTTTGATTTAACTTCAAAGTGATTTACTATCAGCCAAAACAGAAAAGATATCTTCATATTTATATATCTCTTGTATGGTATATAACTTTGGGTATATTGTCATAGTTTGTTGCCACTATGCCTGAATAATGAATGACTGACTGCTGCTCCACTTTACATGAATATTTGAAAGATAAATTAGCATGAGCACAATAGTACTAAATTTTTATTTTCAACCCTTATCCTTTTAAGTGTTAAAAAAAGATATTTTTATGACGTTGGTAGTGTCCTTTTTCTTTTTTGGCCAAGACCACATATCGGTAGACTATTTATCTCTCCGTGGATCATATTTAGACGAAATGAGGAGGTGAGCCGCTACTGTTTATGTGAATGATACTCATGAAAAGTTCATGGCAGAACATGGGATTGAACTCATGACATCACTGGCAGGTCCAAAGTCCGACGGTGTGCTAACCACTACTTCACCAACTCATTCTATTTGCTATTTCGAAACAGAAACAACTTACAAAAAATATGTATTTCCCACCCCAATAAAACTTAACAATCTATTTTGTAAAAAAAATTAGTGAAAATAGAATAACGGCAACAAGCCATTATAAGGTAATTGGAGTAATTTCAATGAAAGTTCTTGAAATATATTTTATGACAGCCTTTTTTGATAATAACATGTAATAAAGATGATTAGACTTTAATTAAATATAAATGACATCTATAAAATACTACGGAGGACTTGCGTACTTTACAGAAGAGCGGAAGCATGTTGTAGAGCTTGTCGTCCCGCTCCTTGTCTGTGAGGGGGTGTGGGGGGTGGGTGTACTCAGAGAACAGTTTCTTGAGGTGCATCAGTCCGAGGGCCGTGTGTTGAGGGTTTGAATTTGCCTCGTCCTGCGCTGATGCAGCGTTCCCCCCGCCCGCACCTCGCAACTTGCGCATTATGTTCATCTTGTCCTGAAATAACCACATGGTTTAATATGCTAAATCCTGAACTGATTTAATATTAGGCTTACTATAAAATGGATTTCTATTACAGTAGACTATGGTTTTTTTAATGTAACGTGTTTGGAATAAGCGGATTTTCAGATCAGGGGGACTTTTCGTAGTTATTTGGTTGACCAAAAAGGACTACTGTACCTACTCGGCAAAATAGGCCTATCAATAAAATGTTTCACTACTGTTAGGTACTGAAATGCAGCAAGCTCAGTTGGCTGTCAGCTATTTACTGTTCATATTTTATGTCAGAAAGTAAAACATACCGATATAATCTAATTGCCAAGGCATTTAATGTATGTAGATATTAATTTTGTATGCATAGGCATATGTAACAATATTCTTCCTCTAATAAGAAGGGTGTTGCTCATTTTTAATTTTGATACCGGTAATTTCAATTATAGGTATGGTTTAGTATAGGTATTTATACCTGAGATTATGGGTAGGTAAGAGTACGGTACCTCTACGCCTAAACAATAAATTATTCAAAACACTTTTATGACTGAAAAAATGTAATTATAGTACATTATAACTAGGTACGAAAGAGAAAAGGTTAACACGTTCACTACCACAATATAAAAAAAATCGTAACCACAGACCGCCGCCGAGTTCTACTCAGAGCCCACAGCCGCAGCGGCTGGGCTTATTAAAATAGACTGCTGCCGCAGATCTGCAGCGATGGTTCCATGATACTAAATACGAAATTTCTTCGGTACGGTCTATTTTAAAGGTTAGATAGCTTAGGCACGGTCCACAGGATTGCCCGCCGCATGTGTGCAGCGCTTGGTCTGTGGCTGGGAAGTCACTGTCCAGTTGGCAACACTTGTGGACAGATTATATTGATTCTATTCGTGGTCTGTGGCATAAGTCACAGCCACTAGGGCCGGTCTACAGGAAGTCCATGATTTTGTAGGTGGGCTGAGGGAGTGGCCTGACTGCCGCGTATATGCGGCGCCTGGTAGCGAACGTGTTAACAACTGCTACTCTTGTGAGAATTAAATGATAAGAAAGCACATGTACAAAGTGTAAAGAAAGTGTTTAGCGTGCAAAGCATATCACAAATACTGCGTAAAAACTAGCAATAAATGTAGGGTGACCATATGATATACAAGAAATCGTTTAAAGTAAAATTTCAAAAGCATTATATTTACCAAGTTTACAAAATTACTACGAGGAGAAAAATGAACTACAAACCAGACTTAGAGCATGTGAAAAATGAAATTTTAAATCCTATAACGTAACTCAAAAACATCTGTGATACGTAGATAACAAAGAACGGAGCTCTTTATTTTATGTTGGGTAGAACAAGGGTTTAAAATGTTCACTTAAAATTACCAGAGATCAGGCCAGAGGAAAAAAGAGAAATTCTACTGAGCGTTTTAGATGTAATCATTCAAGACCTCTTCACAATTAACGTAATAATGATATCATATACAACAATAAGACATACCACTGTAATAATGCACTGTCTCACTATCATAAGTAGGCTAGAAAAAGAAATGGTACCATTATACAGGGTGAGGTTTAAATATCCCCTCTTCCTACTTTTTCCTAAGAAGTCCAGTCACAGTTTATTGTGATCACTATTGAGTTTTAGGCTCAATTGGACCAAAAACCGCAAACACTACAAAGACTTCAAATAATAATTTAGCGAACTTAGTTTGCTGTAAACATTATATTAAAGGCATTAAAAATTTACTGCAAACTGACATTTGTTGAAAGAGGCAGATAGACTCATTGAACTTTGTTTTGAACTAATAAGTAGACTAATACATTTAAGTAAAAAACATTATGTGATCCAGAGTTCTCAAGTTCTATAGTGTTCACCCCAGACGGTCCGGGATTCAAGGGTCTGTACAGCGTCCTGTCCTGGGTTGCGTCATATCCGGAATTTTTATGATGTTGCAAACTTATAAATTTTGCCAACAAATTTACACTAAGCAACACACTATTAAAGGAATTACAAGTTTAATTTTATATATATTTATTATTTTTTAATTTTTTTTTTTTAAGTGATGAAGTAAAAAAGTTTCTAAGCAGTTTGTAAGAAACTGTACCGATGTAGGGTTACCATACTTCCCGGGATGAAAAGAGGACACTAGCAGTACTCGTCGCAAGTCAGATTAAGGAATCACAAAAATTATAATTTCTGACCCCTCCCCCAGCCCACACCCAATTGAATATCACAGAGGGGAAAACAAACAAATGTTTAAAATTAAAATTAGGCCTATATATTATTTCACCTTTTCCAAAATAATTATTCGATTTTTCTTAATATACTAATTAAGGTGCAATTCTTTTTATAATTAAATTCAATGTTCTGGAAAGCAGTAAGACAGGTTTAGCCCTAAAAATCGTAAGGTTTCATTTTGTTGTTTATAGAAATCTCAGAATCAGAAATCAGAAATCTTTATTCACCATTGATCATTTTACAATGAAATAGGCTTAGTCAAGGTACATAAACAAGTGAAAAATCAATATTAACTCTAGAGCATAAAAATTCATTAATATTATAAAAAGGGTTTTCTAATAGCCAGCTGTACAATCTAGATTTAAAAATAGAAACAGGTGCAGTTCTAGCAGTCAGTGGGAGCTTGTTAAAAAATTTTACATAGTTCACTTTATGAGAATTGCCCGTTTTAGCTAACCTGTGCTTAGGGATATCAAGTCTTAATTTCCCTCTTGTGTTATGGTTATGTATGTTAAATCTTGTAACAAAATCTTGCAAATTAATTTTAACATGAAGGAGAACACAAAAAATATACAAGTTTACTACGGTTAAAATTCTGAGTCTAATGAACAGCGGTCGACAGTGATCCACAGGGCCAGCTCTGCACATTATCCTTATGACCCTTTTCTGAATTAATAAAATGTCATTAACTAAAGGACAGTGACCCCATACAAGCAAGCCATAAGTTATATGAGAGTGAAAAAGTCCAAAATATGCTACTCTAAGGTATTGGTTAGTTACAATATCTCTTAGCTTCCAAATAAGATAGCTCACTCTGGAAATTTTCTTGCAGACAAAATCTATGTGAATTCCCCAATTCAATTTAGAATCAATATTAATGCCCAAAAGTTTGACAGCTGATTCTTCAGTATTACTACTTAAACTTAAACAAATGGACTGAGTTTTTTCTTGGTTACAATATAACAAGTTGGCTGAAAACCAGTCAACAGCACTACTTAAGACAATGCCAGAAATATTTTGCAAAACTTGAAAATCTTTATGTTTGGAAAACAAGGTAGTGTCATCTGCATAACATATTACAGAATTGGCACGTACATTAGAAGGTACTTTATATAATTTTCTAACAACTACCTTTTAAAAAACATATGAAACATGTCAAATGTCAAAAGCACATAATGTCTTACATAGTTAATGATAATTGTTCAAAAACATTTATATAAAGTGCATAAACAATCTAAAATTAAAACAATTTTTTTCACGTCCATGGAAACTTTCAAGATTCACCATAAATTTTAAAATAAAAGAAGGGTAAAAATTATTGAAAAATATTATTGGTTAGTATTTGATAATGAAATTTAATTTCAAAGACGAGGCTCAGTCATTTTCACAATCAGTGACTTTAAAAGACTAACTTAAGTTTACTACTTTACTCAGGTAAAGTACTCAACTGATCAAATTATGTAAAAAACTAAACTAATGGTCGTATTCATCCAATAAATCTAGAATTAGAATTTGTTCTAGATTTGCGTTAATCAAACTCAAGCCGAATGAATGAAAAGCGATTACATGTCCGCTAAAACATAACCTCACTCAATACTCAATACGATCCGGCTGGTTTAAATTCCAGAATTTATTTCACTATATAAAGTAAGAATAAATTAAATGTGGTATTACATTTTACTGTAAGATTAAACATTTTTAACAATATAAATTACAATCTGACAACAATCTGGAAGAAGTAACATAGGATAATACAAAACTTTCTTAGTGAATCAACTAATACTACATAGTATTTAATTCCAAACTGCAAAATATCGCAGCCAACTTTGTCAAAACGCAGTTCCGGAATTAAAGGTGGTAGAAGGGGTTCAGTGTTGTTTCTTTTACTGAATTTCTCACAAGTCCTACAAGTAACTACTATTTCTTCAAGGTCTTTGGACATGCTGGGCCAAAAATACAATTGTCTTGCTTTCTGCATCAATTTGGTTATTCCCGGATGACCTTTATGAAGGGATTGACTAATTGGGAATCTCAGGTCCTTTGGAATGACAATCTTTTCCCCATAAAAAAGTATTCCCGACTCTATGAATAAGTCATCCCTAATTGCGTGGTAAGGTTTTAAAATATGGGGAATATTCCTCTCGCTTGGCCAGCCATTGTGACAATATTCAATTACTTGCTTCAATTCATGATCAGAAGCGGTTGTCAGTCGCAGTCTTTTCTTCTGTTCTTCTGACAGCGGCAAATATTTCGACACAATATGTACTAATTCTAACATATCTGGATCCTCCTCTGTTTTCTAAAGAGTATTCCTTGATAACATATCAGGAAAATGTAATTGCTTTCCCGGAACATAAGTCACATTTAAATTATAGCGGAGAAGCTTCATCCGTAGTCTTTGAAGGCGAATGGATCCTATTTTATTAATGTGTTTTTGCATAACCGCTGTTAGAGGTTTATGGTCGGTATACACAAGAACATTACTCATTCCATAAATGAACCGATGGAATCTTTTACACCCAAATACTATTGACAACATTTCTTTTTCTGACTGACTATAATTAAGTTCAGATTCATTCATTTGTCTTAAAACACAGGCAACAAGTTTTAATTGATCATTATGTTTCTGGAATAAACAACAACCTAGTCCGTTTTTACTTGCATCACATTGCAGCACAATCTTCATACTAGGGTCGAAGGCGGTTAAAGCCGGCGATTGGCAAATAAACTTTTTCAGTTTCTCAAATGCAGTTTGGTGCCTCTCAGTCCAAATCCACACACTATTTTTTTTTAGAAGCTGACAAAGAGGAGCCATAAGTTCAGCCATTTGTGGAACATAACGCCTCACATAGTTAAACGACCCTATAATTCGCTGAACGCCTTCACGGTCTTTTGGTGATTCAAGTTTTAACAAAGCTTCACATCTCTCGGGGTCAATCTTCATAACCCCATTTCCAAATATTTGACCAATATATTTCACCTCAGTTTGACAGTATTGTATTTTGTCTTTGTTAAAGACCGCGCCTATCTCTCTTGCACGCTGCATAACTTTAGCAACAGCTGCATCATGGTCAGCTTTAGTAGCTCCTGCAACTAAAATATCATCTATCCAAATAACAACGTTTTCTATATTACCAAAATATTTTTCCACCGCATCTTGAAATTCTTCTGGGGCATTGGATACCCCAAATGGCAACACAACATATCTATAAACTCCAAATGGAGTAGCAAAACAGCACTTCCAAGATGATTCCTCCGTCAATTTTATGTGATGAAAGCCCTCAGCTAGATCAAAAACAGAAAAATACTTCTTGTCTTTAAGGCGTGATGCTACATCTTCTATTGTTGGCATAACTTTTGGCTTTCGAATTATATACTGATTTAAATCACGGGGGTCAAGGCATATCCTTATTTTTCCATTTGGTTTTTCGACAACAACAATATTATTGACACAAGCAGCCTCTGATATTTGATCTACTTTAGTTATTGCCTGCCTAGCTACTAACCGTTCTAACTCAGTTTGAAGTGGTTTGAGCAAACTATTGGGTATTCTCCTAGCTGGGTAAAAAATCTTTGGATTAGACTCCCGTAACGGCAAAGAACAAGGATCTGGAAACGTGCCAAACCCTGAAAAAACATCTTTATACTTTTCAATGAACTTCATTTTATCAGAGTTAATACCGGTTTCATGCAATGTTGAAGAAAGGTTCACTCTCTTCACTAAATTAAAAGCAAGACATCCAGGAAGCCCCAAAAGCATGTTTTTAGTGTCAACAATCATAAAATCTTCATAACTAGTTTTTCCTTTATATTGACATTTAAGGTTAGCCCGTCCGATTGGCGTACTTGTTGAGCCATCAAAACCCTCCAATTTAATATGTGTATTAAATGGTTTGGCCCCTACAGACTTATTAATAGACTTAAATATTTTTAAAGGCATAACATTAACTTCTGCACCTGTGTCTATCTTACAATTAACAAGCAAATCTTCAATGAGGATATCTACAGACCAAGCAGCTCTCTGGTCAGTATTTGACTGCACATTACTTATCTCTTTTCCTGATGACTTAATACCAACCATCCAACATTCACTATAGTTATCCTCATTTGGACCAACCTCTCCACTAGCATTTTCTTGTTCTATATACTTAACATTTTTAACTCTACAACTGACAGCAAAATGATTTTTTAAACCACAGCGAGAACATATTTTTCCAAAGGCTGGACACTGCCTTGGACCATGTTTTGTTTTACAACGACCACACAAAAAATCTGGTTGTTGATTAGATAATTTTGTTACACCCTTTTGTTGACATTTATTTTTACGTACAACTGATATTTCTTTACAATCATTATTTAAAATTTTAACTTGGTGTTTACTCTGTTCACTAGACTGACAGAATTTAATAGCTTTCTCTAATGTTAGATCATCTTGCCTAAGGAGAGCTTCCTGAACATTTTGATCACCTATCCCGTGGACAATCTT
Source organism: Neoaliturus tenellus (assembly GCA_030545055.2). NCBI lineage: Eukaryota > Metazoa > Arthropoda > Insecta > Hemiptera > Cicadellidae > Neoaliturus > Neoaliturus tenellus. The sequence goes on along the minus strand of CM061531.1, from coordinate 65,927,092 downwards.
GTCCCTTAGAAGCTGATTCTCAAGAGGCTCTCTTGTTGTGTCAGAAAATTGACACGACTTAATAAGATGCCTGCAATCTGTTAAAAAGTTATCAAACGGTTCATTTTCAACCTGTTTACGAGAGTTAAACAAAAATCTATCAAAGACGACATTTTTCCGTGGGTTTGCATATTTATCAATAGCATCAATAACTTTAGTATAAACTAATTTATCCAACTCAGATATAGGCAGAGTAGCCAGAATTCTAGCGGCTTCGTGCCCCATCATATTACGCAGTAAGGATATTTTTACCTTATCAGCAGAATTATCCTGACCAGTAGAAACTAAATAATCTTCAAATGACTGCTTCCAAAATGTCCATTCTGAGGCTGTATTCAAACCTTGCAAATTTAGGTTTGGAGGTAATTTTACACCACCACTATAATGTCCTTCCATATTTAGTTTTTGTTGTAATTATTTGAGATGCAATAATTCCTAAACTGCTTCCAAGACTGCGCCATAGTTTAAAAATAATAATTAATATTATAACCAGAATAATACTTTATTAAGATATCCACATAACAAATGTAAACATAAATAAAAAATACTAGTAATAACAATTGTTGTTAAGAACATCTGATTCCAATCAGGTTGGTAAAAACATTTTTAAAAACAGCTATTCATTTTGCTGTTTCCAAAAAGCCGGACAAATGGACTAATTCTTGAAAATCCACCCGGACGTTTTATTATGTTAACAAAAGAGGACATGATGTCCGGGGAAACGAAGACTTATGGTAACCCTATACTGATGGTTTGTTTCTATTAACACAGTCGCTTGTTTAAAAAGTGACAACATGAACATTTAAAATATTTTAATCCTATCTAGGCTTTTTATTGGGCTTTAGAAAGATAGAAATTAAAATAAAATATAATAAAAAGGATGTTATAGCTAGATAATATTTCTTCCTTCCTAGGAACCTGGTTGTTTTTTATTATCTTACACAAGCCTATTTTGGCATGTGCAAAAATGTGCTATTTATTTAAAATTATAAAACAAAAACATCTTTTATTAGATGTTTCTACATTATTTTTTTTTTGGGGGGGGGGGGGATTACTGTATCACTAAAAATGTTCGAGTTAGCCTAAAATATATATGGTAACCCTTGATATGGTTTGTAAAAAAGCAACCAACAATGTTCCTACAATAGTCTTCTATAAGGAACAGAACCAATCAACAGCCTTTGAATTTTCAGGGTGTATTTGTTTTCCTTTAGGCCTACTTTTTTGGAATGTTGGCAGGTATCTCCATTGAACTCCAAACCATCAATAACAAAAGTTATTTTACTCAAATCCACTATTTTAGTACCTTACAAAAATCACTAATAAACCATCTGGAAATACATTTAGCTAAGTTGGCAAATTGGCAATGCCAGCTATGAAGACCAAGGAAAGCTGTAGAAAAGGAGAAGGAAAGGCTAATGATTCAAATTCTAGTGAGTTTTAAAATATTACATGGTTATTTATGCTAACTATGAGGGTCGTCCACAAAGAATTCTTTTTTCAAAGAAGTCCTGAATATAGGCTATGTCAACAAAAATCTATATAACAAATTACATAGTGATATCAAATTATATAATATCAAGACATTTAGAATAAAACTAGTATACGTGTTGCTCAAAATCGAGCAATTTATTTAAATACACAGTACAAATGTTACTTTAGCTCTAAATCAATCACATCTGACCAATCCAATAATGTGAATATCTTTAATCGCCAATAACTACACGTATTTACAGCTGATTATAAACAGATGTTTCAAATGCTTTATTCAGTCCCCAATGTTATTTAAATGGGAATTTTTGAGATTTCAATGTTGGATAGCGCCTTTATTTTCAGTTCGACTCTCATCAATTTTTGGCGGAAACAACTACAGACCAAGTCCTATCCAACGACACCAAAAACTTGAAAATCGGTTGAAAATTGTAGAAGGAGTTCTCAAGACAAAAAACCCCTTAGCGTATTAAATAAGTATAGATTAAAGGAACATCTACTTACAAAATACTTGTACAAATTTAAGAATTCTTTGTACAATATATATACATATATATATATAGTACATTTTATATATATCGTATATATATTTTATATATATAGTTATATATATCTTTGACTAAAAATCTTGACTAGAAGAAAAATATGTAATTTAAAATTACTGTAATATTTTGAAAACATTTAAGAATGTATTAGGTAGTTTTAAGACTTAATATCCATAAAACACTTATGACAATAAGGATAAATTGTAATAAAGATATAATAAATAAAAAAATAAAGTAACTGCCATTTTGAAATAAAAAATAACCAGTTGAGATACAACAATGCTATTATGTACTTGTTAAAAATACACCTTTTCTCTACTAGCCTATTTTTAAATATACCAAACAAATTTAAGCACTTATCATAACTTTTAACCGTTTTTAAAATTCTGTCTTTAAAAAAATCTGCCGCCTGAGAACGTATCCCAATCTGTCACAACATTTTGAAACTCTTCATCACTCGCAAACCTCTGAGATGCAAGCCACCACTTCATGAACAGGAAAAGATAGAAATCACTGGGAGCCAAGTCTGGGCTTTAGAGGTGGTGGTCAAAAATGTCCTATTTGAACTTTTCAAAAAGTTCAGTTGTTATTTGAGCTATGTGTGGGTGGGCGTTGTCATGGACATATAAAATGCCAAATGTCTTCATCGTGAACGTTCATTCTTAAATTTTTTTTAAACAAACCCATTGACGGACCACACCTTCCCTTGTAATGTTTGGGCCATACACCACACTCAGTTCACGATGAATTTCAGCTGTAACTTTTCGACCACAGAAATCTTATAATAACACACACTTCACACTTGTGCTTTTCTATCACTAAAAAAAAAACGCACGATCGTACGATGCTCTCTCTCTTACATACCTAAAAGCGTACTGAATGGTTGCGCCCGCCAATGCGAGAATTTTGGCGCTACCTCCACTACTTATTGCGCCACGCCCAAACAGCGGTTACTTTGTGGACGGCCCTCATATTAGGCTATGCACAGTAAGATTAACATTTTCTTGTATTTGAGTAATGTTGGTCTCAAAAGCAAGCCATGAATGTAATGATTAAATTGATAGGCCTATAAAATAAAGTTAATTTTCAAACAATAGGCCTACTGTACTACTTAAAATTCTTTTTTAATAAATCATCAAAATGTTGGTACCTAAATTATAGTTGCCAGATTGTTGACGGATATATCCATCTTACTTTAAAATTTTCTAAACTATAAACAGACCATTTTCTGTTTTTTATTTTTTTACCTTTTTTCCAAGCACCATTAAATTCACTATCTTTTTTACATGTCTAGCAATAACAAACTTAACCCGCAGCAACTCGCTGTAAACAAGGTCAATTTAATAGTTTTCCAAAAACACCGTGCTTATGTGATATGTACCTAATAGTAAGGTTGAAAGAAACACCTGGCAATCCATTACTTCAAACTGAATTAAAAAGTAGAACGGTATCTTGAATCTCGATCGTTTTGTGAAACAAATGAAATCATTGATGTTTCTAAAAACCAATCGGGACAACCAATTGTTCATTATACATAAGTCAATACAGTAGAGACTCGCAAACCCAGACTAATATGGACCTAACGGTGTCCAGGTTTGTGAAATTTACAGATTATCGGGAAAGGAGTAAACGTAAGAAAAATATCAAATTATTTACCTTATTACTACATATAAAATTTTTATGAGTTCTTCTCGTTTAAAGTCAGTCATGTCGCCGGTGATTGCGGTGAATGCATCTCCGCGCTAACTGGGTTGATTACACATGCTGAGCCAAGTTTACAGTGATTGACTTAAGTTACGAATGTTATTGGTAAATATGTCACAATATATTCACAATGAAAGTAACATGCACAGTTTATCACTAGGCAAATCAACTGTGTGGCTTTGCGGAGCTGACTAGACGACCAGACATATGTCATAACTTACCATAGCACTGAAAGAGTTACGTAAAGGAGTTTTGCTGTAGGGTAAAATTGCTTTGAGGTTGGTACTTAACATTATTTTATGAAAATGAGATTTAAATTAGTTTGTCCCACCTTACTGTCATTCACGCATTTGGTCACCCTAAAGCAAGAATTCTGTGAAAGTGTTTACTGTGCAGTAATGCCATGCAATTTGTGGCAGTAATAACAGTTTTACCTGGTTTACTTCTTCAATATCAGCATGATGTTCATACATTTAAATCAGTTTATTTTGTCTAAATGTCTCAATGAAAAAGTGTCATAGGCTAAGTTATGTGTAACTTAAATGTGTTTGAATGTTCACATAGGGATATGTTGCTCATTTCCTAGGCCTACGAGATCCTGAAACATCAAATTTTGCTTTGTAATTCCATTAGTGTAGTCTGTACTTTTCGTTCTTATAAAAAAAACACACACATTATATTTACATTTGTTTTCTACTAGTGTCAGAATTGGGATTATTATGACAACTATGTCAAAAACATCAATAGGACTATCAATCGCCATTTCTTCAACGTGTATTAGGGCATAAATTGAATCAAATGCATCAAAAACTACTAATACTCGTTTAGCATAATTTAAATTATGTATTTAAGCATTTTACTTGCCTAAAATAACGAAGACTCTTGCACAAATTACATTTTTCACAACACACGCCCACTTGTCAATCCTAACAGCTGATAATCGGTCTGCTTAAACGCCATATTGACAATTGACAGAAATCCATGATTGTTTACAAAATAAGAGGACAAAGACGTATAAGAAATATATATGCCAGTATATATACTATTCATAATCACTATAAGAAGTGCAGATACATTTGTTCAACTGTGGAAGATATATGTGAATATAACAATTTTTTATAGACTTGAATTAACATATTCAACCTACCGCGCTCTCTTTTTCTTGTTTTTCTTATTTTTTTAGAAAAATTTACTTACTTACGAAGCGTCCCGTAGACCACTCATTTGCGGCATGGGATCAGTCAGGAGGCAGTGATTCAGACACTGAGACACTGCCATGTTAATTGAATTTTTACTCTATGGAACATAGAGTATAAAATTCTATACGATCGAGTTTAAATTTCACTTAGGCGAATTTTAGACACCCAAAAGGGTCTTTTATTACTAATTTGATTTCAATTAAATTCTCAGGTTAGATTTTAAGTATTTTAAACTAGGTAATAAACTATAATCGAGCAATTATTTTCAAGTATTAAAAAAGCTTATTTTCCGGAATTTTTGACAGAACTTTAGTTGTTTAGGCTACATGATTTGACTAATGTAGTTGCTATGATCAGTTTATATTCCCCCATCGCAGCTGAGTTGTCGCTGTGTATGCTGAAAACAACATAACCTTTTCTTGTTTATATCTGCTCGCCGTTATGTTACGTTTTTAAATAAAATTTAATTGATATTTTGACCGTACTATTTGTTAAATTAAATAGATCAACACTGATGTTTACTTGTTGAAGCTGCCGGGGTCTCATGTCCCCGTCAGTATGGCTTCAGAAAGGGTCGGTTAACGATTGACGCTATCACCGAAGTCCATGGAGAGCTGTGAAGAGAGCCGAGAGCCACAACCATTTCCCTCGCTGAGTAGTGCTTCTTGTTACGCTTATGTCAAGAATGCCTTTAATTCGGCGAGGTGGGTCGATATGTTGGATGCGCTTCGCAACACCTTTCGCGTTCCTGCATATCTGTTGCGACTCATCGAGGATTATCTCCGCTCTCAAAGCCTTATTTATGACACAAGGGACAGAAAGTGGACGATAGAAGTCACTTCTGGTGCCGCGCAAGATTCAATATACTCGGCCAGGATCTCTGGAACGTTGTCTATGACAGCCTCCTGAGGTCGGAGATGCCTGAGGAAACCACTTTGGTTGGGTACGCCGATGATATCGCAGCTATCATTGTCGCACGCAACGTTGAGCTGGCCCAACTAAAGTTGAACCGAGTCATGCGTGTGGTCAACACATGGATGTCCGATCACGGTCTCTCGCTTGCTCTCCGTAAGACGGAGATTGTGATCCTTACGAAGAAGAGGATAGACACCGTCGTTCTGTTCCGAGTGGAAAGGGAGGTGGTCCAATCAACTCGTGCTGCTAAGTACTTCGGGATTATGGTGGACACCAAGTTAAGCTGGAGGGATCACATCTTCCGTACGACGGGCAAGGCCGCTAAGGTAGTCACTTACCTTAGTAGGCTGATGGCCAATGTCGGGGTTTCACGATCCAGCAGAAGACGTCAGTTAATGCCCGCGGTTCAGTTCGTGCTTCTTTATGGAGCAGAGGTGTGGGCAGACGCTCTCGATAAAGAGTAGTACAGGTTGCGACTCCTCGCCCGAGTTCAACGTTGAGCGGCGCTCGGGGTGTGTTCCGCCTACCGGGCAGTGTCCGAGCCTGCCATCCTGGTGGTCGCTGGAGTTATCCCTGTCAAGCTCTTGGCAGGAGAGAGGAAGGCAATTTATCAGAGACAAGGCGAGATTGGCAAGGACACGGCAAGAACAGAAGAGCGCTCCCGAACCTTCCAGCAGTGGCAACACAGCTGGGGGCACGACACCCGAGGACGATGGACTGCGCGACTTATTAAGCACGTCCAATAATGGGTGGAACGGCGGCTAATTCTGGACAATTACGGCTATTTTCGGTCGTACCTGAACCGGATGGGCAAGACCGGTTCACCGGACTGCATTTATTGCCCGGGCGTTCCCAACGATGCGGAACATACATTCTTCCGCTGCCCCCGTTGGGAAGGGTCCCGCCTGAAGGCCACACAAATTTTTGGTGCATTTTCGGTGGACTCGGTCTGCCAAAAGATCCTGGAGGATGAGGACAACTGGGATTGTTTATCACAGTTCGTCCGGGGCATCCTCCTGGAAAAGAAACCCGATCTGGACCGCGAAGTGGCCCAGATCCCTTGATCGAGTGGCTGGATAAGGAGTGAGCCCCACGGGCGTTAGCCAAATTTAGGCCTAGCCTGACGTAATGTGATAAACAATTCCAGGTTAGAATCCTAAAGAGTAGAGGAGGTTTTTTAGTAGGTAAACCCGTTTTTAGGGGAGCCCCACACTACAGGCTTGCCACCTGTGTGCGTAATGCAATTTTCTCACCTCTCCCTAAAAAACAAGAATCATAAAAAGCGTGACCTAATAACTTAAAAAGTGAGTAAAAATTCTCGTACGGGACGGACATCGGAGCGTATTCCTAGTATCATTTTTCAAATCGTACTTCATACTGCTAATTATTAATGTTTGGATCAATAAAAGTCATGTAGGCTAAAAGTATAAAACAACTATTCAATTTATATAATTGCATTTGAATTTAAAAACTAAAGTATTAACTTAGTAAGAATTATGAAAACAGCTGTTAGCTAAATAATTAGAATCCAAGTGTTCCATATTAAACATGGGTTTAAAAAAATATACACCAGAGTGCAGCACAGGAAGGACGAGCGTCTAGATCTATAATTCGAGACAGTGGGGATCCGGCCATCCTCGTAACTATTCGGCTCCCAGTTTTCGTAGGCCCCGCTCCCAGCCTGTGCTGTCCCAAGGACGAGCGCCTATAGACAGCACACGCTCGGAGCTGAATAGTTACGATGATGGCCGGAAACCCCCGACTGTTTGACATTCATAAAATCTAAAGTCACCGTAGATTGAGCTGATTATTAATTGACATTTTTGTTTCCTCCAGTACATACATTGATATTAAACTGAAATATGCTTCATCGCCATTAGTTGTTTTTGTACAATGTTTGCAAAATACCTTGCCTCGTTCTAAAAAATAATAATAGAATAATAATAATAATAAAAATATAAAAAAATAATATTATTTACATTTTTATAGCGGCTCGTGCCTACGCACAGGCGTTTTGCCTATGTAGGCACTTTTTCCATTATTAATATTTTACTTAGTAGAAATTATTTTTTCGTTATATTATAATATTGTGCATTGTAAATTATCAATTGTATGTGTTATTCAAAATAAACGAATTTGATTTGATTTGATTTGTTGTCGTTTAATACATTATAAATATTTCTTTTTTATTTCAATACGATATTAATAAAAATATATTGATACAAATATGGACACTGGCAGCAATCAGCAAACATCAATGTTTTACATCGAATTTAAATTGGTTTTAATTAGTTTTGGAATCATTGCCTCGTATCCTTGAATTCTGCCAATATGGGGAAGTTCTTCGGAACAAAAGCCATCACACCATTAGAACAATGATTGCTGATTCTTTACGCATATACGTACATAGTCTACGAAGAGGTATCCTGCATATCAACTAATGGGTCAGACAGATGTGACATAATAGCAATAGACGAAGATAATAAGACAGGATATATATAATCGACCCTTCAATAAGATTTGAAATAAGTAAAGACCAGCCTTCCGAAGTGGACAATGAAAAAAGAAAAACTTACGAGCCGACAATCCCATACCTTATAGAAAAATATAAAATTAATAAATTTGAAGTAATTGGAATATTCATTGGATCCAGGGGCTCGATTCCAACATTAACACAGGAGTTCTGGAAGAAATTCGGTTTAAAAAAATAAAATCTAAACAAAATTATAATATCAACTATCAAGCACTCTGTCGCAATTTTAAGAAACCATTTATATTCAAAATACTAAAATTTAACTTCAAAATTTCATATCATCAAAATTTAATAGTTTGTTTTGTATGTTATCCTTTGTATGGTTGCAACTTCCTGAATGAAGGAAAAAGGTGTTAATTCATTTAATAAATTATCTTTATATATGTTTAAAACTTATTTATTTTTATTATTTTGTTTTATTTTTAATTTTTGAGAGATTACGCCACAGGATATTTTTAATAATTAAGTTACCATTCTAACCAAAATATTCGTTACGTTTCTATAATAATGATACTATAACAGTTAATAAGGATGTAGGCTGACTTAAGGTAAAGGAAAGTAAAATGTAGGATGGTTGGTTACGGTTTAGGGTTTGAGCAAAGAGAATTACTGCTTAAAATTAAATATACTGTATTTGAATAAACTATTTAGTTTGTTCAAAAATATACTTATGATTCAGGACTTGCACTTTCTGAGAGCCCTAACTGAGTTGCCAATACAAACTTTTAAATAGTGTGAATTTTTACAGCCTCACATTTTTACATTTTAATAATACACAGCAATACGCAAGCAATAGGAAAATACAACCCGTCGCAGCAGACCTGCGTACTCAGCGAATTTCCAAATTAGTAATATTAGTTTTGACCAGCTAAACTTGTAAACAAAATTTCATCACGTGCTCATAAATAGAGAAATAAATGTCTATTCTCCTTAAGATAAATATAGGGAAAGAGTATGCAGGTATGCTGCCATGGGGGACACTAAAAGTAGGTTTTTAGCACAGAAAAAATTTATTTCGACCATATAAAGCCATATAGTAAGTTTCATCAATATCTGTCCATAAATAAAAGAGTTTGCCTATTCTCCATATGATTAACATGGGAAAAGAGTATGCAGGTTTGCTGCCATGATAAGTACAAAAACCAAGATTTTTTACCTTAAATGGAAGAATCTCAACCAAATGAAGCTAAATACCAAGTTTCATCCAAAATTATTGGTTTATAAGTGAAATATTAACACATCCTTATTCTCCATAAGATTAACATTGGAGCCCCAAAAGACAATGTACTGTCTTTAAACTTTGTAATATCTCGGCAACCAATGGAGATAGAGCAAAGCTTCAAAATACTAAATTGTGTGTTTTTTTGAGCTAAATCCAATGGTCAAAATAAAAATTTTAAATTTTAAAAATTTACATATGAAAAATGCAAAAAACCCATTTTTGGGGTACAAAACCCCCCAAAACTACCCCTTCCGGTAGGTCGATATGTCTGGTTTTCGAACTCATCCGAATAAACGTAGGATTACACATCTCTACCAAATTTGGTGTCGATCGGACCATTTTTACGAGAGTTATCGTGTCTAGGGACACATACATACATATATACATATATACATATATACATATATATATATATAAAAATTTTAATGACTATTATTTTTGGTCTCTGGGCACCTCAAAACGAAAAAGTAACATGGTCCCGGGCTTAGGTCTTACCATGAGACCTACGGTAATAGCTTATTCCCTATGGGAAATTCGCTAAAAACTGAAGTGAAACTGTCGGAGGTTTCCGGCCATAATCTAACTATTCAGCACCGGCAAAATAAATTTGACGTCATAACTCCCAGCATGTGCTGTCTCTAGGCGCTCCTAGGGACAGCACAGGCTGGGAGCCAAATAGTTACGACGATGATGGCCGGAAACTCCCGACTGTCTCGAATTATTGCTAGATCTAGACGCTCGTCACAAGAAGGCCTACATTTAAACAGTCTTAAAGGCTAGTGAGAGAAGCGAACTAGCTCTTCTTGATCAAGAAATAAGCCTTTTTGCCCGTGGCGCAACTAACTGATATTACTATGAATAATATTACTGTTTGAGTTTGAGAGCAAATGTTCAGCTTCCAATACGATAACTCTGGGAGACTTTTTTACTCTCAAAACTCCCGTTCTCGCGCCACGGAAAGAGGGCTACTTTAACATGCAGTCTTATGGGAGAAATCGTTTCGCGCGCTAATTTGTTTTGATGTTAGCATCGTATGTCTTTTAAATACAGTACCAGGAGGGCCGAGCTTATGCCCGGTAAATTTATTAAGTTTCACTCTCCTTTCTTAGACAAAGCTCGTTCGCTTCGAGAGAAATAAATACAAATTTGAAGATTTTTTTCTTTCTGGACCTGAAACGAAAACCTAATGGCCTCTATAGGACATACTGAGGAACTATAATGAGTCTAACAGTGGATTTCCCAACTTGATTTTAACACAATCGTCTACATACCCCAAGTCTATGGTCAACTCTGACTGAAGCACTCATCCTTGACTACACCAAACCGAGTGTAAAGTCTCCGGGGCTGCTCGCTCACTGCTCACTGGCGCTATTTCGGAACTTGACGAATTCGTGAGCCACTCCGGTTCAAGTTCCCGAACCGATTAACGGCGGTAAAAAGCTAAAGACAATGGGAAGGTTGACTGGTTTCCTTCTAGAGTCAAAATGATGGCCCGCCTGGTGTAAAACGGCAACCCAATGTTAATTGGGCAAAATAAGATGTGATTTTTATCTCGAATACTGTACAACTATTTAAAAAAATACATCTTTTTGAACTAGTTAACTTTGACTTATTAATCGAGTTTAGCTTTTATTACTCTTTTATTATTCCAATTAATTAAGTACGTACTTTATTTATTTAATCTCAAGGAAAATAGTTTTACAAGAATTAACCTTGTTAAATTGTATTTATGTTTTAAATGCATTAATTAATGTCATTAAAACTAGGGATTAGCAAAGATTATTTTAGGACACAACTGTGGACATAAGCTATCAAGAAAACCATTCTAAATCAGATCCAAACAGCAAAAACTAATTATTGATTTAATAATTAATTGTGAATTGTTGAAAAGGACACGCCAATCGTTTGTCTATTACTCTTCCATGAAATATTGTTACTTAAAGGGCTGTTTGTTTAGTTCTGATTACTTAAGAATAAAAATTTATTTAACCTAGTTATCTTAAGCATTATTAATTTATAATTATTTTCGTTTTACTAAAAACTCGAGAAAAGCCTAGCCATTACTCGACAACAAGAAATTAATTTTTAAATATTGATAAAAACGTAAATTTAATACTTTTTACCAAGGAATCTAAAATAAATAATTTTAGATTCCTTAATTTTTACTATTTACATTCTTTTACTGCAATTTTTTAACCAGTGTAATTTAATTTATTATGTATGGATGAAAAGTGCTTTAGAATTTATTTTTTATACGAGTTTTGAAATAATTTCAGTGATTAATCTGTTAATAAATGAAACTAATAACTTTTTCGCATTCCTCTATAAGCCGGGGGGCGACTCAAATGTACCTGAAACAGTGTACTTTACCGACAGTGAGCGAAAAGAACTATAGGTACTTCTTCCCTCGTAAGCCTAGCTGTGGCTAAAGGAACCACTTGATATAGCGTTACTTCCTTACCGACAGTGGCTAAATTAATTTGTGCTTGGAAAACTTTTAATAAAATTGTTATTGTTAACTAAACAGAGATTTTCTCTTTTTACAATCAATAACCCGCCAGGCCTCTTAAAGTATAGGATTTATTTTGAACCTCTCTGTTTCATATTTGTGATTAGGAATTTACTAAAGAGAGCATTACAGTCAAACATTAGTAGTGGTTTGTGTGAACACCAAAACTAAACACAGTATTATAAAAAGACTGTAAATAGTTTGTAATTTATGTTAATAACAATTATTTGTCATGGAAATTACGTGGGTTCGTAATCTTACATTCCGTATGTTGATTAAAAAGCCTGTAATAGGTTGTATCCTAGCTAAGCCCGGAATGACCTGTTCCCCTAAATAGCTCACTAAATATTTATAAGTCATGAACAAATCTTTTCATTTAAATTAAATAATGTCGTTGTGCAGGAACTGTACTGGGCTACAAAAGATACACTTGAACCATTGACTATTTACACTAACTCACGTAGTGTACAAAGTCAATGCTTGAACGATCACCTAATTTACAGGGTGAGTTTTAAGTCTCTTCCCCCCTATTTATTTTCTTTGCGGTATAATAGAAATGTTTAAACTCCGCACATCTATGTTAGACCTAAATATATTGTTTTTCATGGGTTCATTGACTCTCCACCTCCGATGATGGACGGTCCACTAGGGGTAAGCCGAGATTCTTAAATGTAAGCACAGGTCAATATGTACATTAAATTAAAAGTCTTTAAGAATAGAGAACAATACCGCAAACTCAACCTCAAAAGGATGACAAAGTCAGAAATGGCAGGCAATCAAACTTTGCAATAATATAATTTTGCTGAAAACACAAAATAAAATAACTCCCGATACACTCAATCTTTTAAGGTCGGATTTGTGGCAAATTGCTCAGAATAAGAGCTTTAAAATGATGTAGGCCAATGCAGTTTTCCTGACGACTTCCTCAAGGGACGTACCTAAAGGGAGTCTTGAGAAAAACTTCATTTTCCCACGTCATATGATACATTGTTTTAAAAGCCTATGCTTTTCAAGCAATTTGCCTTAATCCTGAACACAAAAAGGTCGAGTGTTAGGAGAGTTATTTCATTTTTGTTTTCCAGCAATATGATTTTAATGCAAAGTTTGATCGCCTTTCTGCCATTTCTGACTTGGTCATCCTTTTGTTATATTCAACTAACAGAGACTTTTAATTTGACACTAACCTATGCTTACATTTAATAATCTCGGGTCACTCCTCGTGGGCCGTCCTCCATTGGAGGTGGAGAATCAATGAACCCATGAAAAACAAGATATTTAGATCTAACATAGATGTGCGGAGTTTTAAACCTTCTAACTTATACAGTATAGAAAATAAATAGGGGGAAGGGACTTGAAACTTACCCTATATACTGGTACTGGAGGAGGCGGCCGTGGAACTAGCTTAAACAGCGTTATTTATTACTGACCTCGAACCTCTACCACTTCGCAAAGTGAACTACAATATTTGTCATTAATGTCAAGCGTTAACCTCAAAACTTCAAATAAATCATTGTTTATTTACTTTAAACTGTAACTAACAATATTATTGTTGTATAAACTGAAGATAGTTATGGGATGATTTTAAAACCATCTATGACGTTTTGCACAATGTTCCCCCGTTAGCTCTCGAAAAAAATTTTTATGATATATTTTAGAATGATCGTTTTCTCATTTTTTAACTCTTGTCATAAGCAACTGATTTCATGTAAGTATATATTGGTTGTCACTAAAGGTATTTACGAGGTAAATTAATTCATAAAAAGAGCTACTAAAACCAATTTATGAACTGTTACTCTCGATACTAAATAACTCTCTAGATGTTAGTTCTGATATCGTCCACTGACATGCCTACTTGGCAGGGGAGCTCAGTAGCATAAGGAGGTCAGTAGTGCCGTGTTATAGGCTATATAAAATTCAACTACAAAGTAATCAGCACAATTAGTAGGCGTCCCTAATTCATTTCATGTTTAATTAGTAATACTCACTGCTTCGTATATTTTCAATTATTTATACACAGTTAACTACCTACAAAATGATTTACTTAGATTGTTGGGATTTACAATATTATTCCTATGATTTACGTAAATACTTTTTAGTAAAATGGTTGCCGAGCCATTTTGTAATAAAATTTGCATTATTTGCTTGGTAAACTTTAACAATTCTTTGCAGTCAAGTAGTCACAGACTGTACGCTAAAATGCCAATCCTAAAAGGCTTTTCTTTTCCCAGACGAGGTCGTTCGCTCCGCTCACTCACCTTTTAAGAAGTTTTTAATGAAGGCCTAAATGTGCTGCACTCTGGCATGAGTTTTAGAAACTGCAACAAGGGGATTTTACTCAAAGCTATCAAATGCCCCCGTCGCAGCAGACCTGTGAATTTCCAAAGGATCGTGAGATTTTGTATTTTCCCCATAAACACCATAGGAATGAGTATGTAGGTTTGCTGCCATGGGATGTTGTTAGAAAATGTTTGTTTTGTTAGGAAATGCAATGGTTAGGTAAGGTAAATATCAAATTGTATCAATATTCGGCACTTTTTAATTTTCCACATAAACCCTATGTGGGTGAATATGTAGGTTGGCCACCATATGGGTGTTGTAAGCAAATATAAGTTAAACCCTACCCAGAGAATGTACATACCAAATTTTATCAAGTTATTCCAATAAATAAGCGAGATTTTGATGATTTCCCATAAGATTAACATAGGAATCCTATTTTTGGCTTTTTTCCGTAATCAGTTATTTTTTATTTTTAAGTTCTCTTAAATGGTTTTAGTTAAAATTGTTGAACTTTGAAAATTAAGGTCCAAAAATGCAAAAAACCCATTTTTTAACCTTTTGAACCTCATAAAACCCCGTTTTTATTACATGGTAACAAGTTCCCGGGCTTATTTCTTACCGTAACTATTATCGTAAAAGCGTATTCCGTATAAGGAAATTTTCATTAATAGATTTAATTAACTACACTATACCAGATCACAGCGGTTTAATTTTCATTCATTCATTTTAACTTATGAATGTATTTTTATATTTAGCAGCCATTCATTCTGACTTCATTGCGCAACTCCATTGAATGACCTAAAACAACCACTAGTAGTATATTTATACATGTTAGTTAAAAAATGCCGAATATTCGCCTGTGAAGTAGGCTATTGCGTTCAGGAAGTTGGATACGATGGTGCTTGACACAATGACTGACATCACAGTCACCACTGCCGCGGAGTGTATGGCAGAGTCAATAACAGATCAAACACTCAGATGCGAACTACGCTCAACTCGCAACTCCTTTGTCGCTCGATGGGTCACGATCACGTGTCAGACACAACTGCACCCCGGGATGGGTCACAATGGACACGTGAATCTCGTACTGTCTGACGGAGTTGAAAAACTTAACATTATTGTGTACAACGTATATCCAGTTGTATACTGAATTCTATGAGAAGTACTTAAGTTATGTGATCCGTCCCAAGAAGATTAGGTGACTGGATTAATTCGTTTGCAGTAATCAATAATCTTTTCATTGCAAACGTGCGTCATAGGGTTTTAGTCCAAATGAACCAGTTGAAAAGCCAGAAAACTTATGAGACGTGTGAGATATTGCCTCAAGTAAACGATTTATTCGTCTATATACATGATTATTTTAATGTTTTCTTTGTTATTTCACTTTTATTGATAACCTTTACCACCGATAAAGGTCAGTCCACTATAATAGTTTAAATAGGCAATTATAATATTGAATTTCAGTAAATTTAAGAAACTAATCAGTTTTTATAAAAAGGTGAATCTTACACTAACAATTGACAATATTTAATAAGTTTGTTACAGGTCTCTGATATTGTATGTGAATATTGGTTTACATCGTTTGAAGCATTTGGCGTAGAGAAAAACGTATCATAATTTTTTGTTCGAACGAAAATCTATAAGTAGTGTCAAATTGTTGGTGCTGGCTCAGTTCAAGGTCACCTGAGGGATGACGTCATCGAGGTCAATGACCTCACCGATGACGTCATCGATGACGCAATCGATGACGTCATCGATGACGTCATCACCAATGACGTCATTTCTATGACGTCACACCCATGACGTCACAGAAATGACGTGCTGATGACGTCATCACCCCTTACGTCATCAAAATGACGCCACCGACTCCACTAAGGTCAAGGTCACGCCGAAACTTAAAATTTTTTGGCACTTTTGCCGTTTCTCGCATTACGCTCCGAGTTTCAGTCCGAGTCCCCGTGACCTTGACCACTTGGAGCGAATTTTCGACGAGAAACGGCAAAAGTGCCAAGCTAAATTCGAGTTTCTGACATGACTCTGCCTAAATGGGCAATCGGTTATCCCTCAGGTGACCTTGAACCAGCACAACACCAACAATTTGATATTACTGTGACCTTGAAAACTTAACAACGGAGCGCCGACACCGATGCGCACCCCACGACAGCCACCGAGTGACTGACTGTCAGGCTCTGTGTACTCTAGGTATATCGGCTTGAGAGACTAAGACTCTAAACTGTCAGGAATGGGAGTAACTAACTGAATTTTGCAAGGAAAAGTCATTTCATCCAATATTTTAAACAAATCTTCATCAGTAAAACTGACATTAGTCTGTTTTGTATAAAACTTAGGGTGTCCGCGCAACAGTTTGCGCCACTTAGCTAAAGTCGAAACCCTCTTAACTTTGAGTGGTGGACAGTGAGCAACTAATAAAGTCTTAACACGGCTAAGTTTCTTACCTAAAGCGTCCCGCGACATGGCTTCTCCTCACAAAAGTCCGCACAATACTGAGAGACTGCTTGTAGCTCATGAGTCAAGGGAAAAGAGGTGGGGGAAACAGCAGGAGTGGGGGAAGGTCACAGTGGTGGGGGAAGGTGAGGTTGCACGCTGGAGTATCGCATCACTTCACCATGAGCTGTCCTACAGTCAACACACTGTTCTCTTGGCCCGAGTTGGCACTAGAAGAAACATTTCTGTACAGCTTAGGCTGTGAGAGCCGAGGAAGCAAAGTCAAAGTGGAAATTGCGTTAAACTCCAAGATTAAGAGTCTCCTAAATAAACTAATTGTATCCCTGCAATCCTCTATAACTTTAGAGAAATACCACTTTATAAAGCGACACCTTATTCTTTGGCAAAACGAATTGGAAATGGAAAAGATCACAGTAAAATTAATCTAACTTAAAATTTGGACTGGACACTCATGGCGATACCACGTGGCGTGCAAACGCCACCCTAAACATTACAAAATAGGTTATTGAGCACCTCTGGTACGATAACCGACGTGCTAGAGTTAAAGTGTGATGACCTTGAGTCAAAACACTGAAATACTACAAGTCGATATCACCCCAGAGTTAAAGTGTAGTGACCTTGAGTAAAATCAGAGAAAATCCAAGCCATGTTAGTCCAGAGTTAAAGTGTAACGACCTTGAGGCAAAAACTTGTAAAACACTTACATGAACAGAGTCGAAGAGCAGCGATGCTTACCGCATGCAAGCCTGAGACATACTGGCTGAACGCCGTCACGTAGCTTAGGGACTCGATTAGGGTGGGGGTATTGCGAACACTTAGAGTAGAAGTGTAGTGGGTGACCTCGAACCAGACACTTAGAGTAAAAGTGTAGTCGGTGACCTTGAACCACCCCTGAGGGCGGACCCCCCCCTTCGCCCCCGTCTCCGTTTTTTGGGGGCGGACCCCCCCCGCCCCCTCCGCCCCCGTCTCCGTTTTTTGGGGGGCGGACCCCCCCCCGCCCCCTCCGCCCCCGTCTCCGTTTTTTGGGGGGCGGACCCCCCCCCGCCCCCGCCCCCGCCCCCGCCCCCGCCCCCGCCCCCGCCCCCCCCCGGGGGTGGACCTCCGCCCCCGGGGTGGACCTCCGCCCCATGCCGGGGGAGACCGGTGGGGATATAAGGCGGCCCGGCCACAGCCGGCTCGCAGTCCGCTCCCGAGCGTTGAACGTGAACGATCGGGACGGACCGCCATAGGCCTCACTAAACACTGAAAGGCGCCTTCACTGTTTAGCGAAGTCTACTCTATTTTTAAGACTTGTATTATTTCTAAGATATTGCGCTTGCGTTTGGGTATTGGGAAGTGTTTTATATGAGATTGTTTTACTTGTACCCTATGTCTCCTGTCTGTCTTGTTTGTCTTGTTTGTCTTGTTTGTCATGTGTTTAATGTGTATGTGCTTGTTCCAGCATTAACCATGTTGAGCTCAATTGTGTGTTGTAAGTGTGTTATATTTAACTAAAGTGTATACGCTTGTTTTAGCATTTCCCCTTGAGCGTTTTTCACAGCTCAAATTAAATTGTAACGACAGGGAACGGGAGTAGGCCCCCGTGTAAAGCCACTTTTCATAATTGTTAGGCTCCTGCCAGGCATGCAAAAGGTTGCGGATGGCATTTGGGAGCATGTCCGTTTGTACGCTGGCATGCAAAAGGTTGCGGCGGCCTCTGCACTCGGACGAGGACGTAAGCCACTAGGGTGTCCTCAGTTAGTTTCCCTTCTGGAAACTCAAAATTATGTAAATAAATCTTTGTTAGCTATTTGTGTTTTTTAGTCCCCAAGGCCCCCGAACATTCGTGGTTCGCCATGGATGTACGGGGGCCGAAATTTTTTAATGTCCGTGTGGCCTTGACCCACAAAGGACTTGTAAAAAATTTACTGCATTGCTAAATTAAAAATATTAAAGATTACGGGAGTATAGTTACTTTGAAGTATTGTTAGGCTCTTCTCAGGCATGCAACAGGTTGCGGCTGGGGTTGTGGGAGTATGTCCGTTTGTACGCTGGCATGCAAAAGGTTGCGGCGGCCTCTGCACTCGGACCGAGGACGTAAGCCATTAGGGTGTCCTCAGTTTGTTTCCTCCTGGAAACTCAAAATTATGTAAATGAACTTTTGTTAGCTATTGAAAAGACAATGCAGTAAATGTTTACAAGTCTCGCGTGGCGAAGGGAACACGACATTGGATGTTGCCCTGTTGTCATAGTTGGGTCTCTTCGGAGGCTACAGCGATGACAACCCAAGTGCCCCACACCCCTATGGGGGTGTGGGGCTTAATTTTTTTAAAAGTTTTCTGTGACCTTGACCTAAATATATGAAAGTTTTCAAAATCTTTAACAGTAAGGTTTTTATTAACACAGTAAATATATTAAAGTACTTTGTCTTTTAAACTTTAATGGGTAGGCATTATTAACACACAAGTCTGTAGTTGTCCATAGTTGGGTCTCTTTAGAGACTATAGCGATGGCAACCTAAATGCCCCAGGTGGGGCTTTATTTTTTAAAGTTTTACGTGACCTCGACCTAAATATAGTAAAGACTAACACTGCACCTCCGCCCCCGCCCCCGCCCCCGCCCCCGCCCCCGCCCCCGCCCCCGCCCCCGCCCCCCTTCACCACCTCCACCCCCTACACCTCCACCCCATACACCTCCGCCCCCCCCCTACACCTCCACCCCTACACCCCCGCCCCCACCCCTACCCCTACCCTATACCCTTGGGTGGGGCTCACCCGTGGTCGGTGGGGATATAAGGCGGCCGGGCCGCACGCACTTCTCATTCCGGTCCAAGCTCCCATACGGACAGGTTCTCTCTTACTCCTGAGATTTTTTTAGAACTTTACTTCTTTCTTCACATCTATTCTTTTCATTCATTACAATGGGTAAAATGGGCCTTAAGCTGAAGAACTACCCATCAGCTTCAACCTCGACCGACACGTCTCAACCCTCATCATCCTCCACTTCGATCCTGGAATACCTGATGACAGCAAACATCCTGAGCTGCCTGACGATGCCGCCGCCGCCACCGCCGCCACCACAGCCCGCATCAATGCCCAGCCTGTCCCCATTACCGCCGACAGTGGAAGAGGCTGGTGCACCGCCATCGTCAGGAGAACTCATCGTCAAGTCGTCAGGTCGAGTCCCGGTAGCCTCTCCAGCACTCTCTCTGCTATCGGACTCAGGATCGGAGTCTGCGGTTTTTGAAGAGACGTCCAGGTCGAGGATCACTCCCTACAGCAGAACCCGGAAAATTTTATCCTATACCAAATCCCAATGTCCCTTACCCATATCCCCCATGCCGTCCACACCAACCAAACCACCCCGTAAATCCATCTTTTCCCCTGAACTTCCCACTATTGACCTGCCATCCAAATCGCCTCAAAAATCCATCCTTTCCCCCGAACTTCCCACCATAGACCTAACACGTTCCCCTACCCCACCCAAAATTGTTTGCTCCATTCCTCTTGACCAATCTTTGCCCCTTCTACCCCCTTCCACCCCCATTCCTTCTAGCCAGCCTAATTCGGAGAAGCTCCAAGACACTCCACTAAAGAGTCCAACACAAAAACGTAAGCGTGTTAAAGCCCCTGCTGGCAAGGGTAAGAAATGCGATTACGCTTGGATGTCAAGTAAGTTTGGGGTTTTGTGTTGCCAGAATCTTGCCTGTGCAGAAGGAGATCGCTGCCAACGACACCTTAAAAGTACAGTCAAATTTCGGCAATTCAAACCCTACACTCTTTATATTAAGCCTAAAACGTTCAAGTTCAGACATCCCCACGGCCCGCAACCGCGGGATATTAGAAGGCTAAAGGTTGATGAAAAATATTATTTTATTGGTCAGACCTATGGAGCAGGTAATAAAAAAGTAGAAATCGTTGTAAAAGGTGAAGGCCACCTTTGTACAATGCAAGTACCACCTCGGATGGTACAAAGAGAATTTTTCATCCCTAAAGCCTATCTAATACGAAGGGAAGGATGCCAAACCGTGTGGGAAATGGACTAGGACATGGGCCCACTAAAAAAAAATTCAAAATTGTTAGGTTGTGTTGGACAATATTTAAAAGTCTTTTTCCAAATTATTTTTCCAAATTTAGTCTTAACCCTCTTAAAGTAAGGGAGAGGGGTATTATACAAGTCAGGTAAAAAAAAAAAAAAAAAAAACACTTGACTTGTATAATACTTTAACCTGGCGGTGATGTAAAGTCACTGGGACAATCTCAAACCGTGTCCTTGAGGGTGAAGACTAAGTTACAAAAATCTTTAACAAATAAAAACTTACCTCCAAACACTTGTAGCTTGCTACAAGTGTTTGGAGGTAAAAATTTTTCAAAGTTTGAATGACCTTGACCCATATAAATTACTGTTTAAAGTAAAGTGCTAACCTTACAACTAATGTCGTGTATCACGTGATACCCCCCACTCTAATGCTCTTACTAAGCTTGTATGAGCCGTTCATTTGCTTCAGTCTGTTTCTGTACTCCGTGTAAACATGTCACGGTACAATTACAAAGGTGGTGACTTCTTGATAGATCAACACAATGCTTGGGAAGTGCTAAATCGGCATAGAATGGAAGTTGAGTATTGTATAAGACGAGATGGGTCTACATTTTATCTATGTATTATAAACAACCAAACTCATATGTATGAACACTGGACAAAAATTAATTATAACAACATAGATGAGCTGTTTGCTTGGGCTTTTGAGGTGTGTAAAGGTATTGAAGAAACCAAAATGATGGGTGTGCTAAAGGTATGTAAAACCGATGACCGCGAAGACTAAGGGAAATTTATTGGAAGTCCTAACCCCCCCCCCCCCGCCCCCGCCCCCGCCCCCCGCCCCCTCCCCCACCCTCTCCCCCACCCCCTCCCCCACCCCGCCCCCACCCCCACCCCCACCCCACCCCGCCCCGCCCTGCCCCCCACCACTACAAATAGGTATATATAGGAGTGGTAATCCACTGCCCGCTCATTCAGCTTGCAACTGTTAAGCCGAACGTCTCGTACCATGTCTGGCAACGCTTCAGCTTCTGCTTCTAACTCCGGCTCAGGTGTTGGGCCGATCCGATCGGGGCCTTCGTCAAGAAGTCGTGTCCGGTTCTCCGGCTTTGGTCCTGTGAGGAAGGAGTTGCGAAGCAGCGGAGCCTCTCAACCAACCACGTCGGACGCATCAACTCAGACCTCGCCAAGCATCATCGACTGGTACAATGAAGTGATAGAGGAAAGGGACAGAATGTTAGAGAATACCCGCAGTGAGCTACTTCATATCCGGAGTAAATGGGAGAAACTAATTAGGAAGTGTGAAAGCCTGTTGGACAGTGATGATAGTGAGGATGAGAGTGGATAGGTGTGTGGGTAAAGACTTGGACTGGGACTTGTGTGTTTGTATGAATGTGTGCGTGAATGTGAAATACAGAGCGGGGGATAGATCACTCTGTGGCAATGGACTAACATGCCACTTAGTGATCTATCCCCCGTTCTGGTAATGTTTTTGGATGACCTTGACCCACTTTACCAAGGCTAGCCAGTACCCCCACCACTGATAAGTGTATATATACGGGTATTGATGTGCAGTTTGGTTATTCTGCTTTGTACCGCTTAGCTGAATACTACATCTTAACATGGCTTCCAACTCTAGGTCTTCCTCTTCTTCAAGAAGGCGTGCTGCCAACGTCCTGCCTGCTACTCGTGGACCTGCTCGACCATTCCATAGCATAACTGTTGCTCGGGCAAACGCCTGCAAAGCTCCGATGCTACGGACCTTGCTGGAGGTGAGCCAAGACGGGCAAGGCTTGCTCAGTCCTGGTCAACGGCAGGAGCAAGAAAGGCGTATGGCGTACTTTAGGCTGCAGGGTGTAGTTCCCAGCTTGAAGTTAGGTGATCCCAGAGTAGCAAGCATCAACGAGGCAGCAGACTACATATCACACCTTCACAGTGTTTTAGAAGTAAAGGACCAACAAATTGAAAACCTAAAAGAACAATTGAAACAATTTAATTTTAACCCGATGGAGTTTGTAGAAACGGAGATGAGTGATAGTGATGATGAAGGAAGTGAATATATATTAGGTATGTAATGAAAGACTTGGACAGGGACATGTGTGTGTGTGTGTGTAGAATACAGAGCGGGGGATAGACTACTTTGCGGCAATGGACTAGCATGCTGCTTAGTGGTCTATCCCCCGCTCAAAGGGTACTTTTGAATGACCTTGACCCACTTTAAACGAAGGACAACCGGTTAACTGGTATAAAAGAGGGGGTCTGTACATCCCGACTTCATTCTGCTTTGGACCTTCCAGTGGAACGCTAGAAAATGAGTGGATCACTGATCATTGGTAAGGAGTGGGAGTATGTAACCATAAACTATTTAAACTGTAGAGGGATGTTGAAGAAGGTGTATGATAATGTTAAAAGAATGGTTGTTGAAGAAGGTAGGGTAGTGATTGTAGCGTGGAAGAAGAAGCAGTATACAGGACAACAAGTGAGAGCAAGTGACTTTGGGGGGAATAGTGTGTTTCAAATTGGACGAGCGAACTTGGTTAATTTGGACATTGTGTTTTGGGACTTGGAAAGGTTAATTGAAAATAGTGGCAAACATGGGGAACTCTTAATTGGCAGGGAGGACAGAGTATATGAGTAAGTGTAAAAGACTGGGGGGCTTATGTGTGTGTGTAAAGACTAGGACTTGTGTGGAATACAGAGCGGGGGATAGATCACTTTGCGGCAATGGACTAGCATGCTGCTTAGTGGTCTATCCCCCGCTCAAAGGGTATTATTGGATGGCCTTGACCTATATAAAGGTAGAGGGGGAATGGGTAATAGGAGGGGGAAATTGGTATATATGTAGGACTGATGAATAAAGCATTTAGTCAAGCATTTGTCTAGACACTATCAACAACAACAATGGAGAGCTTCAGTGTTGAGTTCATCCTCTTGGAAGAAGACATCAACGAAGTGGTGGAACTTATAGAGGATAAGACCAGCCAGGGCACATTGGAACTTGTGAATTGCGAACCGTTGGACAATGCCGCAATCGATAAGATTGCATATTTCATGATGCATTTGTATAACGAACAAACAACCAATATGGAGTTTGTGCAGTACCTTTATCAAAACCAAGTAAATGTGCGAGTGACAATTACTTGGTGGCAGTAATAATAAAGAGTAACATATGGATGTGGACTTGGATGTGGACTTGGACTTGAGTGTGGTCTGCGGAATAGAGCGGGGGATAGATCACTTTGCGGCAATGGACTAGCATGCTGCTTAGTGGTCTATCCCCCGCTCAAAGGGTATCTTTACGTGACCTTGACCCACATAAAATGTATAGTTGGTGGGGGTATAAAAAGGGCAAACCAATTGGATAGATACACCACTTTCATACCATGGCTCCACTTGACAACACCGTGTTCCATCGCGACAGAATTCTTTCAATTCTGGAGGTAATACCTGTAGAAGTTATAGAAGCAGAGGACCAACTACCTGCGGTTGATCAGGAAGAGGAGGAGGAAGAAATAATGGATATTGAAACGGACTCTGACGAAGCTGGTTCAACGGACAATGAAGTGGACTTGCACGCCTACGAAACATTAGAGTCATCATCTGAGTCGGAAATGGAATTCCAATTGGAAATTGAAGAAGAAGAAGAAGAACAAGACACTCCTCATCGTCCAATGGATAGGATGTTAGTTGCCAGAAGAATTATGTATTGTCATCGCTGCCTATTCCGTGATGAGGATGATTCCGACTCTGATGGTGATGTTTCACCTTTGTAAAAGCTTAAACAAAAAGTTAAAAAAAAGAATGTGAGCGGGGGATAGAGCACTTTGTAGTAAATGATGCTGCTTAGTGCTCTATCCCCCGCTCAAAATAATAATTCCAAATGGCCTTGACCTACATAAAATTTTGCTCAAACAGACGTCTTTAAAAAAACTTGTACAAATTATTGAATCTAGACCAAATATCATCAATTTATCAAGCCTACTGATAAATTTATTACAAACGGTTGTGTAAAGGCTAAATTTAGCACATGATTGATAACCTGTTTTATATGACGTCACTTTCCCCACCTATCTGCCTCGGATATAAAGGGTCCCGGTAGAGCACGCTGCTCATTATTGCGTGGACATTCACAGAGTGTGCATTCAAAGCCAAACTGTTTGAAATGGCTCTTTGCGACATTTGTGGGGAAATCTTTCAAGACGAAGATCTTTTCACCCTACACAGAGAATTACATGAAGACGAAGATAGAAAAGAAGATATTACCATGGATGAAATAGACTTAGACTCAATTGACCGGTTTTTGGAAGAGCACCAGAAGCAGACGAACTACTGGGACAGCTATCTACAGCAAATGCAAAGAAGAAGACCTAGTGTGATACAATTTGCTGGTGCTGGACCATCTACTGCTACAAGACCTATTGAAGAAGAGGACACCGAAGAAGAGGACACCGAAGAAGAGGATATGGAAGAAGAAGAACTGGAAGATGTAAGACAACTGCGCACCACGGCCTTGCCAGGACGAGTTGTAACACATTTCAAAATTAATAACGTTCAATTGGAATTGGAAACATTCATAACCCAGGCTAAGGAACTTGTTGGTCAAACGTTGAGGAAAGAATTACAAAGGCTAAATTTTATTAAATTTGGAATGGTGTTAGAGGCTATGTTTAACAATACTGATGGTGAAACAGCATTGAGAGCATTCAATACCAAAAATCGAACCCTTACCTTCACCTCCGACATTGATGATATTATTGAAGAATGCTTGGAGGAACTTATAACCAAACTCCAAGAACATGAAGGAAGAGGATCTGGATGGACTTTGTCATCAATCGAAGGTATGGATGTTAGGGTTCATAAACATGGATATGGTTTAAGAGGTAGTAGTTACCTCATAGAGAACCTAAGAAGAGAAGACCTAAAAGAAACCAGAAAAATTGTACCTGAAGATAAATTAGAAATAGTATTACGGAAAGGAGTTTTCCCCTATGATTACATAACGTCTGCAGAAAAATTCGAAGAAACCAGTCTGCCACCGATTGAAGCCTTCAACAGCAAATTAAACGAAAGTGAAATCTCCGTTGAAGACTACAATCATGCTTGTAATGTTTGGAACCAACTAAACATTCAAACCTTAGGGGAATATTCTGACTTTTATATAAAATTGGACGTAACTCTGCTGTGCGATGTGATGGAAGAATTTCGAAACACCTGCTTCTCCGCCTATGGACTGGACCCTCTACACTCGTACACATCTCCAGGATTAGCATGGCAAGCTATGCTAAAGTCAACCAACTGTCGACTGGAACTTCTAACGGATATTGATATGGTGCTCATGATGGAATCTGGTGTACGGGGCGGTTTGACACAAGCTGTAACACGTCATGTCAAAGCCAACAACAAGTACATCCCCGGCTTCGACGAGCAACAACCATCGGTCTACCTTGGCTACTTTGACGCAAACAACCTTTATGGTTGGGCAATGTCAAATCCGCTTCCCTACGCTGACTTCAAATGGATCGACCCGGCCACCATCGGAGACATCTCACAGATTCCGAAAAATGGTCCAAAAGGCTATATTCTGGACTGTGATTTTGAATATCCGGAGCACCTTCATGACCATCACTACGACTTGCCTCTCCTAGCCAAGACTGAAGTTTCACCGACAGGAAGATGGCCAAAATTGATGATGACCTTGGAGAATAAGGATCGCTATGTGGCTCACTACTGGGTAGTTCAACAGGCTCTTGAATTGGGTCTACGTATAGTGAGAATTCATAGAGCAATTGAATTCACCCAGTCTTGTTGGTTGAAACCATATATTGATTCCAACACTACAAGAAGAGCTGCAGCGACAACAGCATTTGAAAAGGACTTCTATAAATTAATGAACAACGCCATCTTTGGAAAAACCTTGGAGAACAAAAGAAAACACAAAAATGTAAAATTAGTAAGTGATCCTAGGAAATTGGAAAAATTAGTGCAAAAACCAAATTTTGGAACATCCATGATTATAAACGAAAATCTAGTCGCTGTCAGTATGAAGAAAACAACAATAGTCATGGACCGTCCGTTATACATAGGTATGTCGATTTTGGACATCAGTAAAACCCTGATGTATGATTTCCATTATAACAAAATGGTTAAACACTACGGAAGGGAAAACATTGGAGTCGCATACATGGATACGGACGCGTTTATCTACTGGATAAAGACTTTGGACATGTATGAAGACCTAAGGACATTTCCATACAAAGAAGATTTCGACTTTTCTGACTATCCCAAGAACCATCCAAATTTTAATGAAAAAAATAAAAAAGTAATTGGAAAATTTAAAGATGAAGCAAATGGAATGCCTTTAGAAGAAATAGTAGCGTTGATGGCGAAATTGTATTCATTTAAGATGTACCACGAGAACAACACACCGACAGTCAAGAAAGCAAAAGGAGTGAAGACATCTTATTTAAAAAAACACGTGACATTTGACCACTACAAGACTTGTTTGTTTGAAGATACTACAATGTCAGCAACATTCAACAATATCCGAAGCTTCAAGCATCAAGTCTACAGTGTCACCGAAATTAAAAAAGCACTGTCAGCCCGGGATGATAAAAGACATATTATGCCCGACAAAATCAACACTCTTCCTTTCGGCCATTACTCCCTAAACCCTATCAACTAGTAACCTATTCTTCGTCCTTCTACAACTTCGACCTTATTCCTTTCTCCTTCCGTAAAAAAATGGGGAACACGGCAAGTCCAACGCCGTGTTCCCCATTTTTTTACACAAATTTGGATGACCTTGACCCATATAAATGATGTGAATATTTAAAACAACATTCATTGTGATTATACATGTGGCACAACAAACATTGAAACTTGCAATATGAAGGACTTGAAGCAACAAATTGTCAACGAACTTCATAAACCTGCAAGAAGAAAGTTTCCACGAAGAAATACGGTGATAAAAGGAATTAATGATTTATATCAAGCGGATTTAATCGAAATGATTCCTTATAGCAAACAAAATAAAGGATATAAATACATATTGACTGTTATTAACTGTTTTTCAAAAATGGCAGATGCTTTACCACTAAAAGATAAAAGTGGCAAAAGTGTTACAAAAGCAATGGAAACAGCTATACAAAGAGACAAACATACCATTAAACATTTACAAACGGATGATGGAAAAGAATATTTTAATAAGGAATTTGCAAATTTAATGAAAAAACACAATATAAACCATTACTCAACCAATTCAGAGGTAAAAGCCTCAATAATTGAAAGATTCAACAGAACTTTAAAAAGTGCAATGTATAAAATGTTTTCCAACAGAGGATCGCACATATGGATTGATATGTTACCAAAACTTATAAACGATTATAATAACAAATTTCATAGGACTATCGGAATGAAACCAAACCAAGTAACTAGTAAAAATGAAAACCTTGTATTAAAACGTATAAAAATGAATACCAAACCAAAAGTTGAAAAACTAAAGCCTAAAACATTTAATGTGGGTGATAAAGTGCGAATAAGTAAATATAAAGGTGTATTCAGTAAAAGATATCTGCCAAATTGGACCAATGAGGTTTTTACTGTATTCAAAGTACAACCTACAGTACCCGAGACATATATTTTAAAAGATAATAAAGGACAATTGCTTGAAGGAGGGTTTTATGGACATGAAATGTTAAAATCAACAGTAGGCGATGTATATTTAGTTGAAAAGGTGTTGCAACGGAAAAAAGATAAGGTTAAAGTACGATGGTTAGGATTTAATAAGACAGAAGATTCTTGGATACCTAAAAAGGATTTGATATAACGATAGAGAATCATTTTAGGTTGAACCATTACAAAGGATGGAGATAATACCACAAAAGGAGAGTTTTACTATTAATAATATAGATGAACTCACAGTGGATAATTCAGAATTTAATAGTGGGAAACATGGCAATCTGTTACCAAACACCGTGCGCTGTCTGGTTACCGGACCTTCCAACTGTGGAAAAACTAATGTGGTATTCAATTTGATTACAAACCCTAAAGGATTACGTTTTAACAATCTATATGTATTTTCAAAATCACTACAACAACCAAAGTATCAATTATTGGAAAAGATACTGAATAATGTGCCTGAGGTTAAATATTTAAAGTTTAATGCAAGCGAGAGTGTCATGCAACCACAAGAAGCTAAACCATTCTCCGTGTTCATATTTGACGATGTATCTTGTGAAAACCAAAACACAATAAGGAATTACTTCGCTATGGGTCGACATAACAACATAGATAGCATTTATATTGGTCAAACTTACAGCAAAATACCAAAACAACTCATTAGAGACAATGCAAACATGTTAATTGTATTTAAACAGGACGAAACCAACCTAAAACATATATATTTTGATCATGTAAATGCGGATATGACATTTGAACGATTTAAAGAGTTATGTGGAAAGGCTTGGGCTGAAAAGTATGGGTTCCTAACAATTATGAAGGAACAACCGCTAAACAATGGTCGATACAGGATAGGATTTGATAAATTTATATTAATACATTGAACATGGTATAAAACATTCATTGTTGTACAACACGTCTTGCTACAAACATGGTTAACCAAGAAAAATTAGTAAAAGAAATAAAATCACTTAGTGATTCTATTCGGGCTAAAAACAGAGCATTAAAACTAGGTATTAGCGAGAGGGAGAAATTCCTTGAATCTACTTTTAAACCTATTACTGAACCTTTGAAACAATTAAACAAAAAATTCGCTAAACCTGTATTGGAAGGGGATGCAATTGCACCTATCACAAAGTTTGAAAGAGAAAGTGTAAAATATGAAGGTTTTAGTGATGAAGACCCGGAATCCTCTACATATAGTGGCTTTACCGGAGCAGAATCTGAAGGAGAGCTAGAATCACAAGGATATAGTGAAAGGGGACCTGAAGAAGAAGCACCAACTGCTAGTGAAGAGGAAAAAAGAGAAGAGGCAAGAGAAGGACCGTCAAACATAAGCTTGTTGGGTGAAAACATTCATAACAAAGGACCTTTAGGAAGGAAATATATGGTAAAAATGTTAGCTGGAACAATTCCTAATAAGAATTACCATAGTTATGGAGCGAGATTAACAGAAGATGGTGTAATGATAGGTAATAGCCCGTTAAACGTTGACGAACATGATAATATTGTTATTGGTGATCAAAGGTATAAGGGCACAAAAGGATTATTTGAATTATTATTTGAAAATAAGCCTTCAGTATCGTTAGTGAAAGAAAAAGACATGAAAGCATATAAAAATATTTTGGAACAGACAAATGCATATAGGAGAAAGTATTTACCTGACCAGCCTCCTTTTAGATCTAAGTCTTTAAAATATAAAGAATTTGTATCCAAGTTAATACCAACTAGAAGACAAACAATGCCGTTAACACAAAGAAAACCTGTAAAACGAAGATTTATGGCATCAACTTTGGATGTAAGTGCTCAGGAACGAAGAAAAAGAAGTAAGTCTGTTACAGGTACAGGTTTAATGAAGAAATTATATAACACAAATGTGATTTATTACAATAATATCAATAAATTGGTGGATAGAATGAAACTAATACATGAAGCTAAAGAAGCGGGTCATACTGGATTGGAAAACGAATGGGTGGCTTTAGTGGATGAACTCCGAAACCGTGGGGTAATCTCATAAAAATGCGTTACTCCCTAGAATACTATTCAGTTGCACCATGAGTGTCGACAAGTTCGGACGTTACTCCTCGGATGGGTTATATTATGCGAATAGTTTAAAAAGAAGTGCTGGTTTACCACAAACACCTGATGGAGATTATGATATGAGTAATAAAAGGCTAAAAAACATAAAAGATCCTACGGATGAAAACGATGCAATAAATTTAAAAATATTAAAGGAAAAGATATCGCCAACATTAAGACTACAAAATAACACATATGACGCAGAAGATCATAGAATCATCAACGTTGGTAAACCAAATCAAAACGGTGATGCAATAAACAAAGGTTATTTGTCATCTGAATTAAAAAATACGTTAAAATTCAATGGGAAAACGTATAGTGCTAACAATAAACGTATATCCAACGTAGATGACCCTAAAGATGCAAAAGACAGCGTAAATTGACGCTATTTACATTCCTTGATACCTGAAAAGACAAAAGATGGATTTTCTTTTTATAAATTTGTTATTAACGATATAGGTTATCCAAAAAATGAAAATGATGCTGTAAACCTCAAATATATAAAAGATCATTGTATCATACGTGATGTAGGGGTTATAGATTGTTTTGGTAATTGTTTAGCAAATGTTAAAGATGGTTCGGCGCCATCAGATGGTGCAACAGTGGGTCAAATGATGGAAGCCTTAAAAAAAGAAACAACCTCTTTTGTAAAACAAAATCAAGTAGTATCAAAGCAAGGGGATGAATTTGTTCAAGGTAATGAAAAATTTAATTTATCAACATACAAAAATAATGCTTGGGATTGCATGGATAAAAAGTTATCAAACGTGTCATGGGGTCATGAGGATCATGATGCAGCTGCTTTATCACAAACCGTACATCTAGATCCAAATTTACACTTTGCAGTTTTTACATGTAATAATAACAATATTACAAACTTGAGAGCAGGAAGACACCCGAATGATGCTGCAACTGTAGGACAGACCATCACAACATCATTTAAGGATAGTAAAGTGTATACTTGTAATAATAAACGTATAACAGACCTTAAAGACCCTGAACATGTAGATAATGCCGTCACTGTTAATTTCCTTGTAAAAGTTTTAGGTAATGCGTTATTTGATTTTCACAATCATTTCACACCGGAAATTCTTCAAGGAGGACCAGGTCATAAAATTTGGGACGAAGCCGCGAGAGGTGGTTGGATTAAACGGGAAATTTTTAAAAAATACTTTATTAACCCTAATACGCAAAAGTTTAGATCATCAGATTGGGGTGATATTGATATTTAATATAAGATCACAATAAACGATTTCATTTATGTCCAACTTGTCATAGAGTTAACACATGAGTTGCACATTGCGATTATAAAAGGACAATAATGACGTTCAAGTACATCAGTCCATATCGAGACACTGCAAGGAAAGGAGGTGGGATCACGTCCACAGCGGTTTCTCTGTTAAGTAAAGCTTTAAATCGTATTCCAGTAGGATCTATCGTAAATAGAGCAATAGACGCTTTACCATACGAATTTCATATACCGGGAGGTTATCAGTATTGCGGACCAGGAACTAAATTGAAAAAACGACTGGAAAGAGGTGATCCTGGCATAAATAAGTTAGATCAGGCTTGTAAAGAACACGATATCGCGTATTCCACGTTTGCCGATTCAAAAAATAGGTCTATAGCAGACAGAAAGCTTGCGGACATAGCTTGGCAACGAGTAAAATCAAGTGACGCTAGCATAGCAGAAAAAGCAGCAGCTTTAGCAGTAACAGCAGGTATGAAGGCTAAAACAGCAGTAGGAGGTGGAAAAAGGAGGAGAAGAAGGGTAAAAAGGAAGTCAACCACAAGAAAACATGGAGGAAATATAAGAAGACGACGATCTAGCAGAAAAGGCAGGAAGAAGCCCACCGTGTGGTCAATGGTAAAAAACGGGGCAGGTCTTTACCTAAGACCTTATCGTGCATATTAAATGAAAAAAATCAATTGGTCATACCACATAAAGCATTAACCAATATTGAATTATTTAAATATATTTCCTGTTTAAAAATACCATTTTTCCGCGGTGTGTTTATGAAAGACAGTTTACCAAAGAAAATGTGGCAAAACGAGACTGGAATTGTAAATTTGGATAATACTGAAGGGCCTGGCACCCATTGGGTTTGTTATAAGAAACTAAATAACAATGTATATTATTTTGATAGTTTCGGTAATTTGCCACCACCAAAAGAACTTCAAAATTACTTTAAATCTGCTAAAAACATATATTATAACTATAAAAGAGAACAACCTGATAATACTTCAATATGCGGCCATTTATGTTTGGAATTTCTAGCTAAAAGTATCAGTCACTATTGAGATGTCTTCCTATACGGTATCATTAACAGGAAAATCGTCCACTTTACGAAGTATCCTTTTTCCAGCGTTACGCTTGCAAAAAGGAAGGTTTTGGGAGGCGGCACTATTGGATTTTACAACTTACAACTCTATTCCCAATGTTACGGAAGGTAAAAATAACGTATTGCATTATTATAAGGGAAAAGATGCCAGTGGGAAATTTACAGACTTACAAGAGTGCAGGTTACCCACAGGTTCTTATGAAATTGATCATATAAATGAATTTTTGCAAACTAAAATGGGAAAAGACAATATAACATTAAAAGGTAATAATAATACGATGAAAGCTGAAATTACTTCCAAATATTATATAGATTTTACTCAACCAAACTCAATTGGTGATTTATTAGGATTTTCCAACGATGAGCCTGTTTTAGAACCAGATGTAACACATTCCGGCAAGAAAACAGTAACAATATTAAAAGTCAATAGTATAGACATAACTTGTAACATTATACAAGGAGCTTATAGGGATGGGGCTAACACCCATATCATACATACATTTTACCCAAGTGTACCACCTGGATTTAAAATTGTTGAAAAGCCACAAAACCTGGTATATCTACCGTTGAACACCACTTTCATTTCAGACATCGTGTTGAGCGTATTGGATCAAGACGGTAACTTGGTAGACTTCAGAGAAGAGCCTATTACGATTAGATTACATTTAAAATCGACACTTTAATACAAAATCATGGGTTTAACATTTAAAAGCGAACAACCTACGGGAAACCGTATTAGTAGCTCTTCAGCTGTGGAGGAGTTAACACGCGAGAACATTCATTTCTTAGAGAGAATTGGATTAAAATTAACCGATTATGGATATACTGGATATAGCGCAGGGTCCAACATTCGACGAAACCCTATGGGAAAAAGAATATCACACCCACAACCCTTACACTTCATCGAAATTAAACAATAACGATGAAATTCGTATTCCCATACAAAATCAAGACATTTACACACTACCATGTGAAAGTTACTTGTATATTGAAGGACAAGTTACTAAAAAGGACGGTACTACTGTTGGTACAACAGTTCCATTTATAAATAATCCTATGGCTTTCCTATTTGATGAAATTAGATATGAAATATCAGGTGTAACAGTTGATTCCACTAAAAAAGTAGGTATTACGACAACTTTAAAAGGATTAACATCTATAACACCCAATGAAACCAATTTACTTAAACCTGCCGGATGGGTATTACCTACGATTGACACAATCACTCCAAATCCAAATGGATATTTTGATTTTCATATTCCATTACGTTTGTTGCTTGGTTTTGCTGAAGATTATAGGAAAATAATATTAAACGTTAAACAAGAATTAGTTTTGTTGAGGTCTTCTAACGATAAAGACATTATTAAAGCTGCAGATGCTACTACAGATGCAACTTTAGAATGGAAATTAAAATTAGACAAAATTGTATGGAGAGTTCCACATGTTAAATTGGCTGACGAGCATAGAATGCTACTTTTAAGAAAATTAAAAGCCGATCGTGATATTGTTATTCCATTTAGAAGTTGGGAATTTCATGAGCACCCCAGTTTACCTACTACGGATCGACACACTTGGACTGTTAAAACATCAAATTATGTAGAACGAGCCAGGTATATTATATTTGGTTTACAAACAGGTAGAAGAGACGCCATTACTAAACATGCAGGACAATTTGATCATTGTGACTTGAAAAATATTAAAGTTTATTTAAATTCACAATTCTTTCCATACGACAATTTAAATGTGTCATTCACTAAGAAGAAATACAGTATATTGTACGATATGTACGCAAGATTCCAAAGTTCATATTACGGTAAAACAAATACACATTTATTATCACCTGACAAATATTTCGATGCCTACCCAATAGTTGTAATCGATTGTTCTAAACAAAATGAATCAGTAAAGTCATCAAGTGTGGATATAAAAATAGAAATGGAATTCAACGATGCTATACCGGCTAATACAACTGCATACTGTTTAATTCTACATGATAAAATCGTAACATACACACCTTTAACTGGAATTGTTAAAAATGTATTGTAAGAACCGGTTTTGTTCCATTCCGCGAGTATAAAAGCAGAGCGTACAGACCGCTCCTCATCAGTTTGTTGCCTACTGTTGTATGGGTAGCATCGTATTCAATATGGCTTCTCCTAGTGGTACACCTGAAAACGTGGTAGATATTGAGAAGGAGATATCTGAGTTTTTAGATCCTCAAGGTCACCAGGAAGGAGGTGAACAAAACGTTTGCGGACAACTTCACGCCAGTAATAATGTTGAAGAAAAAGGTAAAAGAAGAAAGACTATACAAAAGAGAAAAGGGATATTGAAGATAATATTTCTCCAAACATATTGAGTGAGGTATTTTTGCGAATATTTTACCCAATCTCTTCCAGTTTGGACAAAAGTGTTTTAATCGGTGTTATGAAATCGACAGATTATTCCCCGACTGTAATTTTAACTCACGGACCCAAAATGATTTTGTTTACGGACAGTGCTTGGGAATCGTTTATGAAACACTTGCATCTGCTAGAATGCTATTTAAGTAGTAACATGTTTGGAAGAAAGACAAGAGTAGGACTTTTGGATTCAAACGTGGAAATCGATATTATTAAACAACGTGGTGATCATCAGCTGCGGTTTAGAGACACAACAAGACATGATAACAAAATTCAACTTAATCGAGAGGAGTTTTTCATTTTAACTTGTGCTACTGAACCAATAACAAGATATTTGAGACAACTGGTGTTTTCAAGTTCAATTATTAAAGATTATCTGGAAGACACTTTGGACAAACAACCGGACGCACCTATATTATATGGACCTGTGGATACTTCTATATTTAATAGAGTTCCTCATGAAGTACAGATGTGGAGACAATTGGAAAAGTACGCTCAACTACATAAGAAATCAGTAAAACAGGAAGAAGAGGAAGATGGAGGAGAAGAATCAAGTGTTAGTGATGAAAATGAAAACAAGGAAAATATAAAGATGGAAACTTAAATGACAATGGTTAGTTTTTAAAACAATAACCAACATTTTGTGGGGTTAGGCCTATTGGGGACGGTGCCCACGTTAAATATACACCAACGCGCCAACAACTGTACGGCCTGGTATAAAAGTAGTACCTACCGTGGTGTGGAAATCAGTTGACCTCCTGACTTCGTAATGAGCAGACGTGTGACCTTCAAAATGGACAAGGGAGAAGAACAACAAGTAAAGTCCAAGCCTGGTATTATTGAGTTTCAAGCGTTTCGTGGTAATGATGATAGATTCATTATAAAAGAACTTGTGTT
The DNA here is from genome assembly GCA_030545055.2 of Neoaliturus tenellus. Lineage (NCBI taxonomy): Eukaryota > Metazoa > Arthropoda > Insecta > Hemiptera > Cicadellidae > Neoaliturus > Neoaliturus tenellus. The sequence continues at coordinate 65,890,778 of CM061531.1, read as the reverse complement.
TTTGGACATGAATACAAGTGTTCCTTATTCGTTTTTATTTAAACCACCATGTTCTTATTCGTCTTTAACTAGTAAAGCCGCTACTACCAACAGATGGATTTCAAAACACTACCATCATATCGATTGGTATGATGGTTTTACAAGTTACACGGACTTGTATCACATTATGCATCACTTTTCAGACAAGTTTACCAATATTTACACAAAGGGGCTGGAAAAGAAAAGATGGATCGAAGGATTTACTCATGTTCCGGTTAATGATGTGGAATTGGATAAAAATTATCAATACATGCTGGAAACCATATGTATTTGTACAAAAAGCCCAGAACATGATAAAGATAGACATTGCGCTTTGAAAAATGCCTATAAACTCGCCTCTTACCTTCAAAGTGGGGAAGTGGGGAGTGGTGGGGGTAACGGAGAGTATATAAGTGGGGAGCAGACAGGGACCTGGCATGAGTATTACTCGAGATTCCGAGACGACAACATCTCCGAGCAAGAAGACGATCTGTAACCTGACCATGGCATCTCACCAGTTCCTTCAGACTTTGGTCGAGCAGTTTAATGCTCACTCCAAGTCAACAATATTACCTGTAAAGAAGTGCTCGGAACTAAAAGACGAGAAGCACTACATAATCCATGCTATGAAGAAGATGGAGACTACAGTTGGGGAGGCCATCTGCTGCAGTCTCAGCGAGGCACCGTTTACTCCTGGGGATGAACCAAAGTTCCAGGTGTACCTGCCCAAGAGATTCGTCCATCTTCTACAAAACGAGGATCTTCGCTCTATTCAACCCGGGTGTCTATACCTGGTGTCCCACGGCTTCAAGGGTAGCAATTCTACAGAGTTGACCATCCACATCGCTGACAAGCAGCAGTGTTAGATTTAAGTTTTAATGTTGTACATATGTTGTTGTTGTAATGTTTTATAAATAAACGAATCATAAAAGACAAAAAAAAAAATAAAAAACAAAAAAATGCAACATATCAATATGTGACAAACTTCACGTATTGATATGTTGCATTTTTTTTAAACTTCGCGGGTGACCTTGACCTTTGACCTTTGCATTTCACAACTACCCCCACTACCGTAATTACCCCCACTACCGCACTAGGATTCAAACTTGCTTGGATGCGAAAAACGGTCAGTCTGTTGCCAACTAGCAAACGATGAGCACCTTGTACGAGCTTTGCTTACAACGAGTTATAACTGACGCATCTTTATTCCAGACGGCTTTACGAGATAATATCCCTATAACAGTAAAACAGGATATCGAAGAGTACAAGAAAGATAATAGAGGGTATTCGGGATACTCCTGGTATAGGTTCCAAGACGGGGAAAAGTTTTGTAGGCCTTGTGGCAATGCTGCCGTCAGAGACCTTCGACGGTTCGTACAGGAAGGTGGTAGAAAACAGTTCGGATTTCTAGCACCGATGTTTAGATTTGAAAACTACAAGGACACCTGTGCTATTTGTTCCATCCCACTGTATCAATGGAAAAAGTTTAGAAGTGTTTAATTGGATCTTCCATACCCCCACCACCATTACCCCCACCACTTTTTCATGTACCTCTAAACGCTGTGCCTCGGCTTCATTTCTACTCCAGCAGCCGACCTAGCAACATCAGGATGTCTCTGAACGTCAGTTGCGCAAGTTACGAGGAGGTGAGCATCAAGACTCAGCAGGAGCTAAACGACTTGTACAAGGAGTTGCAGCTCATGGTGGCACGAGGCTACCGTATAAACGTGCAAGTTTACGCTTGCAACATACGGAACACCCGGCAGTCAAAAGAAGAGCCTGGACACTTCTCCACGGCTTCCTCACCGGCGTCGATGAAGACCGAGCCAGACAACTTGGACTACTTCAGCTGACTAGCAGTTGTCTTCCTTGTTCTTACAATAATAGAATATGTATATTTTTTCATTATATTAAAGAAGTAAAAGAGCAAAAACACCTATCTTGTTACTGACATATGAGCTCAGTAACAAGATAGGTTTTTTTTAAAACACAATTTGGATGACCTTGAAACTTCCCCCTCCACTGCTTTGCTACCCCCACCACTTGACTATTGATGTACATGGCACATCACAATTGGAAACCTCATTCCATCTTCAACAGCCAAACCGACAACATCAACAATGGCAAACCTACCAACGGATAAAACATGTCCTCACGTTTGCTGTGACTTCGTCCACGAGTTGGAGAAGAGGATGCAGGAGAGGGCGATACGAAGAAAGCAGATACACTCAGAAAATATCATGATAGTCAACGGCTATCTTTTATTGTTCGGCCTTATTATGGTTGTACTTTTCATACTGTATGGCATAGTCACATGTGTCGGCAAGGTTGCAGAAGAAAACGCTCGCCACCATCAATTGGAAAGTTTCAATGTTACTTTGTAGGTTTTCCTTTTTTTTAAAACTTCGTTTGGATGACCTTGAAAATACCCCCACTACTCCACCACACAACCCACCACTTCACCATGTTCCTGCATGAGCATCACATCAACCGTCATTCCTTGTCCGACAAGCAACCATGGCAGACAACAACACCATCAGCCAAGCTGACTCCACTACTGATGTCGGTACAAGTACGGGTTGGACACTGTCGATCGATAGTGTACACTATTTGGAAACAATTTGCGAACGGATGAAGGAAATACTGCGGGACAACCCTGGAATCATAATACAAATGAATTTAAATTATGATTGGTCCCAAGTCAGAATGCAAGGGGACGATAACAACGGTCAACAATCTCCACAATATTCGCCCATGTCCCCGATCTACCCTTACGGCGAGTCTGACGTCGATGAAGATGAGGCTAATGAGGATGTGGGGGACAACGAGGCTGAAGAGGAGTAACCTTCATTCCTTTTTTTTAAAACCCAAATTGGATGACCTTGAGAATTCCCCCTCCACTATTTCCTTTTTTTTAAAACCCAAATTAAATGACCTTGAAAACACCCCCTCCACATACTTTTGGTTTACCCCCTCTACTTTTCAATACTGTTACCACAGTCTGTAGCTCACATCATTCCTTGCTTAGCTATCATGGCGGACAGCACTCTTTCTCGAGTTGACTCCACTACGGATGAAGAATGGCCATTTTCCTGGAATGTTCATCTGCAAGACTCGGCAGAAGTGGATATGTTGCATGAGAAATTGGTGTATGTATTAAACGAAAACCCCAACATTGAATGTAGAATGACTATGGATTTCGATGCGACAGGGGTCCACACTCAACCTTCCACTTCCAGCCAGCCTGAACCTCAGCTACAGCCGAAGAACTTTACACATCTTTACACTCCAATACGGCCGGAGGATGTGGTTATCAGCGAGGCAGACTCTACTACAAGTTATATTGAGCCAACAAATTGGAAGCTTGTTGTTGACACCTTACACAAGGTGGACTTAGTATGTGACAAATTAAAGGAATTGATGATGCAAGATCCTGGTCTTCGTTTTAAAATTGATTTGTTTTTCATCTGGGGAGCACCTGCACGGGGCTCTTCGTCTGACAGCTCTCTAAGTACAACGGACGAGGAGGAGGACGACTAGTTATCTTTTTTAAAACTCCGTTTGGACGGCTTTGACCTTTCCCCCTCCACTGAGTTTATTTAAGGTGCACTCTCAATGACTGCAGCATCATTTCATCGCGCACCTTCACCGCAGCAACATGGAGAGTCAACTTAACTACTGTTGCGAACAGAAATGTTTTTCATGGCCAAATGACATTGATGTTGCGGATGGCCTGGCGTGTAGAAAATGTGAAGCTTTTGGTCAATGCATGTGTAAGTGCAAGTCTTGGAAGAAGCCTAAACCAGAGTTGAAGACATTCCATGTGTACCAGATGAGAGGGCATAAGTACACTTGTTGCCCTGAACGTTGCATTGAATTCACACTAAAACAGCTAACTGGCTGCAAATTGTGCAACAATCATTTTGCAGGTTTTTGCAAACATTATTTAGGAGCCTGTCAGTACAGATCAACTTGGCATACAGAAGCACTCACTATCAATGAAATCGCTATAGATACACAAGAGTAGTCTTTCTACTCTTTTCTTTTTTTAAAACTCCATTTGGATGACCTTGACCTTTCCCCCTCCACTCACCTTAGTTTATATAAACCCCATTTCCACTGACCACAGCATCACTTCATCGTGCTCCCTCGTCAAAGCAACATCAACTATGGAAAGTAAGCGCATCTCATGTTGCGAGCATAGGTGTTTGGAGATACAAGGCGTCACATATTGTGCAAAGAAGCGTTGGGAGGAAGAGACGGGGACAACCTATTGCTGTGAGGATAAGTGTTTCCTCTTACCAAAGTGGCAAGTGGATGGGCTGGCCTGCCGGCAATGTGAATGCTTCGGATGTTGCAGGTGTAGATGCAAGAACCAACAGCTGCCACCACCGGTACTACAAACTTTCAAAATCTACAAATCCAAATACTTTTATACTTGTTGTCCGCAGCGGTGTATTAAATTTCACTTCTCCAATCTTACCAATTGTCGGAAGTGCTACGGACAACCTGATGGGTGGTGCACCTGTTTTCTGGACTCCTGCCGCTACAGATCGGATTGGTTTACAGATCCGTTGGAAATTGATGAAGTGGCCCAGGAAGCACAAGAGTAGTCTTTCTACTCTTCAACTTTTTTAAAACTTCATTTGGATGACCTTGAGATTTCCCCCTCCACTTCCCCATATACCTAGAGTACACAGAGCCTGAAAGTCAGTCACTCGGTGGCTGTCGTGGGGTGCGCATCGGTGTCGGCGCTCCGTTGTTAGGTTTTCAAGGTCACAGTAATATCAAATTGTTGGTGTTGTGCTGGTTCAAGTTCACCTGAGGGATAACCGATTGCCCATTTAGGCGGGGTCATGTCAGAAACTCGAGTTTAACTTGGCACTTTTGCCGTTTCTCGTCGAAAATTCGCTCCAAGTGGTCAAGGTCACGGGGACTCTGACTGAAACTCGGAGCGTAGTGCGAGAAACGGCAAAAGTGCCAAAAAATTTTAAGTTTCGGCGTGACCTTGACCTTAGTGGAGTCGGTGGCGTCATTTTGATGACGTAAGGGGTGATGACGTCATCAGCACGTCATTTCTGTGACGTCATGGGTGTGACGTCATAGAAATGACGTCATTGGTGATGACGTCATCGATGACGTCATCGATTGCGTCATCGATGACGTCATCGGTGAGGTCATTGACCTCGATGACGTCATCCCTCAGGTGACCTTGAACTGAGCCAGCACCAACAATTTGACACTACTTCTATACTTATTTAATACGCTAAGGGTTTTTTGTCTTGAGAACTCTTCCTACAATTTTCAACCGATTTTCAAGTTTTTGGTGTCGTTGGATAGGGCTTGGCCTGTAGTTGTTTCCGCCAAAAACTGATGAGAATCGGACCGAAAATAAAGGCGCAATCCACCATTGAAACCCAAAATTTTCCATTTAAATAACATTGGGATTGAATGAAGCATTTTAAACATGTGTTAATAATCAGCTGTAAATACTTGTTGTTTTGGTGATTACAGATACTCACAATATTGGATTGGTGGGATGTCATTGATTTAGAGCTAAAAGTAACATTTGTATTGTGTTTCAAAAAAAATTGCTCGATTTCGAGCAACACATATACTAGTAATTAATTATAGTACTATATAATAATATAATTGCATATTTAATGTAATTAGTTAGCTATGGGAAGGAGCTCTAGAATAATGAGTGATCTGCAGATAAAATCCGAAGTCCAATTGTATTTTCGAACTCAGTAAAATTTGTTTTAAACATTAGTTTTAAATCAATAATAAAAATACACTTAACTTAGTAGGTCCTGCTCATATGGTCCCATATAGTAATCCATCGATTATAAGCTCGATGTTACTATTTAGTGGTGAGGTAATGTCTTGTGCCTAATTTTTAGCTTCAGGTTTTTTTATGTTATTTCTTAATAAGTTTATATTCATGAGAACTAAAACATTGTACCTTAATATCTTGATCATTCTATAGATACATCAATAGTTGTGATGAATTTTGAAATATTTTTTAACTCTTTCAACAGTGTAGTTTATTAAGTTTTGCTGTAATTAATGTAGTGAATTCATTACCATTAATAAAACATTACGTAATTAATTACGAGCATTATTCATTTATGATCTGGTATAGCTCACTATGGAGGCTGTAAATTTTCAATAGTGTGGGTTTCTTGTGTAATACTGTAGTTGGCGGTTTAACCACAAATGGTACAGCTATTTTTTAGGGGTAAAATTAATTGATTATTCCTTTTTTGCTATAAATTTTAGGGAATCCAGTTAGGGGTACGGGCTCCATCGACCAAGGCGATTTACCTTATATAACGGCCCAAAGTTGCAGCAACAAATTTTTATTAAATAATTATCATGGCCATACAAAATGATAGAGTATCAAAGCAGTAACAAAATGTAATGAGTGTGAAACCATCCACGCCAATGAAGGACTCAAAGTGGGCTCTGCCAAACTTCAATTTGCATGCTAAGCAGACAGGGCTCACAGCGGCGCGGTCGGCCACTCGCTCTACAATTGCAGCTTTAAACTGTCGGCTAATCGATTAAAAAGGAAAATACCCGAATGCGTAGAAATAAATTTGTTTCAAGCTTTAGCGAAATTCACCACAGGGAATAAGTTGTTCCGGTAGTATAACTTAAGACCTAATCTTATAACAGTGCTATTTATCATTTTCAAGTCCCCAGATGCCAAAAACACAAAATTCATATACAAAGTGTTCATAATAAAATACCATTAACTTCGGGGGCTGATAGGACTAGTAAATTTGAACGAAAATGGCCGCTTGACATAATATGTTGGAAAATCCTTCGTTTAGCCGCTAGCAGATTTGTTTTTTACACCAAAGAATTTTTATTTCTATAACAGATAATTATTTGAAGTTCATATTTGGCGTGAACCTTTATCACACCAATGTTCATTTCCAGGGAAAAAACATTTTGTTCCGTTGAGTATTTTAAAAATGGCTGACATTTTAAATTTAAAAACTCAAATAGGTATCCCAAAAACGGAAAATTTTACAAACATTTTACAGGGCACAAGAAATTGGCAAATTAAATTATCTAAAAAATTATACAAAATTTGTAAGGATCTGATAACAAATTAAGGAGTTATTGTTAATTTCCTATAAAAATTACCTAAATTTGCATTCATAACAATGCAAAATCAAAGTTTTTATACATAAAAATCTCGTATTTTTATACACTGTCGTATTTTTTGTTGTAGGGCCAACATGTTTGTAACCTAAAGCAAAATAAACCTTTAAAAAATGTGTGTAGATATGGATAGAATTTAATCTTACAACATTTATATTTCCATTGTTGCTTAGTAGTGTAGTAAATTAAGCCAAAATATGGCTGGAAAAAATTTTTGGACAGCCAATTTTTGCTGAAATGTGTTCTATGTCATCCCCTGGCTTCCCTTAGAAAAGTCTCCTGAAATCCTCTGTGGGCAACATGCCTAAAAATGATGGGATGGCCCTCGTGGAGTCAGAAATAAGTCTTTCGTCGACCAATAGGTTTATTTATATCAAATTAAAGCTCTTGAGTACTAGAATTTAATGCCGCAAACCCCACCTCAAAAAGTTGCTTGAGTCGAAAATGGTAACCTGTCAAACTTAGAATAAAAATCAAATTTTAATCTAAACGCTTAAAAATGTAATAATATTCTAAATACTTGACCTTTTGAGGTCCGGTTTGCGGCAAACGTTTGCTTGTACAATTACCTTTGCAAATAGGTATAACTTGACATATGCCCATCATATTACCATTGAACCACCCTCTACATGGACATCCCAAAGAGGGAGTTTTTAAAAATCTTTCTTAGTCAATAGCCATGCTTTACATAATTTTAAAGGCCTTGATAAGGAGAGTACATAGCCGAAAACCAGACCTCAAAAGGTCAAGTATGTCGGAAGTTATTGCATTTCAAAGTTTTGATAATATTATTTTATTCTAAATTTTGAACGTCTGCCATTTTTTTCCCGATCGTTATATTTAGGTCGGGTTTACGGCATTGTACTATACATTTTAAGACCTTTAATTTGATATATATAAACCTTCCGGAATGTATTCAAATTTATTATGCTTAATCAGGGGTGCCCATACCCCCGAAAGGTGATTCAATTCAATTCAATTCAAAATCTCTTTATTTATACAGTACTACAAACAGTACAAAGAATGGTGTCACTCTTAACTTAGCATATCAAATAAAACAAAAGAATTAAAGAAATATAAAGAAGAGATTGATCAAAATTTGTCTATACTTATATTCTATCAACATGAATAAAATAAAACTATTATGTCTATGTCTCAAAACCTCAACATGAAATACTATTGATGATAAAATTCGTCGAAAGCATACAAAGATTTAGAAATTAAAAATTCCTTGACTTTGCATCTAAAGCTTTTGAATTTTGAGATTTTTTTTAGATTTTTCCGGTAAGTTGTTGTAATATTTTATTCCTTGATAGGTCGGGGTCCTTTTGAATAATTCCGTAAGAGGTTTCTTATTTAGTAAGTCATCTCTATTCCGTGTATTGTAACTGTGAACTTGACTGTGATTTGAAATTTTTTTTTAAATTTTGTTTTACATGGGAGGTGGTTTCAAGTATGTACAAGCCATACACAGTAATAATTCCTAAATTAGCAAAATGTTCTCTACATGAAATGTCAGGTTTTAGATTCAAAACTGTCCGGATTGCCAGTTTTTGGAGCTTTAATATTTTATCCAAATTTTGTTTGGATGCCGAACCATAAAGGGCAATACCATAAGCTATGTGGGAATGTATGTTAGCAAAGTAGATCATTCTTAGTATGTCGGTACTCATCAAATTTCTCAATTTTCTTAATGTAAAAATGCCGGAAGAAATTTTGTAACAAATGTTTTCGACATGTGTGTTCCAGTTTAAGTTACTGTCAATATATAGCCCCAGAAATTTATTTTCTTGAGAAATTTTGAAATTCTGGTTGATTATGTGTAAATTGTCAAATTTGGGGCGATTTTGTGTGCAGAAAAACCCCATCACAACAGTTTTATTTTTATTTAAAAGAAGGTTATTTTTAGCTAAAAAAATATTAATGTTTGACATTATTGAGTTTACTGATTCCTCAATAATATCTGTGTTTTTGATGGATAGAGAAAAACTTATGTCATCAGCATACATGCAAAATTTAGATTTGATTATATCATTGCTATTCGGTTCTGGAAGACCTATCAGATAACACAAAAAGAGAAAAGGGCCCAGCACTGAACCTTGGGGAACAGAGTACTTAACACATCTTAGAGACGACTTGGCTGTTTCAATACTCTTAGTTTTTTTATTAATATACGTTAGAGAGACATACTGCCGGCGACCAGCTAGATATGAGCTCAGCCACTCCAGTGCTGCACCTCTAACACCATGTTGTGTCAGAATCTGAATGAGGGTTTTATGGCAGACACTGTCAAAAGCCTTGCTCAAATCCAGAAACGCGCCAACAGTCGTCTCTCCCCTGTCTAAGCCCTCTACTAAGGACTCTATAAAAGCTATTGATGCTGTCAGGGTTGATTTTCTTAATTGGAACCCATGCTGTTGACTACTCAATAAATCATTGTCCTCAAAAAATTTTACAAGCTGTTGTAAAAAAACATTTTTCAAATATTTTTGAAATAGAGGGCTGAACAGTTACAGGGCGATAATTTGATACCTCTGAGCGACTTCCTTTTTTGTGAATAGGAATTATTTTTGATATTTTTAATTGCTCAGGGTAGATTCCAGTAATAAAAGAAGCATTTATAACATGGGTCAATGGCTTAACAAGCACGTGTTTGGCATCTTTGATTAATTTCACTGGGATCTCATCAAAACCAGATGAAAGTTTGGATTTAGAGGAAGAAATGTGGCTTTTTACATCACATTCTGTTATTTGACTCAATCTAAAAAAAGACTTTGGTTTCTGTTGAGGTTCTGGAACAGTAACATTGTCATTTTTTACAATATTTGGCAGGACTGTTTCCTCCACAACATTTGTGAAATAATGATTAAGAATGCTACTAACATCATATTGATTTGTGTAGTTTGTGTTACCTTTAGTTATGTTAATCATATTGTTTTTGTAATCACACACAGTTTCTGAATTAACAATATTCCAAGTTGTCTTTGTAACACTGCGAGATTTATGGATTTTATTTTCAAAGATTTTTTTTTCTTTTTTTGAAAAATAAGTCTCTTGTATTGTTTTTTCCTGTTATTGAGAATTTCTACTCCATCTTTATTCTTTCTTATAATTTTGGTTAAATACAAAAGATTTTCTCTCTCCGACTTTATTTCATCATCAACCCACTGAGTTTTACCTTTTTTTAAACGTGAATTAACTCTTGGAAAATTTTTCTCAAAGTAATACATTAGTGTTGCATAAAATTCTTGAAATTTGTTTTCTGACTTGGCATAATACATACTAATCCACGACTCATTTTCCAGATCCTTAATAAAACTTGTAGTGTTAGTAGCATTAAATATACGTCCTACTTTATTCAATTGTACAACTTTAGGTTGGGAATTCACCTGAACTTAATCTTTAATTTCAAATAACTGGCCATCATGGTCTGATAGAGCAGTAATTATGCATGATACATGAAAAAGGTTCCTTTTAATGTTTGTGAGGAAATTATCTATACAAGATTCTGAATTTAATGTAACCCTAGTAGGCATATCAATAGTGTAGAACATCCCGTACATGTTTAACATATTTGTGAGTTCTCTTTCATTATTTCCTTGCTTATTTAAGACGTATATGTTTTATATCTCCCCCAATAACGATCTGCTTATTTAATTGAATTAGTTCTCCTATAAAATCAGACAATTTGTCAATAAAAGAACTAGCATTCTGTGATGGTTTCCGATACACACCGGCTAGTATAAAGTTTAGTTTATCCATTTTTATTTTAATAGCACAAGATTCAAATATTTTTTCTTCATTTAATTTTTTTTTTTTTTTTATGAATACATTTTACATTAGTTATGTGATCTGCCGCAAGAATCAAAACACCACCGCCCCTGTAACGATTTACTCTACAATATTGAGCCACCACTCTGTACCCCTTTACATTAATTTTCTCAATTTCATAATCAAACAATTTGTGTTCGCTAATTACCACAAAATCAGGTCTTAACTCTTCTAGTGTAATAATTAGAGGGTCTATTCTAGATTTCATATCTTGAATATTTTGGTGGAGATTTAATCTTATTTTTGCTAACCGGACATAATTTATTATTTTTACTAACACGACAGACAAAAGTTGTGGGAGCATTAGTTGAATTTTTTTCAGACATTTTTGGTTCATAAATATTGACATTTCTAAGTTTCTGATAATTAATCGTAAAATTTTTTGGGGTGGTGAAAACACATGTAGATCTATTAATAGGATGAACCTCAACTAAGTTGTCAGTGGAAAATCCTGAGGAAAGCAGTTTAAAGGAGCGACAGATGAATCTACTAAAGTACTATTTACAATATTATTCAGACAATCAGCAGATTGAATACTATTAATATCACAACACTTGGCACTACATTAGCTTTCCAAAAATTATTTCATTTTTCCCGACTAATTTTACTACACTATAGAAACTATTTAAAAATTCATAATAATTTCATACTGAAGACAAAAAAATCATTACTAATGATAAATGGCTGGTGACACGGTTTCTTTCCTTTCTTAATCAACCTAAATACCCGATAACCCAGCAGACTGAAAAATATAACAATACCAGTTGCTATTGTCCTCAGATGAGAGAGGAACAACTGACAAACTGCTCAGAAAGTTTGTATTTAAAATGTCCTGTGTTAATTAATGAAAAAAAGGACATTGGTGATTTGTTCATCATATGAGAGAAAAAAGTATAAGTACTTAAGTAATAAGTACAAAATTAAAAAGATACGAGATTTTTTAAGAATAAATTATAATATACAGGTTGAACAACTTAACTGTGCCACCATTGATATATCCTAAACTATGAGATTTAGAGAAAACTTTAAGCGGGGAACATCACCTATTATTTTAAGGCAATAAAAAATATGAATTACATTTTCTTCTAAATGGCGGCCAACTTTAAAATTTCTCATGGAACACCCTACATTTTATGGTGTTTTTGGAATGTTCATGTAATTTTAAGGCATTTTTATAGTTTGACATTTTTCTCTAAACCTAACGGTTAGGGAAGCTACAGGTAATTAAAGTTCATTTTTAGTTCCATAAGAAATTACATGGGGCAAACTTTATCTGCCCATATATCAGAAAACCATTCAGTAAAATAAAAAAATACTCAAGAATAAAAGTTTCTTAAAATTAATGATGTTTCAAGAACATTTCACTCATAAAATTATCATTGACGCATAAATTAACTTATATCCAATATGGCGGCCAAAAAAATAAAATTTGTTAAAAAATTTAAGTTATTATGAAAATATGGCTTTAAAACATCAGTTTAAGAAATTTTTATTCTTGAGTATTTTTTATTTTACAGAATGGTCTCAAAAAAAAAAAATTACAGTTCTGGACAATTTTTGTGCTTTAATGAAAGATGCTCCAAACTATAGAGAATGAGAGAATGTTTAAAATTAGCAACAGACGAACGAATCTGGCCATCTTTTGATTGTCTGTGCTTACTCAAACAATTTGCAACATTTCAATTAGTAAAACAGTGTCGATACTGTGGTAGAGACAACACGCAGAAGGTTCAGAGATTCGCCGCTGGAGAGAGCGCAGGTCAGCAACCCTCGTAGTTGTCACCAGCTTCGACAGATCGCAGCACTGCACACCTACATAATGCTTCGTGCCTAATTTCAAGGTTTTTAATTAATTCTCCACTATAATTGTTAGTGTTTTTTTTTCATTCTATGAGTTTCGATTCACGACTAGTCATTTTGCATTAACCATTTCTGTATTACTAATGAAAATGTGACCTAAGCGGACCAAATAGAAATTGCTTCTCGTTTTTGTAAAGAGCACGTACAGTACTATAAGTTGATGTCACTCATAACAAATAAGTAGGAAATATAGTTTATTTATGCTTTTACCATTCTTTGAAAGGTCTACTCCTAATCTTTGATCAAGGTTATTAGGCGTGGACCTCGTAGCATCTCTTAGTGGCGAACACTATATTCATCCAAGCTCACCAGGTAGCAAGTTCTACAATTAAATCTTGGCTTAGTTTTTAGCGAATTTCCATAGGGAATACGCTATTACGGTAGTAGCCATGTATATAACCATGTTTATAAAGGACCTAAGCCTTAACATGTGGTTTTTAACACATGGCATTTTTTAACACAAAAAGCCTTAACGGTGCTTTTTAATTTGTTTTTGTAGCATTTTAATTTTTTTTTCTTGTAAGAAATTGATAAAGATGTATTTTGTTTAATTATTATTTAGTTTCGATATATTTAAATTAAGCATGTTTTTGTAATCAGGTTAAGTGTAAGAAAGGGCCATGTGGCCCTAACTTTGCCTGTTGAAATAAAGAATTTTTCATTTCATTTCATTTCATTTAAGCCCGGGACCATATTACTGTTTCATTTAGTAGGTCCCCAGCAGCCAAAAACTGTTCGTTCATTTTCATATATATATGTATGTACATACATACATATATATATATATATTTATATATATACGTTTTATTATTTAAACCTGAATATATATATATATATATAAGTAGATAGTATCATGTTGGTTCTGGCTCACTTTTGGAGACAATCAAAAATCAAAACAAATTTCACAGTTTTTTAATACAATTATGCAATATTTTTGCCACTTTTTGGCCAATTTTCAGCTTTTGTCAAATTGTCATAAAAAATATGCTATTTTAATGAAATTTTTAACAAATATGCCTAAATTTTCTACAAAATAAAATTTTTTTAAAAACAAGTAAAATTATTACATTTTATAAGTATTTTTTCAATAAAATCAATAGTTGACTTTTCATAAGGTAATTTAAGTTTTCTGTAGTATTTTTTCAATAAAATTTACTAAAATAGTAATAATATATTCTAATTAATTTCAGTAATATCATTTTTGATTATATTATATTCAAGTAATTTTTCAGATACAATAATAATATAACAATTTGTTTTACTAGTAGCTACTATATCATAATCAAAATCTGCATTAATAATAATATCATTTTTTGAACTTGAAATATTTGTTGGATTTTTTGTAGTATCAATTACATAAATTGGTCTATTTTCTAGAAATTCTGTTGGACTATAATACATTTTACTACTAATATAATAAACTTTTTTGTAATCTTGATACATTTCATACATAATTCTAAATTTTTCATTGTTTATATCAAAATTTTTCAATTCATCAGGGTAATAATGACCATTTAGTTTTACTCTTATATTTTTTACATACATACTATCAAATTTAGAAATATCAAATAACTGATCATTTGTTCTTGATTTTTGAAATCCAATTATAATAAATTTTGGATTATAAATATTTCTATAGATATTTGTTATATCAAAACTCAAATTCTTTCCTGTAACATTTTTTTGTTCAATGCATTGCCAATGATTAAAATGAAAATTTACTTTTTCAAATTTGCTTAGTTCATTAATTAATTGAATTTTACTTGTTGTTTTGTATTCAATTATAGGAACTCTAATAAAAAATTCATCAATTGTTATTTTACCTTCAGTTGGTAATGTAGCATTATCATAAGATCCATCAGCCTTTTTAGTTTTCCATCTAAAAATTGCATCATTATCTTCTGATCTAATAAATGTTATATTAAAACCTCCTTTGTATATTGGAATATTTACATTTTCAAAAAAACCTAATCCAAAATGAGATAAATTACCAATTGCTTCAAATTTATTTTTAAAATTTGATTCAAAACCATTATTTATTTGATTTATTTCTGATTTTGAATAAGTTATAGTACCTTTAATTGTACTTAATAGACCAGGATATTCAATTTCATCAATCAATTTATTATGTTTTCTAACTTCAATTTTTGAAAATAAAAATGGAACAAAATTATCAATTAATTTTATATTAGCACCATTATCATATGCATTTCCATCAGATTTAGTCAATTTACCAGATATATAAAATTGAAATTTAGAAGTACAAAATCCATCTCCAAAATCTATATTAAATTCAGTTTTTTTTATTAGGTTCATTTAAATGTAATTTAGATAATGGATAGAAATTTTTGTATTCAGCTCTTTCAATATCATTTACATATTTTTTGTAATCAGCCATTTATTAAGGATAAATTTTTTAAATCAAAAGCTTTTTTAAAACAAGTAAAATTTTTATAATTTTATGATGTCAAATTTTATAATTTTTATGTATCAATTTCATTTTTACTTTTAAAATATTCAATTTCAGTAGCATGATCAAGCATAAATTTTGCTGATATTTTTTGATGTTCTAAAATTAATTCCCAATTTAAGGTAAATGCATAATCATGAATGAAATATTCAGTTAAATCTTGATATTTACAAATCAAATCAATATAATCTTTTAATTGATAATTTATGAATTCAGTAATAAAATCTATAGTTAAATTTTGATGTTGAGCAATTTTTTGCCAATTTAATTTATTTTGAAACAATCTCATCATATTAATACTCAACTCATATTTTTCAGAAATATCATCCCAATCATCTATGTTTAATTGATTTTGGTTTCTGATAATAAATAAATCAAATGAACTGTATAGAGCCATTTATTAGGGAGAAAATTTTGTAAAACAACTTTTCTTTGAATTACAAATACAACATTTTGATTTAATTACATTTATATTTTTCAATTTTATTATCTGAATATCTTTAGAATTAGTTTTTTGTTTACATTTAAGACAATAAATCAACTCCATTTATATAAAATAATTATTGTAATTTATCTATATCATCTTTAATTAGTATTATTTCAGCATTTAATTCTTTTATGGATTCATTGACTCCATCAAATAGAAAGTTTAGTTCTTTTTCTAATTCTTTCTTCTAAATTTTCAACATATTTTCCAATATTAATTAAATAGTCTGTAATTTTATTTAAATCTTTTTTAGTTTCCTGAATGATCATTACCAATTTTAATAATTGAATCTAAAACTTCATCTAATTCTGATTTAATTATAACATCATATTTATTTATACTTGGTTTAACATTAACAATTCTTTTACCATTAATACTTATATAATTTTTTGATGAACCAATAGCATTTACTAGATTTTCAGTCTTTTTTACATGACTTTTAAAACTTTTACTAAAATTATTAAAAAATATATTTAATTTAGAATTTATATAATCTTCTTTAATATTAATTGGATGTTTTTTCTGTCTTCCAAACAGATCAAATATATTTTGTGAATCCATATTTATTAAGGATTAATTTATTTACTATACTATCAAATTTTTTATTATTATTTAATTCATTTAATATAAAAATACATAAATGGCCACAAATTGGTGGATCATTATAATTTTGAATTTGATTATCATTATAAAATATATTATCTTTTCCTAGATACTTAACTAATTCTATTGGTGGTTTATTAACTATATTTCCATATGAATCAAAATAATATTTAATTTTATCTCTTTTATAATAACAAACCCAATGAGTTCCATTTCCATCAAATGAATCTAAATTTATAATTCCACATTCAAATTTATTAACTTTATTAGGTAATATATCTCTCATAAATACACCTCTAAAATATTTTATATTTTTACATAATTTTTCTAATTCACCTAATGTTAGTGGTTCAACATTTTTTTATAATTTTGTTTCATATATTTTAATGTTTTTTTATCTAAACCAGATCCTTCTACATTTTTTAATTCATGATCTAACCAATCAACAAAATTTCTAAATTTAGGAATTATAGATTCTTTTACTACTTTTGCTCCCTTTCTAACATTTGGTGTATAATTTTTAACTATAGGTATATTATCAGCAAAATCTAAAATTTCTTTTAGTAATCCACCATTTTTTATTTCTTTTAATTGATTATATGAAAATTCAAATCTTAATCCTTTATTTAATTTTTTATGTTTATTTAGTTTATTAATTTGTCTTTTAGATAATAATATAATATCTTTTCCATTTTCATTAAATTGATCAATATTAAATTGAATTATAACTGATCTTTTATTTTTAAATGCTAATTTTATTTTTGATTTTTGATTATCTGTCAAGTTTATATTTATTTTTTCCATTTATTAAGAAAAAATTTATAGTTTTTTATAATATAGATTAACATAATTAATAAAAAATTTTATTAAAATTTTAATCCTACTTCTAAACCCATACCAAATTTTCTTTTCATCCACATAGCACCTGATATTGGTAATGCAATTAATCTTTCACCAATACCATGATTATTTGATGTTACTATATCCCATGCTTTATCTTGTAAAATTTTATCAGCTATTTCATTTCTAGATTTTGTATCTTTATGATCTCTATAAAATAAATCATGTTCTTTAGCAGCTTTATCTAAATCATTTATTCCAGGATCACTTCTTTTAATTCTTTTATTTAATTTAGTTCCAGGCCCTAGATATTGATAACCAGGTACATGTAATTCAAAAGGTAAATTATTTATAACATCATTTAAAATACCTGATCCATCTTTTAATAATGGCGATGAAATATTTGCCAAAATTCTTTTTAAATACTTAATTCCTTCAGGTTTTTCAATTAATTCATCTAATTTATTTGATATAAAGTCTTTAATTGCTCTCTTTTCATTTAAAAAATTATTATTACCAGCTTTTTCTTGTGCATATATATAATTAATAATATTATCTAATTTATTTAAATCATCTATAAATCTATATTCAATTTTATTTTCTGTATATTTTCTGATTCCTGAACCTTCAATTTCACCTTTTAATTCCCAAATATGTTTAATTAAATTAATATATTTATCACCTTTACTAGATTTTGGTTTCTTTAAACCAAAATCTACCATAACCAATTATGATGGTTGTGGTATCATAATATCACATTTTATACATGTGATATTATATTATCACATAATATAATATCACATTTTTCAATTAGTGATATTATAGGAAATATCACTAATTGAATATTTGAATTAAAATATTCAATTTGGATCATTATTTTTATAAATTGAATTAGTTTCCCATAAAATCTTTGAATAATTATTTAAATCATCTTGTGTATATAAATTATTATCTGGTTTCTTTTCATAAGTTAACAATCTCCATAATCCATGTGTTCCATTATATTTTTTATCATCAATTATTAAATCATCATTATCAATTACAGTTATTTTATCACCAATCATAAATGATTTTTTATGTTTATTCCAATATAAACCAAATTTATCATCTTTTGTTCTTGGTAAATATTTTTGTGCTAATGGACCAATAATTTTATCTAATGTTTGAGGTGAAATTAAATTTGGGCCAATAAATGTCGATTCTTCTTGAATTATTGGTTGTCTGATTGGTCTAAATGGAGTACTTGAAGGTAAATTTAATTCTTCAGTTTCTGGTATTGACATATTAGCAAAATTATTAACAACAGGTACCAATTCCATTAGGTTTTTATTTTCATTTAAGACTTCACCAATTTTATTTTCAACTTTACCAATTGCTGATGTTATAGGTTCATATGCTTTTTGTTTAATTTTTTCATAATTATCTTCAATTTTAATTTGATTTTTAAATTCTTTTATTAATTTTTTCTCAATATCATCTAATTTTTTAGCTTCATTAACAGATATTTTATCCATTTATTACAAAGAAAAATTTAGGTTCAAAACAAATCATGTTAACATAAACACAAATTATGTTAACATAAAAACAAATCATGTTAACACAAAACACAAATCATGTTAACACAAACACAAATTATGTTAACATATAAACAAATCATGTTAACACAAAACACAAATCATGTTAACACAAACACAAATTATGTTAACATAAAAACAAATCATGTTAACACAAAACACAAATCATGTTAACACAAACACAAATCATGTTAACATAAACACTAATTATGTTAAACACAATTCATTTTACTTTATTTCTGTAATTTTCATTAAATATATAAATACTAATGAAATAAATAATACTAATAAAATAAATATTCTATTAATTATTGAATCAAACATACAACAAGCCATTATCATTATTTAATATCAGAAAAATTTTTCATATATTTTCCATCATTTGATTTTTTCAATAAATTAATAGTTAAAAATCCATAGTCTTCTTTCCAACAATCATTACAAATAGTTTTAAATTTATCAAATTTCATATCTGATCCAACAAAATTATTATATATTTTTTTCATATAATGTTCATTTTGTTTAAAAATGCATAACATATTTAAATTATTTCTAATTAATTGCATATCAACTTTTGAATAACATTGTGATAGATAAATACATGATATATTTTTATGTCTACCCATTATAAAATATTCTTTAATTTTATCTTGTTTTTCTAAAATACAATCATCAAAAACTACTAATGAATTTGGTTTACATTTATTTAGTGGAATCATATCATCACATGAAAAATAAGAAATTTGTTTATTAATATTTGATTCTATATTTTTAAATCTTTTTTGTAATAATTTATACGATGGTTGTTCTAATGATTTACTAAAAATATATAAATTTGAATATGGAATTAATCTTTTGTAAATAAAATTTAATAATAATGTAGTTTTACCAGATCCACTTGTTCCTATAATTAATAATCTAATAGGTTGATCATTTTTATATTATCTTTTTTTTCTAAAAATTTCTCCATTTAAATAAGATGAAATTATTTAAAATAATTGGTCATTCATCCAAACTAGAATTAAGATTAGAACATCCAATACATTTAGATGGAAAATATAGTATTGGTTTAAGTGGATTTTATTCAGATAATTTTATATCAAATATACCAAATGATTATAAAAACTGTTATGGATATTCTATTAAAGATGAAGATGATAAAATTATAGATCAATATTTTGATATAAATAAAGGAAATTATACAATTGAAGAAATAAAAAATATTTTTATTAATAGTTTAAAAGAATGTAAAAAGAAAATTAATAAATTTGATGAAAATGATTTTATACTGAAAAATGATGGACCATATATTATAATAAAATCTCCTGTTAAAATTATAGTAACAACAATTATAATTGATTTAGGGTTAAATAATAAAATAATTGAACCAAATGTATTAACAAAAGGAATAAAACTACCAAAAATTAGACCTTTTGATGTTATTGCAATACATTGTAATTTAGTTGATCCTAGTTTTGAAAATCATAAAGATCATTCACATTTACATAAAGAATCAGAAATTCTATATTCATTTTATCCAAATGTTGAATATGGATCAAAAATTAGTGAAAAACCAAATGAAATTGATTATATTCCTTTAAAAAATATAAATAAAATTCAAAATATTGTAATATCTATTCAAGATAGTGATGGAAATCTAATAAATAATGAAAATATTAAAAGTATTGTATATTTAAGATTAAAACAAAATTTGTAATATAAAATGTGTCTACATAAATAATAAAAACCATAATTGATTTAATTAACAATAATTTTATATTTAATAATAAATTAATTGTATTTAATAAACATAATAATCCTTGGTTTAAAGGAAAAGATATTTGTAATATTTTAAAATATAAAAATTCTAGAAAAGTTTTATTTGATAATATAAAAGAAAAATATATAAAACTTTAAAAATATCAAGTGTAACCAACAGTTACACTTACATAATGATGATAAATTGATTTACATAAAAATTATAGATGTCACAAATTATGACACCCTAAAAATTGATGTACAAACATGTTTTCAGATGCCCTAAAACAGGGCGTCAATAAAATAGATATTAAAACAATATTTATTAATGAATCTGGTTTATATTTATTAATTTTAAAATCAAAAAAGGTAGATAAACAATAAGGATAGATGATGATAAATTAAAATTTATAGATATTTTTAGAGGGGACAATTTGTCCCCCCTATCATTTAATAAAAAACATACAAAACTTATTAAAATTAGGTAGGACCGAAAATGGTTCCCATATAAATTATAATATTTATTTTAAAAATTTTTAAAGGAGGTAACCTTATACAATAAAAACTTAAGGGTAACAAAACATTACCCTTTAAACATTCAAAAAATATTCATAAATATAATAAATTATATACAAATTTGAGACCCGTCTTAAAGACGGGTCTTACTTATAATGATAATAAAGTAAAATTTATAGATATTTTTAGGTTAGATATTCAATAAATTATTGAATATATTTAAATTTATTAACGAAAATATTTAAAAATATACATAAAATTATAGTATAAATTCAATATCATATGGTTATAAATTATTAATATAATTTTGATCGTTTTCTTTAAAACTTTCTTTAACATAATTTTTTATTATATTTATAAATGGTTCTATTATAAAATTAAACTTATAATGATATACAAAATAATTTTTATATTTAAAAAGATATATTAAAAATTTATTTGATACTTTAGTTTTAAATAAATATAATTTTATATCAAAATCATTATTTATTAATTCTTTTGGAACAATTAAAATTTCCATTTATTTATAATTATTTTTATACCCCCAAGGTAATGTATCAATTTTTATTTTCACAAATAACTCTTTTGTCATCTCTATTACTTAAAGCTAATTTATTTATCGTAATTGTATATAGTTCATGTTTAAAACTTCTAATACAAGTCATTTCTCTATATTGTTCATGATCATCAAATAAACATTTCTTAAAATCATCCATATGTAATGTTTTATCAACAACACTTTTCTTGATTCCTTTACATTTTACAGGATTTTTATTATTAAATTCATAACTATATAATTTTGATCTTAAACCACAATATTCTTCTAATATTTCACCATTTAACTCATCTTTAAATTTACCAATTATTTTTTTATTCTTTTCACTATAGCATTCATGTTCTTTCTTATAATCACTTGTATCAAATTCATTAATATTTTCTTTAATAATTTTATATGGATCCTTTTTAAATTCTATAAAATAACTGTCTGTGTCCATATATAATAACCTTATATTTGGATCAAACTTTTTTAATTTTTCATAATAAAATTGATACATATGTAATTTTGATAAATCAAGTACTGAAAATCCTATATAGATTGGTTTATCAAACTTAACCTTTTCTTTTATCATATGTGAAGCAATACAGTCTTTATCAAATATACTAAATGTTTTAAAATTAGGTTTTTTTGCTTGTTTTAATGAAAACTTTTCGTCACCTAATTTAATATCACATCTATTTCTAACATTTTCCATAGTTTTTCCAAAAACACTATTATTCATCAATTTAAAAAAGTCTTTTTCAAAATCTGATGTTGATTTGGATCTTAATTTGGTATTTAATTCAATATATTTTTTCATATAATCATCTTGATCAAATGCTATAACTCTATTAACTTTCTTTAATTTTAATCCTTTTTGTAGATAATATTTTAAATTTCTTGAATGAATAACATAATCTTTCTTATCAAATAATGTTGTACAAAGCTTATTATTATAATGTTCAGGTGCTAATGGTAAATCTTTATGATTATCATGTAATTCAATAGGATATTCTAAATCAACATCTAATATATATCCATATTCAGCATTTTCATCTAATTCTAATATTGTTTCTTCCCATTCATTTAATGTATATGCATTAGGATTCATCCATGTTATATCTTTATAAGGTAATTTTTTACTTAAAGCCCATCCATATAAATTATTTGCATCTACATATAACATATAATTTTCAGGTTTTGTTTTATCATACTTTTTTGTATATTTATTGTTTGCTTTACAATATCTAGTTATACATTGTGATATACCACCTCTAATACCTTTTTCAATCATTAAATACATATTATAATCACTTATTAATTCTAGTTTAATTTTTGTTAATTTTAACATAGAATCCCAAGCTAATGATGGTGATGTTAGATAATGTGCTGGATCTAATTGATAATTTTTCAAACAAACAGATCTAAAATTTTCAAATATATCAGCTAATAAAATAACATCTTGAATATTATATAAATCTGAATAATTACCTAATGTTTTTACTTTTAATTTATTCCAAACTTTTATATAATGTTTATAATCATCATCACTTATATTTTCATTAGTTAAACAACTATAAAATTGATCTTTTTCTAATATTTTATCATAGTTTAATTTTTCAACATTATCAATAAATTCATATGGAAATACACCTTTAGAAGTTAATATTTTTAAAGTTTCATTATCATATTCAATTATATCATTTTCTTTTATAAATTTATTTATATGCTTAAATTCTTTAAGATTTTTAGCTAATTTTTCAATTGATGTAGCCATAAATCTAAATGTATCTACAAATGAGAATTTTATAAATTTTCTAGGTTTATCACCTTCAAATTCATAACCATAACCAGAATTTACTGAATAGTTTATATATTTTTCATCTGTATTGGCTAACAAATCAATTTTACCATATTTTTTAGCTAATTCTTTTATAAACAAATGTGTATCATAATTTGAACTATTATGACAGAATATAGGAATATTTTGAGGGAATTTTAGATTTAAATTACAATTTAAATGTGCAGCACCCCTAAATTTTCCTGTTAAATGGCAATGATCTCTTACTTTTATTCTTTTATCATTATCAAAACCAATTTTTTCACAAATATGACAAATATTTGTTTTCTGATAATTAATTTCTTCTTCATTAGTTAAATTCATAGGCTTTTTATTTTTTTAATTATATTTTTTAGCTATATATTTTGAAATTTCAACTAAATATTCAAATAATTTATTTGGTACATTTATTAATTCCTCTTCAGTTTTTGCTCTATAACAAATAGGTTTATACATTTTATTAGTTACTCTAGATACTAAATAAATTGTAAATCCATATGGTTTATGTCTTTGAATTTTATTTGTATATGAACAATTTGGATTGTTTTTACAATTATCAATCTTTTCTAATATACTTTCAAAATCCATATAAATTACATATGGATGTTCAAACTTTTTATAATAATTTTTAAAACTTACAGTTTGACCTTTAAATGGCATTATAGGTCTACAAGGTTCTAATGATTTACATATTTCTAAATGATTATTTAAGTCTTTGTTTTTGTAGAAATGAGTTAAACATCTTCTACAAATATATTTTTTATTTGTATTTTTTTGTGTTAATTGCTTAGATACTAACTTACTTAAATCTGTAATCAATATATAATGAGAATTATTACCAATTTTATAATATAATAAATCAATTTCTAGTTTTGTATTATAATGTTCAGATATTTGTAATGGCACTATTTTTTCATCTTCATCAATTCTATAAATATTTATTGACATTGATGGATAATTATATTTAGAATCAAATGATCTTTTTTCAAATAATTTAATATCTTTTAATGTTATTGGATAATCAAAACCTTTAAAAATATCATCATTTATATATTTTTGGTATTGTTTAACTCTTTCAGCATTTTTGTTTGGTTTATCAATAGCACATCTAATTGCATAAATAAAACAATATTCATCTTTATTTTTAAAATTTACACAACATTTTTTATTCTTAATTTCATTTGGTAATTCTATATATGATCCAGCATTTAATGAATTATTTTTAGATAATTTTAGATTTAATTCAACACATCTTTTTAATGACCAACCAGAGCCTTTTGATGGTTGATTTAGTTGTTCTCTAACTATTAATTTCTTAAATTGATCATCAATAAAATCATCTATATTTAAAATATCTGAACTTTTTATACAAAAATACATATTACTATTTTGAATTTCACCATTTATTAATTTTCTTTCATATTCACATTCTAAAGCCATCTGTCCTTTAATATTTTTGGGTGGGGTTCATAACTTCCAGGGATCACAACTACCAGGTCGCTATTTATTTATAAATTTTTACAATATCATAACTTCCAGGTGTCAGTTCTACCAGGTCTGTTTAGTTTAATATAAATTATATTCACTTCATAACTTCCAGCTATTTTAACTTCCAGTTTCACAACTACCAGGTCTCTAATATCAAATAATAATGTGAGCGAAATAACTTCCAGGCCTCACAACTTCCAGGTATCGTCTCAACCAAAAGTTGTAGTGCGGTTTGCTGCATCCTGACTGAAGGCATTAGCCAGCTCCGCAACGCTCGGCGCGCCGATCGTTACGAATAAATCCAAGGAACCTGCTTTGTGCTTAGGTCATTTATTAATTAATTGTCAAGGTGTATAAAAGTATATCAACAACACCATTCATAAATGTGAATGTGAGTTCACATTCCAATGTTATAGTAAGCTCACATAAAGAGAAATACTTGTTTCGTAATTTTTTTAACACGAAAAAGCTGAGATCATGGTGATTTCAAAGTGGTAAATGAAATTAACTTTCCACAAAAATCTGTTTATATAAAAACCAATGTTAAATATACTTCCGCTATTATTTATTTATTTTTATTTTTCGTTATCAAGCCGTGTTTACACTAGTCAAGTTACTTGATTCAAGTTGATTTAAATGTTATATAAACATTCAAGTAAAATTGGCTGTTTGTTTTCTATTTTGACTTGAATGAAGTAGGCTATAAATAAATTATGATTTGCCGGTAGGATCATCTGAATATGAAACAAACAATGTAAAAAGACTATTTTTTAACCAATTAAAATGTAAATTAATAGTCTCTTAAAATATAACTGTAAATTGTATACAGTAAAAACTATGCCTATTGTTTTATGTTACGACTAAACTTATTGTACATTGGTAATTTATCTTTTATTATTAATTTCGTAGTTTACATCTGAAATATTTATTAGACCAAATCATTGTTATGGACATAAATTGTTTATTTGGGCATTAAGTACAAATATTCATAACTTATACATTGAGGTACTAGGCTACATAAGTATTATTGAGTTTGGCCTAAAAAGTAATTAGCCACAGGTAAATCAAATTTTCATAAGGACAGACGTTCTTTTTTTTAAAGGGTTATCTAATGAGCCACATTTTAGCGACAATTCTTAAGTCTACCTGTAGTATGGCTTATTCAACTAGTCATAAAATAGAAAAAAATCATTGAGAATTCGTTTAAATATTTATTGTACATAAGAATGTTCTGTTATCAAGCGGAGTTGTCCCATCTCACGCCCCTTTACCCACAACCATTTATATATATATATATATATATATATATATATATATATATATATATATATATATATATATATAGAAGAAGTGTATAGTACCCTTTGAGTGCTTGGAAAATTGTGAGTTGAAGAAGATATACTATTAGACGTAAAAGCGAACTATTGAGCGACTGGCTGTATAAATTTATCAAACTACCCTTTGAAGGCTTGGCTTATACTTTATACGTACTCAAGACTTTTTAAGTTCTTGGCATTCGCGCGCTTTTGTTTTGTTTTTGTAAGGCCTCTTTTATGCACGGCGTCGGGCGACGGATGCCTGGCGCGCGTCATTGTGATGTTAATTGAATACAATTCACACCGCTATAGATAAAGCAAATACTCCATAACCCAAGCGCACTGGTTGAAAGTAGAATAGAATCAATCAAGATATGAAATATAAATCTAATTAATGTTGCGCTTTGTGCTGCGTTGGTAACCCTTGTAGAAGTTAATACACCTTACGAATTGTATTATACTTTTTTAATAATAAATAGGAATCATGTTAGAAATCATATTTTTACATATATAAAACAGATTATTATGTATATGCCTAAATGTGTTAAATGTATGTGCCTGCTAGTCTGAAATTTTTTTCACCTTATGATAGTAAGCATGAACCCCGTGGTGTTCAATGTAAGAAAATGGTTTAAGGGGACGCTCTATTTATACTTTTTTACTAGACGCAAAATATACATTGAAAAAAACTAATATTAGTTGTTGTATTTCGCTGATAAAAAATCACGGCTTTAGTTATTAAAAAATGAAAACGTTGATAAACATAATCATACGTGCTGTCATAATAGTGAATAAACAAATGTTTCAATGATATGTTTCAATGTTTCAATGATTAATGTTTCAATGATAGACTTTGATTGCATTAATTGTTCTTAAAAACGATTAAACCCATAGTATAGTTTACAGTTCTACAGAGCCTTATGAAAAGTTCTATATAAAATTGGAATTCGGCCAGATAAAGACTGCGGTAAATGTGTGGCAATAGAAAGGTTTGTTTTTAATTAATATTTTGTCTTAGTTCCAAACTAATTTTTTCCAAGGGAAGGAATAAGATAAAGACAATATTTCTATACCATACCATAGTTATTTTATTCCCGAGGATTTAAGTAGTCGGAATGTCTCATAAAGAGTTAACAACTAAATCAGAAATTAATTAAAGACTGAAGATTGTAGACTACTTGATCGCTACAGATAACCACGACTACAGGTGACGACTACAAGTCGTGTTTTTATTTCCGATACACAATTATTGAACATTAAATTCTTGGAATGAGAACATCGTCGTTGTTGGGCGCGCCGTATATTGTTCCTGCTCAGATAAAACTTTTGTCACTGTCTGTCTAATGTCTATCCAGGTATATTCTTGTCCGGAAATTCCCAATTGTTAAACATTCCTGACATTTTAATGTAATATAAGTCCGATGATACCGAACGTGGTACCATACCGTGAGGTGTACAGTCAATGGTACAACTATGTCTTTCTAGTTATAATAAACTGTCTGTGTTTTATATAAAGTTTTGATTTGACAAATCAAAAGATTAGTGGCGAAGAATACCGAAAGCGTAAAAGAAAAGACGCAGAAAATAACCGCTCCGGTCTACCTGAGCCCGAATGCCGCCTCGCGGCCGCGGCCGTAGCGCTAAGCGAGTTTTATGGATGCAGAGGTTTACGGGAATCGTGTTTCAAAATTAACTTATTAAGTTAGAGAAAACTGGTGACTCTTAACTTATTCTAAAAGTAGGAAGAAGGATCTCGTCTTCTCTAGTTTTATAATTTTTAAATAAAATTTCTAATTTTAGTTATTATAACTGTATAAAATCGACTGATTTTCTCTAGTGGCAAGTTTTATAGATGCAGAGGTTTACGGGGATCGTGTTTTAAAACTAACCAATTAAGATAGAGATTGGATGTTAACTTTTTCTAAAATTAAAAAGACAGATCTCGTCGGCTCTGTTTTTAGAATTTTTAAATACAATTTCTACGTTCAGCTATAACTGTCTAAAATCATCTATTTTTCTCGATGCAAATACAAGGGAATTTTAAAACCCTGTTATCTTCTGCTAAATGCAGCCTAGAGCTATAACTAAGGTGTCATATTAAAGAAGAATAACGGTGCTAAATTTATTTTCTTACAATTTGGTAATCTCACTTTGGTAGTTTTATCAAAACTAAGGGAAATTTCAGTTAAAAATCGAGAAAAACGAGTGATTTTAGACAGTTATAGCTGAAATTAGAAATTTGATTTTAAAATTCTAAAAACAGAGCCGACGAGATCTGTCTTTTTACTTTTAGAAAAAGTTAAGGTCAAATCTCTATCTTAATTGGATAGTTTTAAAACACGATCCCCGTAAGCCTCTGCAGCCATCAAACTCGCCTAGCGCTACGGCCGCGAGGCGGCATTCGGTAACGTCGTTGGTGCTCAGGTAGACCGGGGCCTTAATTCCAAGAAACTCTTGAAAATTAATTATTTAAAAATAAATATTTTCCAACATATTACGAGATTGCATGTGAATTTGGGGCGCACGTAAGTGTCATTCTTATCATGTGTTACTAAAAAGGGAGCAGGGTCTGGTGATTGGGTGGGTTGGGGGGTGGGGGGGAAGGGGGTGTTCGTCGATAGCATGGTTTTGGAAAGCGATGGGGGGCGGCAAATTTGGTCTTTGCACGGGCGCTAAGAAACTCACGAGCCGCCCCTGAGTGCGCTAATATTATATTCTAGGTGACTTTTTATTTCGTCCCATGTTTTGGTTAACATTTTTTCAGTAATGGACGTCACTGCATTTATTCTCTCTCTTGTCTCAAAATTAGGAACTGGAGTAGAGCACACTTGACAAACCCTTAAATAAAATAATACAGAGGGGTCACGTCTGGTGACCGAGGCCATTTAGGACCGAGGATTGTGTTGAAATGTTTGACGTACAGCATCAACTGTGCGTTGATCAAGATTAAAATGTTGAATAAAATGACACCACTCGCATCTCTGAGAAAACTGCCGTTAGAATATAATAGAATTGTAATTTATAATAGAATAAATTATTCGGATCGAAATAATCAGTTTCCATCAAATATTATATCGGTACTAAATATAAGCCTCCTTGATTACGAACACAGGACGCCATATTTAAAAATTGAGGTTATATGAACAGTGTTGTAGTGGTAAATTTTCCAATGTGGGAACGCTTCATATATTTGTCAAATTCCCTGAAAATTAAAATAAAATTTCCCTGAATGCGTACGATAGCAATAGCTATGCCTATTAGGCTATGTATTTTAAGCTAATTGAGTTCACTGAGGATTCAAGAAACTATTTAATAATTTGGATGATTTTGTGAAAAAAAAAAAACAGTATAATTTTATATTTAACTAACTTTATTATTTCACAAAAGAAGGAATTTTTTGAAAAGGTTATTAATATATTTATTTACTACTTTTATGTACGCTAACCCCCAAAATAGGAGGTCTGTACACGAACACCCATTAGGTACTGAAAGGGGCTCGTGGGGGGAGGGAGAGAGAGAGCAGGTACCGATATCGTGCTCGTGTGGTTGAGACGAAAGCTGGGGAATATGGTTGGCGAGGGACGGTATGCCTGCCACCGTATATCGTACTCTGTGCACAATACAAAGTTTTAGCGAGAGTGAGGTTATCTTTGAAAACAGATAGAGTAAAATCGTGTTTACAAAATTATTCCATTTTATTATTGGCATAAATTTTTTTTATATTTTGTATACTTTAATTAATATTGCACAGTATTTGGAAATATATTAGCTATTTTCCCGGATTTTCCGTGAACGGGGCACTGGGATTTTCCCGGGTTCTTGAAAACCAGTGTGGGAACGCCGTTCCCACGCGTTCCCGCACCACTACACCACTGTATATGAAACAATAAAAATTTTTTATCACAGCTAACTCATTAAATTTTGCTTAACAATTCAAATTTTAGTCTTCCATGAGAAATGCATTGACCCAATCTTTTGAAGAGTTGTAGGGTGTAACCCCAACCCCAAGGGTAATCATACACTTAAAAGAGATTCTGCAAATCTACGCATTATTACCTTTAATTTGAGACTTAAATCATGAGACTTAAATCAGTAGTTGCTGAAAACGTAGCGTTACAACCGCGTATTTAATATATAGAATACCACAGTAAGTAACCCTACAGGAAGAACAGAATCAGACATTGATTTAAACAATTAGTGTATATTTTTAAACAATAACATATTTTATGCTAGGAGTGGTAGACAGTAAAACAACAATTTTAGTAATACAGTAATTCATGAAATAATATAAACTGGAAGAGCTTGAATATATCTGGTGTACGAGCTTATAGTGCATAGGCTTTGTCTCAAAATGAAACATCCTAATAAATAACTTAATATGACAGGACTTAACAATAAATTATATCATACTAGTATACGTGTTGCTCGAAATCGAGCAATTTATTTAAATACAGTACAAATGTTACTTTAGCTCTAAATCAATGACATCCGACCAATCCAATAATGTGAATATCTTCAATCGCCAATAACTACACGTATTTACAGCTGATTATTAACAGATGTTTCAAATGCTTTATTCAGTCCCAATGTTATTTTAGGAAATTTTAAGATTTCGATGGTGGATATCTCCTTTATTTTCATCAATTCTCATCAATTTTTGATGGAAACAACTGCAGACCAAGCCCTATCCAACGACACCAAAAACTTGAAAATCGGTTGAAAATTGTAGGAGGAGTTCACAAGACAAAAAAAAACCCTTAGCGTATTAAATCAATCCTCTAGGAGGTGTTGATTAAATAAGTACTAGAGATCGCCTCCTGATCGAAATTCGATCAAAATTTCAGTTGATCTGGACCCAAGAAGCTTAAAAACATTTCTGAATTAAAACATCTGTTCTTCCTAATTTTCTAGCAGTTGTTTTTACAACAGCTGTCAAATTATTCATTCAATTCTCCTTCCTCCATAAGATTAACATTGGAATTTTGAAAGCCTGTGGGGCGTAGCCCTGGAGTCCGATGTGAATTAGAATTTGATTCTGCTCATCTACAGAACTATACCTTTCTAACGGTATGCTCCGATTTATCCTACGATGCGCACGAGCTGAGAAAAAAGGAGGAAATGAAACATGCTTGCGTATTAATATATAGATAGATATTTTGTATATTTTCTTGCCGAAGAACCCCTGACAAAAATATCTACAGTTGTAGTATATTGGGGCAGAGATATTTGATGACACCTATACCTATATTAGCTGGACAATAAATGCCTAGGCCTAATAGGAGGGAGACCCTAGGTCTGGGAACTACGTTGGTGGCAGGATATGACGACAAACAGCTTTTCTTCTAGTAATATAAAGAAAATTAATTTTGCAAAACTTCAATGGGGACCTATTTGTGGCATAAGACCCACCATGTAGTAAGTGCACTACGTAGAGTAATACCAAGCACTTTCGTGGTAACTTTCGGTAAGGGGACATTTCAAATGCGTGAGGTTGGCAACACCTCTAACGTGTTAATAATGCAGATCTGGGCTGGCGCGGTAGGGAGGAAAAAAGTCCCGATCGCCCCTCCACGCCCCTTCCTACGGCCAGTTGTCCCTGAAGCGACTCTTGCGATAGTAGCGGAGCGATAATCGCTGAGCGATAGTCGCTCAGCGATAGTCGCTAATCACGTCGTTGTC
Organism: Neoaliturus tenellus; assembly: GCA_030545055.2. Taxonomy (NCBI): domain Eukaryota; kingdom Metazoa; phylum Arthropoda; class Insecta; order Hemiptera; family Cicadellidae; genus Neoaliturus; species Neoaliturus tenellus. Next base: position 65,858,784 of record CM061531.1, on the reverse strand, counting down.
CCTGAAGCGATTTTTAAAGAGCGATTCTAGTGCATTGTTATGCTGAATTGCGAGTTTTAAATAATGTACCATGAGTTTGAAGCAGAAGTAAAACAAAAATTACCTTTCAGGTGAGGATGTCTATGACGAAGATGTCATAGAAATATTATTTGCTGCATAAATTGGTACTCATGACATATTGTTCAACTAGACAAGAAGGCTATTTTAATATATCTATACTTATTTAACACGCTGGCTAAAGGGATATATATATATATATATATATATATATATATATATATTTTTTTTTTTTTTTTAATGGACCTATAATTCTCAACCGAAGTTTTTGTGTCGTTGGATGGATAGGGTTTATCTGTACTTGGTTTCACCAAAAATTGATGAGAATCAAAAATTGATGGCAATATCTAAAATTAAAATGTAAAATTTTACCATTCGAATATTATTAGGCATAATGGGATTAAGTTGAGCATTCAAAATCTTTTAATGTACGGGTGTAAATATGTGTAGTTTTGGGTAAATTAATCACTATTGGATTGGTCGGAAAACTAAACGCAATAAATTTAAAAATAACACGTCATAGTTTAAATTAAATTGCTCGATTTCAAGCAATAAGCACACTAGTTAATATAAAAGACGCCTTAGGAAGCTTTTCATTTTCATTGCAGTTCCGTATTCATTGAAGAAATTACGAATAACTAAACACGTGAAAAATGACACCAATCGCTCCGCGACTGCGACTGAACCTGCCCCCAGACCGGACCCGCGATAGTCGCCAGCGATAGTCGCTAGCCGCGCCAGTCGCAGTCGCTTCAAGGACAACGGTCCCATTTGAAACAACGCTACCAGTGCCGGAGCGACTGTCGCTCAGCGACTATCGCTAGAGTCGCTTCAGGGACAACGAGCCTTTACTTCTAAATAACTGGTCTAGTGATAGCGTTTTTAATGGGATAAAATAATTTTCAAACTTTATATTTAAGTTTTATTTGTTGGAAACAATTTAAATTAATATAATGTAATGTAATATGGTCCTAAACAAAGCAATACTCGTAAGAAAGAAAGGTAAAAAACGAGTATTCATGTGAATAATAAAATACCTTGGCAAAATAGAGTCAAGTTCTATTCAACTACAGTTTTATTTTTATTTTTTCCTTACCTACTTTTTGTGAAACGCATGTATCTATCTTATCTTATTTATACTCTAAAACAAGCTCCGTTTATCCGGGCAAACTTTTTTTTCGCTCCAAGGATTGTTGATTTTTTTATTGAATATGGGGGTTTTGGCCACCAGAAATCGATTGAAGCTGGTCCCATAGCTGGGAAAAATCTGGTTTTCGTTCTAGAGCCCTTCAAAGTTTCCATGTTATCCTTATGGAGATTTTTAAATTGAACAAAATTCAGCTGATAACTGTAAATAAAATAAACCAATGTGTTACATCTTTAACCTGTGGTTTAGGAAAATTTCCAAAAGCAGCGACCCTCTGGTCTGGCGAGTGAGCGAAGTGAACGAGCTCATCTTAAAAGGGAGAGGGTGAGTGAGCGGAGCGAACGAGCTTTGTTTGAGACACAAAAGTAATAATTATACCGAGCATAAGCTCGGTCTCCCTGGTACTATATATAATACGTGATGCCCTTTTTTTGTTAACACTACTCCTCCCTTATTTCTGGACCAATTTTAAAGTTTGAGGTGTCAAAAGAATGGTCTTAGTTCGTAGTTTTGCAATAAGGTTTTAGATTTTTGATATTTTAATTCTGAAGCTCACGGGAAGCCCTCAAAGTTCATTTTTCATCACACTACATCGATATCACCTGTTTTCGACCCTCACTTCTACCAACGAAACACCTGTTTTGCCGGCCTAGGCCGGCAAAATTTTCCGGCCTAGGGCGGTAATGGAAACGGTAGCAGAGAAATCTAGAATATTAGTAGGTATTTATTAACAACAACAACAAATAACAAATCAGTGACGTAGTTAGTAGTTCAGCTGATAGCAACTGCAAATATGTATGACGTAGATGGAAAATAGTGCTTTTCCCTTGGAATCAGCCAGTCACTTACCGTTACAATATTATATAGTTTTGGTGGCCTTACCTGATGTGAAGTGGTTGCCTAGCAACCAGAAACTCAAGCAGTACATCTCGCTATAGGTTAGTTGAAGTTGAAGTTATGTTTTGTTTGTTATGAACGAAAAAGTAATTTTTCACTTGTTTAGGATTTACTGAATTGTGTAGTGTGATGAAAAATATCGTTCATAACTCGGGCCGAAAGCGTTTTGCCAACCCTCGATCGTTTCAAGTTCTCGACTTCGTCTCGAACTTGAAACACGATCTCGGGGCCGGCAAAACGCCACTTTCGGCCCTTGTGACGAAATATACTATTTCGTCCATAAGATTAACATGGGGAACAATATTGAATTGCTAAATAAAACAGCTGTTGATAGTTATCAGACAAACACATGTTTTAAAAGCTGAACAGAAGCAAATTGAACTGGTACTGAAATATCAACACAATTTCATACTTTTATACGAGGAGTGTCTAATCTGAGGTTTTAATCTTTTCTCAAAATGTAGCAGGTAGATTTTGCTTGAAAGTTTTATTCACACGTATTTGGGCACAAAAATAAGTTTTGTAACTTAACCCTGGAAAAATTCATTTTTGTTTACGAAAACAATTTTGGGAATTGAAAATTTTGACATGGGTCTTATTGGTTGTCCGACTGGTATTGAAACAATAATGAAAGGTACGGTAACAAATATTAAAATAGAACACAAAATTTGTGCGAATGGGTTTTCAAACTGCTGTAAACTATAAGGAAAAGGGATAGTTGGTTGTAAGTGTAATGACCTTTTTATTTACTATTATAGTATAAACATGTTTTATGCAGAAAGCTTATCAAAAAACCTGTGTAAAATCACAGAAAAAGGAAACGGTTCTGTGGTAAAATACAACATTTAAAAGTTTTTTACCTCCAGTACTATAGAAAACAAGCTTATTACAAACATGGTTTTTAAAACCAAATTGAGAAATTTTAACCAAAATAAAAATGCCACCAAAAACATAATGGACCACACCAACAAAGATGTAGATTCTCTTAAGTTTTGTGATTTCTGTATTTAAATTTTGTAATGTCATGGAAAGTTAAGTTAAAGAGGATAGGCATAAAGATTAATGTGGACTCATTCACTATGCCATTGACTACCTCATACAGTAGTACTACAAAAACAGCCGCAGTGAGTGCTGCATAACTCATACAGGACCGGGGATAATGAAATGTTGATTTTTATTCTGTTGTCATTTACGTTTTATGTTTGATGAACTATGTGGATCCAACATCTGTGAATCTATTCTAAATTTTGTAGGAGGGTTTAGACAAAGGCCCTAAGACATATCGGCGTAGAACAACTACACAATCTTAGCTATGTAGACCTAAAAGAACGAGCACCACATCTCAACACTATCACATTGGGAAGTTGGAGAATTGGTACCGGTAATGAAGATCGATCGATGAAACACCAATAATGTTCTATCTGATTTTCACTATAGTGAATTTTTTTTCAAAGTATTACCATGGAGTAAAGTTTGATCACCAGGTACCCTAATAAATGCAGCGCATCGCGCTGCACAGGCCCCCTAGTTTCGTTAATAATACGTGTATTAGCGTCGATAATACTGATAATACCCTATAATGCTAGTTAGCTTGCTTATTTTATCATGATTTATACAGAAACCAAAACACCTTTCCAATTTATTTTTCGTTTTTCATAATATGTAGAACAAATTAGCCAACAGTGCATAATTTTAAGATTTTTTACTAGAGTAGGAATTGATTCTGTGCTAGCTTTGAGAATCCATCGCCTAGCTATCTGTGGGACTTGATCAGTGAGATAGTGCATAATATCTCCAAGGTCATAATCCAGGGCAGCGTACGTGGTGTGATGGCGCGCGGCACGAGCCGCCTGGACAACTTCCTGCCTACCCCCCCTCCTCACCGCCTCCACCACTGCCAACATCTGATTATGAGTTTTATCAATGTGTCTCATTTCAATCACCAAATTTATTCCGTAATTTCTAGCTATAGCCTTCCATTCTCTGCACCAATAAATATTTTTACTGATTATTATCTGGGCTATCTTAAAAGGTACGGTAAGCGGTTCTGCGGTAAGGACAGAACACGTGAAATATATCCTAAATGCACATTTAATGTATAAATATATTCCTCGTCAAGGCCAGTTTCCAGATATAGGGAGTAGTTCGGTATGTTACTGGTCAAACCAAAAATTCTTTTTATGAAAAATATAAGAACACCATTTACATAATCACCCTCCCATAGACCCCAAATCTGGCATCCATAACATAGAATAGCTCTTACTATTATACAAATTAACATATAAACTTTCTGCTCAGGGGTACATTATTTTGGTTCATGAAATTTCTCCAAATCGAATTTATTGCCAATTTTGCCGAAGCGCATTTTTCTTTTAAGTGAGTCTCCCAAGTTAATTTCGAGTTTAAATTAAGACCTAAGTATCTATAACTAGTAACCACTTCAACTATTTTACCTCCAAAGTACCATTTGTCATTTTTACTTAGTTTCCCTCCGTTTCTAAAAACCATGATCTTAGACTTAATTAAATTTACTTTTAAATTCCAAAGCTGACAATAGTTTTCTACGTCATTCATCATCAATTGTAGGTTAGTGGCAGTTGGAGCGATCATAACAGTATCATCTGCATAAAGCAATGCTTTTATTCTAATGACTCCAAAAAGACACCCTCCTCCCAGTGAGTCCACAATATCGTTTACAAATAAACTAAATAACAAAGGAGACAAAATACAACCTTGTTTTAAGCCTACATCTGTTTCAAAATACTGCGTTGTTCCATCTTTGCACCACACGGACGCTAAAGTTTTATCATACAAATCACTCAGCACACGTATCATGTGTGTGGATATTCCAAGGCAAGATAGTTTATAAAACAGTGCTTTTTGGTCAATTGTATCAAAAGCGGCTGTAAAATCAATGAAAAATGTATGTAGTTTTCACCTTTTCTTATTTAAACTTAATTTTACAAAATTCGAAAGAATAAACACACTGTCAATAGTGGAATAGCCTTTCCTGAAACCAGCTTGGTACTGACATAATAATTCTTTGTCCGACAGCCATTTATTAAGGGTGCGCTCTACCTCGGTGTCAAAATCGTCGAGCGAGACTGTTAACTGCCGCTGTACGCGGAATGTCACATTTTGGAAAATATATGACGGGTGATTTTAAATTTGGTTACTTTAATGCTTTTTTTCGTTTCAGTGCGAAATAGATAGGTGGTCTAACGATGTTCTTGAAATTGACCTTTCGCATCTCCCTTCTTGCATCGTTATCTATACACTTTTTACCAATCTTATTGCAGATTCTTGTTCTTAAGATTATATTGTACTCACGTATCGTCTTATTTTTTCTAAAAAAATGTTTTTAATACGTTAAAACTTGATACAAAAACGCTTATTTCAACATTATTAGCAAGCACCCTGCTTATTAATTTTAATTAGTATCGTAATTTTAAGACGATAGCGGAGTACAAAATTATATTACGAAAATAATGACACCAAAATATTTCAAATCGGTTTACAACTGGGGTGACAAACACGGAGATTCGAAACCTTTGCATCCGCCCGCGGCAGATGGGTAGAGCGCACTTTTAAGAGTCTGCAGCACCTCCGCATTTTGTATTTGGTATTTTGTCCCATAAGAACAACGTTAAATAAAAAACACTACAGTGAGTTTGTTTTTCGTCCGAAAATTTCAAACTAGATGTCATTTTAAGTGTTACCATAGTATCTTTCATTTGAGGTGATATAAAATTGATAAAAAATATCGATTTAAATTACTCATAAAATATAAATATATATTAACACCATTTTAAAACCATGTTAAACCATTTGTAGTAGGTTTATTGAAAATTTATCCACGTCATATGAACCGCCATACCACTATGGTGAACATATTTTTGATTCACGAGAATCCAAAGCAAGATTATCGAGATAAAGTAGACACCTAACAGTAATATTTTTAACTCGAACATTTTTCTTATGAACTTATGGTACTAAAAATCCAAGATGGCTGGGGTACTGCAGACTCTTAATTTCTTATCAATACTACACGAACATTATTTTAATTTAATTGCCAATAAATTCACACACGCTCAACAAGAAAACGTCTGAAACTTGACATTCCGCAGCTCCGACTAACTAAAACTGTAACATCATACCTTGTAAATTGTATACATTTTTTATATAAAATCAGCCAGTCAGCCCTGGACACTACACTTACCAATTTAAAAAATAAGGTAATAAAATGGCTGTAACAAAATCCATTTGATTCTTCTGCTGGATTTATGAACAGTAATTTAGATATAGCGTTTTGAGTTCTGTGAAATATTAATATAAGTATTTAAGTATTTCAATTTTGACGTATTTTTTTGTATGACATTGCCCATTTCTTGTAAAGGATCAAAGGCAAATAAATTATATCAATTTAATTTGACTCCTCAAACGTTAAAATCCGTCAAAAAAACTAATTATGGAGAACGAAAGAAACCCCAACGTCTATTTTTTAAATAGATAACTTGTTACTGCTCTGTATTTAAATTTAATTTAAAATATTTATTTTCTAAAAAAATAAAACAAAAAAACAATCTAACAACAAATCTCATACAACAAAACCTACTCATAAACATTTGTATGAATATCGTAATACTTTAAACTATTAACGAAATCTAAGACAAAGTGATTACCCCAGTCAATAACTTCATAATGTATAATATTGCAATTAAACTGTAATTTAACTTCAATTCAAGTTAATGTAATTAACTGATTGTTTTATTGATCTAGAGATTTAAAGTTCAAGCTAAAGTTGAAATATGATTAGAAGTGCGCGGCGGTGACGACTGCCGCGGAAGCGCCTGCAACGTGAGCGAGGCATTCTACCTACTCGCATCATGCGGGTTTTGACTCAGACTGTACACCTGGTAGTTGTGAGACCTGGTAGTTGTGAGGCGCTCGCTTTATTTATATAAAAGACCTGGTAGTTGTGATCCCTGGAAGTTTTGATGCCTGGAAGTTATGATTTCTTATAATTTTGTATTGAAATAAACAGACCTGGGAGAAGTGATACCTGGTAGTAGTGAGGTTGTTAATATTTATTAAATTTTAGCGACCTGGAAGTTATGAAACCTGGAAGTAATGAAACGCTCCCATATTTTTGAATTTTTGTTTTTCTATCAATTTTTTTATTTCATTTCTTTGAGTTTCTAAATAATCATTAATATCTAAATCATCATTTGAATTTGTTAAAATATAATCTTGAAAATATCCTTTTAATGACGAAGCTTCTTGAATATTTATTATATTTTCTTTTGGAATTGGTTTCTTTTTAAAATAATCATTTAATAATCCAATCAATTCATTTCTAGTTTTATTAACAATTTTAATACTATTTTTAATTGCTAAATTTTGAATATATTTTAATGATCTATATTTTAAATTATTTGGATTTTCTTTAATTTTGTTTAATCTTTTAATTAGTTCATCTCTAGATAAATTTTCATAATTTCTGACAGATAATTTTTTTGCAATTTCATTTAATTTTTCTATATTAAATAATGAATAATTTGTAAGATCAAATGTTTCTTTAATATTTGTCAATTCATCTAAAGTTTTATTTTTATAATTATATATATTATTATTTTTACACCAATGTTTTAATTCAAATATTTTATTATCATATTTTTGTTTATTTAATAAATGTTTAGTTGAGTTATAATGTCTATCATAATTTTTATATAATATATTTTTATTACAATAAGGACAATTAATAAATTTATTTGTTCGTTCCATTTATTAGAAATAATTTTTACTTAGAAATAAAACTCTTAAAAATATGAGAAGTTTTTCCACTTTTTTCTAGGTAATTTATAGTTTAAATTGTAATTTTTCAATCAATAGTCAACTTTTCACAAGTTAATTTAAATTTTCTATAGTATTTTTTCAATAAAATTTAAACTTTTTTAAAACAAGTAAAATTATTATTTTTATCATATTTTTAAATTTTCTAATTTTGTTATATTTTTGTCATGAATTTTAGTTTCTAAATGTCTTAAATAATTATTAGTCCATTTAATATTTCTTCCACATTCACAAAATTGTGGTTTTAAAACATTTCTCTAATACATTGTATATAAATTGTATTTTTTCTATCTTTACTATAATGATAATTATTAAAATTTGAAATATCTTTAATTTCTTTACATTTATGACATTGTTTTTCATTTAATTCAATAACTTTAATACTATCATATAATTTTTTATAATACACATCCTTACATTCTTTACAATAATAATATAACCCATCTTTAGTATTTTTGTCTTTATAAAATTTAGATATATCTTTATATAATTTACACCTTAAACATATCTTGTCCATTTATATAAAATAAAATTTACAAATTGGTTTTTTTCAATTCATATTCATAAAAAATTCCAATAATATCTTCATTATTTTGATCTTTGATACTATAAGTAACTGGATTTGTATTATTAATTTTAGAAATTATAAATATTTCTCTAGACCAATAATTTTTATATTTATTAGAAAATGTTGATTTTTTATTTCCAATTCTAACTCTATCATTTATTTTAAATTTTGATTTGGTTATTATTTTTGGTGGTTTATATTTAAAAACAGTATCTAATAAATCCTTTTCATTATTTTTATTTACTTCAATTGGTTTCATTTTAATTGTTGAATGATATGAATTATTATATTCTTTAACAATTTTTGGTAAAATATTTATCCATCTATAATTTTTATTAATTTCAAATTGTATTTTCATTTTTACATTTTGTGTTCTATTGTACCTTTCTATTATACTTGATTTTTCTTCATTTTCTGTATGATACAGTTTAATATCATATTTATTTAATATTTCATTAAAATCTTTATTGATAAATGCTAATCCTTTATCTGTATGTAAAAGATTAGGTGATTTATGATTAATTTTAATTGCATCCTTAATTATTTCTTCAAATGCTTTAGAAACTGTTTTTCCATCTTTTTTCTTTAATGGTTTTGACCAAACATATTTTGAGAAAGTATCTATAACATTTAACATATATTTATAACCATCATTTTCTTTTTCATAATTTTTCATTATAATTAAATCTGCTGCCCATAAATCATCAATACCTAATGTAATTATTTTTCTTTTTAAAAATTTCTTTCTAATTGGAGCATGAATTTCATTTGCTTCAATTATTTGTTCATTTTTAGTAAATTCTTTTTTAATTATAGGTTTAACTTCTTTTTTCAAAATTTTACTTTTATTTGTTTTACAAATTGAACATTTAGTAGCAATTCTATATAATCCATTTTTCATTTCAACAATTTGTGGATTAATATTTTTAGTTTTTTTCTTACATTTGTGACAATGAATTGGTTCATTCATTTATGTATAATTTTTTTTAAATAAATGGATATGTGTTATAGATGTCATAATCAAACTAATTTTACTATTATTGGAAATTATGTAGGATGTAATATATGTAAAAGAATTATTTATGAAAAAAAGATTAAGAGAAAAAGTAATAAGAATAAACATCTTAAACATATTTTAAGAGAATTTAACCATTTTCAACCATATAAAACACAACAATTAATTAATGAATTATATATTTTATGTATTTCCAATCATTTTGAAATAACACCTAAGAATATAAAATTATTTTTAAAACAAAGGAATTATACAAATTGGATATTTTACTATCAATTTTTAAACAAAATATACAATATTGATTTTGAATTGAATAATGAAGATAAAGAAAAAATTACACTATTTTTTAATAAATATTTATGTTTTAAGAAAAGTAATATATCATACAAAAAATTATTACCTATGATTTTTAAATACTTAAATATGGATTTCTGTATAAAACCTAATTATGATAATGACTTTTTAACATATCTATCACAAGCAAGTTTGTGATATTTTTTCCTATATAAATGGATCTGCTAGAAGAAATTAATAATGTTGGAGAATTAAGATTTAAAGAATATAAACCATTAAAAAGTTTAAATTTAAATGAAAAATATAAAATTGAAAAATTTGAAAGAATTAAAGATAAATATGGATATACATATTGTTGAATTAGAAAAATGTAAAGTACATTTACCAAAAAGATTTACTAATGTAATTGATGATAAATCGATTAAAGAATTAAATAAAAAAGATTTACATTTAATTGTCACTGATATTAAGACTTTTGATGATAAAGAAACTGCTTTAGCTAAATTTGAATAATTATTACAATATTATTGATACTAAACCTTAATTTTACTTATTTTTAAAAAAATTCAAATTTTATTGAAAAAATACTATTAAAATTTTAAATTACCTTATGAAAAGTCGACTATTGAAAAAATACTTATAAAATGTGATAATTTTACTTGTTTTTAAAAAAATTTTATTTTGTAGAAGATTTTAGGCATATTTGTTAAAAATTTCATTAAATTTGCATATTTTTTATGACAATTTGAAAAAAGCTGGAAATTGGCCAAAAAATGGCAAAAATATTGCATAATTGTATTAAAAAACTGTGAAATTTGTTTGATTTTTGATTGTCTCCAAAAGTGAGCCAGAACCAACATGATACTATCTACTTATATATATATATATATATATATATATATATATATATATATATATATATATATATATATATATATATATAAATTTTAATGATTATTATTTTTGGACTCTGGGCACCTAAAAACGAAAAAGTAACATGGTCCCGGACTGAGGTCTTACCATGAGACCTACGGTAATAGCTTATTCCCTATGGGAAATTCGCTAAAATCAACAAACACTTTTAGTAAACAATTCACAACTATCCACAAATTTATGCATTAAAGCAATAATCCATGTAGTTAAATAATAACATTAAAGGTTATGGAGAACTATGTTCGATGAGCAAGTTTATACACATTGTTGATACTACTTAGCAAAAGTCAATTTGCCTACAAATAAAAAAAAAATAAAAAAAAAAACTTTAGTGGCTTGGATTTTTTCACGATATATTTATTTAAATTACAATTCAATTGAATAACCTTCAGATCAATATATAGCTATAATTAGAAATCAAGTTAACCTCACAACACATTCATATCTCATGAAAATTAACAAAAATCCCTGGATATACTTGTAAAACAGAAACAATTTTACAGGTTGATTGTAGAATAATTTTTATGAAACAGATTTTACAGGAATTGTACTTTTTATTTTTAAAGTCCTGTATTACAAGGCTAGTATTACCATTGACTTTGTACACTACGTGAGTAGACTTCTCATAGCATAGGCATGTGTGAAGCATATTGATGGTGGTGCGATCTCGTGCGGCGTCCATCGAAGTACACGTAACATATGATAGATAAATCAGTATTACCACTCCTTTAAACCAAGGATGAAACCTTTTATAACTGAAAGTTATGTTTATGTTTTGGTAAAATGTTTGGCAGCACTGTAAATTCAGCTGAACAATGACAACATCGATGGCAGCGACTCTGGTGCGGCGTCCACCGAACTTCCAAATTTTTGCCTCAAACTAAATGCATTGGATGAGAGGTCTATTCACTTTAGTGTGTACATAGTCAATGGTATTACAGGTCTTTTATGAAACAGGCCCCTGAAGACGGGATCAGATTCCAGATCCCGAAACGCCGGGAATTTTGTTTACTAATCAGTGATGGAAAATGTCCGCAACAATCTCTATACAATAACGCCTTATCAGTTTAAACGAATGGTAGTATTCATACCTTTTAAATTATACCAGAATCACCGGTACTTATTTTATAGTCAAATTTTCTTAGCAAAAACAGAAAGGTTATACTGCACTTCATATCAAATAGAGTTTTGAATATTTAAACAACCATCAAAAATATTAATTGCGTTAAAAAATATATGTTCAAACATTTTTTCAAGATAGTTCTATAAAATAATAAACATATAACTTCAAGTCTAATTGCTACTGACGAATGACTTGTAGGCTGTTTGCGATCAGCATTGCTTGAAAGAAGTTTGGGGCGGACGACGTTTGGTCAGTTTACCTTATTTGGATTTAAAACTGTGCTACAGGAACAAACACTCTCACAGTGTATTTGAAACTGAAATGTTCAATTACAATTTAAATGATAAAGCTTTAAGTGGATTGGACAAATAAGAGAGCTGAAGATATAAATGTTGTATTTTTGTTTTAAACACCTTAGACTTTACGTTCTGAAGGACAAAACTAAAAGATAAAACCGTGAAAGTTTCTGAGCGATAATTTTGTGACTCTTCGCTGCAGCCCCATCTGGTGGTGTGATTTGTCAAGAAAACAAACAGCCAGGTGTAGCGCTGCTCCTATCTGTTACCTGAGATCCTGCTTACATTGCTAATGTGCTGGTTTACAAAAAAGATTGTTTGTACATTAAGTCAATGCCTTTTTCGATTTAAATTCAGCTTTAGCATGCTACTTTAATTTTCATTGTCCGATTTAATTAATGTTTGTATTATAATTACTTTTGTGTTCTTTGGTTTTGAATTATAAATTAATTATTTTAACAATAAAACAGAATGTTGGTGAATAAAAATAGGAGATCATGTCAGCTAACATACACTGCACACTAACGCAGTAGAATAAGTACAATAACATCCCAAGCTTGTGTATATAAAATGTTCCAGTTTTAGATCTTTCAACTTTCAATTAATATTCAGAGAGTAATAAAATAGCTTGTTAGTCACACTAAGTAAAAAACGAGTCTCAAAATAAATATGTTATTTTATATGACACTTTATTATATATTGTGATCTAGTTGTCAATCTTATACTATAAAACAAGCAATATTTGTATGGGCAAAACTTTTTTTCGCTCAAAGGATTTTTTTTAATATGGGGGTTTTGGCCACCAGGAATCAATTGGAGCTGGTCACATAGCTGGTAAAAATCCAGTTTTCGCGCTAGAGCCCTTAAATGCTCCCTTGTTATACTTATTGAGATTTTTTGGAACTACTACTATAACTTTATTACAGCTAATTCATAATTTATTGTGATTTTGTTATTGTTATTATAATCAAACTGCTTTTTATTTATGCACGGTCTGGTGAAATAGTTTAAGTTAAAGCTTTATGAATGGAATTTAATTTAGTTTAGTTCAGTTTAGTTTACAAAATGGAACGCGGAAGACCCCCGAACCGAAATCCTATACTATAACACGAGCAATGTCTGAAGGGATGTGTGTTCCACAATCTCGAAATCTAGCGGTTAGATTTTGCTTAAACTTTGCATTTAAGAGTGTTTTGGCCCAAAAATAAGTTTAGAAACAGCCTCAATCCCAGGAAAAATCGAATTTGGTCTAAATTTAAGTTTAAAAATTGTAATTTTTAACATTGGTCTTATGGGTTGCTATTTTGGTAACGAAATAACAACTATATGTAAACAAATAATTTTAAGCAGTTTTTAAACAGCTGTTACCTGTAAAGAGCCTGTTGTTGATTAAATAGCTTTATTACCATGATACTATAGCAAAAGTGAATTAAAACCAACGAGCAAGACTCGGTTAACCTTGTACTTTCATAAAAAATCTGCAAGGCAGAGGAGCTATAAACGACTTTCGGGAAACCGACATGAAAGCTACTCTTCATATGTAAACGAGCCAGTCCCAACAACCCCCCGCTCAATGATTCCCTCAGTACCACGGCCAATCCGATCATCGAAAATCAGAAGCAGAGAAAGTATTTCAGATCTAATGGCGCAGCTAAATAAAAATAAAGTAATCGATCATCTTGAGCACGATAGGCAACGCCAAGCTGTCCGACGTTTGGAAGAAACACCTTTTGAAAGAGGAAATCGTATTGGCCAAGTTCGCGATCAATGTTAACGTCAGCGCACTGCGATTCCTCAAACTTATAAAGTCGCCATGTCTGCAGATGTTGAATATTCACGAATGGGACCATTTAATGTTGCATGCGTGCACTGTGGGGCAATATATTTCCCCGAAGAGCGGGTACAGAACAGAATGGGTAGAGACTCATTTGGCGATTGCTGTCTTCACGGGAAATATGAATACAACCCTTCAAGGTTCTCTAACGAACTCGCGCTGCTGTTCACCCACCAACATCGACTTTCAAAATTATTTGCGGCTGGCATACGAAGGCTCAACGCCATCCTTGATTTGCGTCGTTCAATGTCAAAGACGACCGAATTACCATTACCAAAGGCATTTACTGTTTTACAGCTGGAGGCCAGGTCTACCATCGAATTAATATAACAGCTCAGCCAACGCAAGATGCTCAAGGAGAATATGAGTGACCGCGCAATGGACAGATGTTTTTCCTTGACCCTACCGATGCCATTGGGGAAAGAATTGCTGCCAACACCGACATTAGCCTTGAACTGATACAACTACTCGAAGGCATCATGCGGGACGATAACCCATTCGCCCAAGCGTTCATGATGATGCTCGAAGTTATAGAAGAAAATGCTCGAGCCACCGCTCAAGGAAATCAGCCGCCGCAAGTTAATTTGGTTCTCGCACCTACGGCCGGCCTCGATCTAAACCGCTGCAATATTGCAACTTCGCATGAGGTATCAGCAATTATCACGCTTGAGGCGGACCAGATTTATCCAGATTTCGACCGAGTAGTAAAAGAACGAGGAAAACAACTATTGACCATTCGAAATACAGACAACCGCATCGAGCCATTCACGTATCCTCTCTTTTTCCCGCAAGGTCATTTGGACTTTTCGCCCAAAATAGCGCCAACAACTGCTTTCAACCATCTCGTGCTGAAGACTAGATTTCGTGATGAGCCGCTTGGCGTTCCGACTGGAATTTGTAAGACCACTGTATTCGAACGTACCATTAGAAAACACAACGATCAACTTTAACGCACTTCACTTTGGTGGCCGCCTACAACAGTACGTCGTCGACATGTTTGTCAGCGTTGAACGCGACCGAATCAACTCCATTTTGCTAGAACAGAAAAAACTGAAAGCACAGCTCTATAAATGCGTTGATACAATGCTCAAAGAAGAAAAAGGAGCCGAAGAAAAAGGAGCTACCGTTGGCCAAAAATAATCCTACCATCTACGTTTTTTGGATTGACTAGATGGTACAGTGAGAACTTCGAAGATGCCATGGCAATAGTACGTCGCTTTGGACGCCCCGATTTCTTTGTAACAGTTACTACTAATCCCGAGTGGCCAGAAATCACTGAGGCACTCTGCATAGAACTAGGCGACAGGAAATTTCTACGACAAAATACACAAGACCGCCCTTGAGTAGCACGAGTTGATAAGCGTAAATTCGGTTAAATTGTGGAAGACATACATAAAAAAAAAAACAATCTTTGGGAAGAGCGCGGCATACGTATATGCAATAGAGCAAAAGCGTGGCCTACCACACATGCATCTTGGTGATTATGACTAATGACGACAAGATCAAGCGAGCAGAGGATATAGACAATAATGAATATAGATTCATCAGCCTTGCGGAGAGCACAGCCCTAACTCGTCTTGCATGAGGACAAAGAATGGAAGGAACAAATACCGTTTTAATTTTCCACAAGAGTTTCATAAAGACGATGAAAAGCCAAAATACCGCCGCCGCTATGTTGATAATCTGGATCCCAATAACACCGAATTTACACATGGCCAAGAAGTATACCGTAAAGACTGTCACGGACAAAGAATTACAAGGGACAGTCGGCATATCGCTCCTTACAATGGCTACTTGCTCAAGAAGTACATCTGCCACATAAACGTTGAATACGTTGGAAGCACATAGGAAGCCGTAAAGTACCTGTACAAGTCCAAGAATGTACTCGTCTCAAGATCGCAGAAAATGGGCAACAGATAATGTACAACGAAGCTGAAACTTATGTGGATGCTCGCTACATTTCTCCACTTGAAGCATGCTGGCGCCTTTTTTGTTTTGAATTTCAGAGGAAAAGTCACTCGGTGCAACGCTTGGCCATTCATTTGGAAGGACTATACCAGAGAACCAAAGGTCAAGAAGAAAAAGACATGGCGGATATCGGACAGAAGGGTTCGACGCTCGAAGCATACTTCCGACTTAATACAGATCTAAAACAGCGGGAAGACCCTGGCGAACAAGTTTAACTATCAACTCTATTGTAATGTCCCGGAAAAGTATAGGCCTACATGGGAAGCAAATACAAGCGAATGGAGCGTAGAAGAGGTAATTTCAACAAAATTGGTAGAGTTCACACGGTTTCTATAATTTCCCATCCTGAACTCTACTATCTTCGCACCTTGCTGTTCCATATGAATAACGCTACAAGTTTCGCTGATCTTTACGTGGTAGATGGAATCCACCACAGTAGCAACAACAAACAACAGCAAGTCTAGCAACAGGCAAGTCTAACTCGGGGCCTCACATACGATGATCAACAATGGAAATAAGGTTTACGGGAGTCAGCTTTATCGAAAATGCCAAGAATTATGCGATATCTCTTTGTTCAAATTCTAATATTTGGCTCTCCAGAAAATAAAAAAAATTATGGGAAATGTTCAAACAAGATTTGGCTGGTGACTTTATTCACCAAGCACGGCAAACAGGTCAAACCACAGATGGCGCTATACAGCGTGTCTATCGCCTTATTGCAAGTAAGCTCAACACAAAAGCGACCGAAGGCCGAAACTTTCAATATTGGGTTCAACTTGGGATGGACGATACAAACAACTATGAAGATATTTCTGAACAAGAGAAGCTCACCACCGATGAATCCGTAGCCGAAGGTGATTGAATGTACAAAAAACTCAACGTCAAACAGTGTGATTTTGTAGACACAGTATTGCGTACTTTCGATGATCCCTCACCGATATCACAATGTTTCTACCTTGATGGCCCAGGGGGCATTTACAAGTCATTCGTCTACGCCACTCACTACCATCAAATACGTGGATGCCAACGAACTGCTAGGTGCATGTGCTTTACAGGAATATCTGCCATACATTTTCCAGAAGGACGTACGGCTCATAAAACCTTTGGACTACGAGTACCGCTAACTTCGGAATCTACGTCTTCCATCAAGCCCGGTTCATTAAAAGCGAAACTCTTATGGAAAATTATTAATTTCTGATGGATGAAAATGATGCATCGATGCTTCCTCGCTACGGGATGGAGAACATGGACCTATTAAAAACGATCTACAAAAACCGATTGCCATTCGGTGGGGTTCTGACGATCTTTGGGGGCGATTTTCGTCAATGTTTATCGGACCAACCAAGAGCAAATAAAATTGAATTGATCGACCTATGCATCAAGCAAAGTCCGTTGTGGAAGCATTTCAAACAATTTCCCTTGATGAAAAACATGCGACTCGAAGCAGGAGAAGAAGAATTTGCTGAATATTTGATTGATATTGGTGATGGCAAATTGCCAACCAATAATAAAAAAGAGATAGAAGTTGCCGAAGACTTCCGTTTAAATGGAGATATTGTTGAAGCATTTGGTGCCCAAATTGCAAGCGGAGAGTTCGAAGATTTAAAAGACCTTGCTATTCTTGCTCCACTTAATGCAGAAATTGGAAAGATAAACAATGATATTATACAACTTTTACCGGGCATTGAGAAGGTTTACAAGAGTTTCGATTCAATTAAAGACCAAGCTGACGCCACACTACAATTTACACTTGAATTCCTAAACTCAATTGATATTGCCGATTTACCCCCTCACGAACTAAAACTCAAGAAGAACACCATTATAATGTTACTAAGAAACCTGGACGTTACTGAAGGGATGTGTAACGGAACTCGACTAATCGTAACGGAACTATGCGACCACATTATTAAGGCTAAGATCATAACAGGAGAGCATTCCGGAATATTTGTTCATATTCCACGAATCACTCTAGACTCAAGCAAGTCACATCTTGGAAATACAATGCAGCGCCATCAGTTTCCCATGCGGCAAGCATTCGCAATGACCATCCACAAGAGCCAAGGACAAACGCTTAAATTCGTTGGAGTGATCCTGCTCATAGTGATCCTGTTCATGCATGGTATGCTATACGTTGCCTTCTCTAGGTTTAAAAATCGAAATGGCTTGAAAGTGGTTTTACCTTCATCAAATTCTACTCACACACAACGAAGTATGGAAAGAAATTCTGAACAATCGTTCTTCTGTTCCTCCAATGCCAATGTGCAACCCAATCGATATGGAAGTTGATATGTAGGATATGATGTAGTAAAATGTATTTATATCATGTATTAAGAAGTATTTTAAGATGTTTTAAAATGTATTTTATAAATATAACATGGTTTTATACTGCTTATAACTAATTTTGAGCGAAGAGAACGAACAAAAAAGAGAACAAGTTTTACAAGTCTACCGAGCAAAGCTCGGTCTCCCGGTACTTATACAAAAAACGTTCAACTCCTATTTTTCTCATTTTATAACCATATATATTTAACAAAATATTCTTTGTGCCAGTTTTATTATTCAAATTATTACTGGATATCAATAAAATTTCCTTTGTTTTCATAATGACTCCACGAGGGACATCCCCTGATTTTAGGCATGTTCAAAAGTTATAAACAAATGATTAAAAAAATCAATTTTTTGGATTTTAAAAATATCTTGAAATAAATTTTAACTATCACCATTAAATCAAGCTAAAAAAATTAATAATCCAGTATTTTAAATTATTGCTCTACGTCAAGTGGTTGCGGAAAAAATTCAATTTTACGTTTAGCGGTAAACGCAGTACAATGTTAAAAGTCACACACGCGCGTAGGGTCAAACTCGCGCTGCTCAGCTGGTAGCCATCCGACTGAGTCATCAAGACATTAATGTTTGAAGCTTTTATCGCCTTTTTTATATTGTTGGGAGAAAGTATGTGCCAGTTATCTGATACCGTTTATTTATTCTTTGACTTTTTAAACCTAACGGTTAGCGTGTCGTAACATCTTGTCCCAGGTAACATCTTGTCCCAGTAACATTTTGTCCTAAATTCCTCAGATGCCCAACTCTCTACCTGCTCCCTAGTAACATTCTGTCCCAATAATTATTTGACAGCTCATTATCTCGCTCCACTGGCTCCTGGGCCAGTGGCCAGGTAGACCCGCGTTGGGTGTGGGGAGGGTGTCTTCCCAATTGCGGTCAGTCCCAATTCCGGTCAGTCCCAATTGCGGTCAAGTCTAGTTTTATGGGGGCTAGTCGAGGTTCAGGTGGTGGAAGGGTGTCCAGATTGCGGTCACATTTTGAGAGACCCCTTCGTCGCGTTCTTAGAATACCTTGCCACTTATATAACAGAATGATTTGACCATAATCACAAATCGAGTCTAGTTATATTTAGAGCAGTGTTATCTCCGGTATTAGGATATAACATCCTTGGGTGGATAGGTTTCTATGATGAGTTTACGATTCACAGCTGTTCACTTTTTTATCAATCAATTTCCTTAACCATGTTAATCAAATGGGAAAATGGTGAACTTTTGAGAGGACGTAGGGCCCTTCCCCTAAAATGAATATTTACCAATTTACTTTAGGAACAACTTCACGCCGAGCTCAATCCAATGACACAAAAATCATAAAATCGGTTTAAAAATGTAGGAGGAGTTCCTTGTTCAAAAAGCCATTAATAAATGTATACATGTACAGATTGATTTGTCAATTAATATATGTACATTGATTTACTGTATTTGCAAAAACTCTTTTTTAAATAAAAATTCATTAATTTTCATTGATTACCCAAACAATATGTTAACGGTGCTTTAGAATGCACATTTCGAATGGATGAAATAATAAAAACGCTTCAAAATATGCATCTTGCAATTGCACATTTACATAGCCCTCTTATTTTGCGGGACATGGTTCCTGGTTAGCATCCCCTACAGGTGACATACCTGCTGTATGGGTCCGTCGTTGTGCATAGCCTACCTGGCTCGCTCGTTGTGCTACTCAATATATGGAGTTCAAAAATGTGACCGCAATCTGGACAAATGCCATTCCATTAGCCCATGACATTTTTGGGGTGACCGCAATCTGGACAGTTTTACCCCTGACCGGAATTGGGACTGACCGCAATTGGGACACAACCGTGGGGAGAGAGAGGACGACGCTGGAAGAAGGGGCCGGATGGCCTAGGGTAATGCGTTTATTAGAAGTACCCCGTGCCCGTGACTAAACAATATTTATAGACGCTGGCCCACACCTCAATATTAAAGAGCATAAAAAGTTCATATTGAATTTTCACTTCCAAATGAATGTACAGCCTTTCATAGTACAATATCCTATAGTCTAATACGAGTAAGGTATGTTTGTATGTATGTATATATGAATGTATGTTTGCACACGTATCACAAAATCGGCTCGAACGCGATTTAAATTAAATTTAAATTAAAATTTGTGCAAATAACTTAGTTCTGGGATAAAATTAATATAAATACAAGTGTCTATGTCAGGAAAAATCTTAATTCGTAATAATCATAAATTGACGTTTTAATCTTTTAACATTGGTCGAATGGAGTTAAAAATCAAAACAAACAAAGAAACAAACAAACAATGAAAAACAGCGAAATGAACTGTCAAAGTGTAAATATGTGGTTTGCGATTGCAAGCCAGTTAGTAAATTATAAAATTGTACAATAATAACAATAGTTTAAGATTGTACTTGATATTGCTGATTATGAATATTGACATAAATGAAAGTTATGTAAAAGTATAAAACAATTATTTAGTTTGTATAATTGCAATTAAATTTTAAAATAAAACAATTCATAACTTTTATGAAATTAGCTGTTAGTCATATAGGTAGATTCCCTGTGTTACAAATTCAACATGTGGTTCAACAAATATACACCCGTAGGCCTACAATGAAATAGTCTGAAAGGCGAGTGAGCGAAGCGAACGAGCTCGTCTTGGTTAAGAACAAATCTTTTGCTACTTGTTACTTTACCGCACTGTCTGTAACTGATATTACAATACAGAATTGTTTAAGTGTTTACCGAGAAAGTGCTCGGTCCCCAGGTACTTAATGTTTAAATAAATAACAGTTATGTAAAAGTATGTAGAATTGCATTTGAATTTAAATCAAAAGCTTTAGCCGTCCCGTGTGTCCACGACCTTTAGCGCTGTTTTGACACACACTACCGAATTATAGGCTATACACGGTTGTCAAGGCGTTAATTTTTGTAACTGTCAAATAACCCCGTAATTTTAATCTGCGTCCCTCCCAGGCCGGTGCTCCATGCGGCCGCATGCCGCTCGGACTTGATCTGCTCTTACTACCTGAGCTGCGTTCCTCAACCCTTGTCAAATTTTCGTTGGGACAAGATGTTACCTCGTTAGCTGATTTAATCAACTGTAAAAAAGATTGGGACAAGATGTTACTGGTTTTCCAAGAAATTCGAGTTAGGACAAAATGTTACTGGGACAGAATGTTACCGAACCAACGGTTAGGGAGCTAGAGGCAATTAAATTTCATTTTTTGCTCCATAAAAATAACATGGGGAAAACTTTATCTGCCCATATCTCCGAAACCATTGATAAAAAAAAAATACTCAAGAATAAAAATGTCTTAAATTGATGATATTCTCTTTATAATAACATTAATTTTTTATATTGATTATTTTGCCAGCCATGCGTAAATGATAATTTTTATGAGTATAATGCTTTGAAACATAATTCAAGACATTTTTATTCGTGAGTATTTTTTAATTTAATGAATGGTGTTGGAAATATGGGCAGATAAAGTTTGTCCCATGTTATTCTTATGGAACTAAAAATTAACTTTAATTGCCTCTAGCTCCCTAACCATTAGGTTCCACTATAAATGCTAAAAAATAGAAAAAAGTCTTAAAATTACATGACAAAAATATGTGTTATGAAATTACATATTTTAAAAACATTACAAATTAATGTATACGCTTAAAATTTAGCGTTGGCCGCAATATTCTAAAAATGGTAAGAAATTTTGAGGAGTGAAATAGATACCTGATAGCAACAAAAAAAGTATAAGAGTCCCCCATAAGAAGTATACTGTCAGATATAGAATCAAAGTTAGCTATTGGATCACTTTAGGAAATTCACCCTGTATAATTTTTATTCAATTCAGCATCTTGAGCCTCTTCTCAGCTATTTATTGCGTGAATTGACTTTCATTGATTTTAATTTCTTTTTAGAGACTATGCATCCTTGTTGCATGTAACTCATATTACTTATATATTTTAGATTAAACTTGATTGAACTCGCCGATTTTTACCTTTGACGTGAGCTATTACTTGTAGTTAAATGCCAATAAAATCTTGAACCTTGAATGTTTTAGACTTTTCCACCGAGTGAGTGTTCTCGTGTATGTGACATGCGACGGAGACACGGGCTTCAGTCCGCCCCGGATCGTTTTATGTCTGGACGACCTGGTTCTTATCAATGTGATTATGGGTTCCCAAAAACAAAGCAAATAGTAAGAAGATCGAAATAATAGTGGTGTACAGATAAGATAAGATATTGTATAGGTAAGTCACGCACAAAAAATGACTCAGTTGGCATCCCCATATCCAAACCATACTAAAATACCATAAAGATGGCCATATTCAAAATGTCAACCTAAGATACCATCACGTAATTATCACCAGGTACGTATTTTCACATGTGATATTGTCGATATGAAAATATGAAAATAAACTGTCGGAAGGCAGTCATAAGAGACGATGTTTACACCGGTGGCTTTGGGGGGGAAGGGGGGGCTGTGATAGCGGCACAATATTGTGCGATAGACATCTGGCCCTGCCACAGTAATGCTGCCTTGATTACACCGACATGGCCGCAAGTGGAAACGCCAAACGCGAGAAGAATCGACGGAAATTACTTTTTGAATTCAGTTGTAAATTTTACTTAAATGGTATTATAAAAAATTTATTTTTATATAAGTTCTACTAATTTCTCACAAATTGATATTTTGTTAATTTTAAACAGATTATACGAAGAAGTTTATGTACGTTTCAATTTACAGAAAAACTAACAAGTAATCAGTTGTTAATAATATTATGAATACATTTTTGGAAAACATTTAAGGATGTTTATGTTTTACTGTAGTTATAGGTTTTAACAGTATTTAGAATTACAACTTGTTAGACCATTGTTTTATGATTATTTTGTTACGAATTGTAAATTACGTAGTTAAAAAAGTATAACATTGGTGTGTAAAGTAATGCAATTTAAAACAAATCAATTCTAAATATAGTACTGTAGTCGAATGTTTTTTGGACTTAATTTGAGTAAATAAAAGTAAGGATTTACTTCGTTTGAATATATTATTTAACATTCCTGCTTATCTGCTTAAAAAAAGAGAACATAAATTTGATTCTGATGGTAGTTTTTTTACCTTGCAAATTACTAAGTGGTTATTAAGGCAAGTAGATATGTTATAATACTAAAAGGTTATTGCGTAACACTCATATTAAACTATTAATTATTAAAATCTTAAATTTATTATACTAACCATCATAGAGCGGGATCTTCCTGGCTGGAATACTGGAGACTGCACGGCTGAATCGAGTGAATCATTTAGTTGAAGAATCGTTAAATAGAAAGTGTAATGAAAACTACTTTAAATGCTCACAATGATTAAATTTTATTTACAAACAGTACAGATAACATTAATTATATAAATATAACATCTGTCACTTTAGAAAACTAACAAAAACCATTGCGTAAAAGTTACTCTGAGCAAACTTTAGCATTACTACCTCCCAGCATCGGAAACATCACCATCCTCATATAAAATATAAAGTATCGTAGACATATACACTTCGGTAGTAAAAACATCGATGTGCCGTAACATTTGGTAACATTAATATGAGCAAAATTATTTACTTTGGTATTTTAAATATCTATGTACATTAAAAATCTAGGTATATTAGTGTCACTGCAGTGAAAAAATAGTAAAATACTAGTGTTTACATGCATTATCATCGTAAAATTTCTTGGATTAAAAAAATCTTACGTTTACATTTTGTGAATTCAGATCCCTTAAACTGTTACTTATTTCTTCGTCAATATAATAAAACAAAATTGCCAGCATTGTAGTTCAAAGAATTTAACTTGCTTCACATAAAGGTTTTAAACTGTGTTAAAATAATAATAGTAAATTGCATAACATATTGTTTTAGATTAAGGAAGCGTCTTGGATGTAGGCTGGAAATAATGTAAAAGAAGAAACAACTAGGTTACTGGTAGGAACTTTCCTTCGATAATAATACTGGAATTCATTTAATAACAACCCCAAAATTTCAAGTGACGTTTTGTGTCAAAAGAAAATAAAATCATGGCAAGTGTGTAAGAAGTTTTTGCTAGAAACATACTTACAACATGACATAGACTAATCGTCCAGTAATTATTCCTTTTTTAAACCACTAAACAATTGTTTGGGTCTACTCAATCCTTTAAATACAAGCATGTAACAAACTCATTTGTTCAACTGAATTCAACTTAGAAACCTCAATGTATGGAATCTCTCTGAAACCGAAAGGTAAGTACACAATAATAAACCATTGGTTATCGTACCAAACCTGTGATTATATGAACATTTACAGGAGAAGGGACAAGAATGGTTCACTAAGCTACATTGAAACATAAGTAGATATATCACATGGCGGCAGTGTATCCACATAAACACCCTGTTTATTTTATTTACAAAATATAACATGAAAAACAACATGCGTCCTTCATTTCCTAGTTTACAGAATCATTGAAAATTATAAACTAAGTAGTAGCGTACACAGCCAACCATAGTTTTTAAACCATTTCGATACGAACTTAACATCATTTTCTAACACACAATTAATCTCATAATGAGGTTATGCTTTATGAGGTACGAAATTCACATCTAAGGCTACGGTACTTTATTGTCATCTATGAAGAGACCACGAAAGAGTTCAAGGGTTATTAAAGTGCCATTTATGTCGTTAAATAAATTTTTAGTTTGCTTCTTATCGTGTTGTAAAGGTAGCATTATTTCATAACGTATATAGTGGGAATGACATGGAGAGAAAAAATGTTTAAAATGGGTGCCCAGCAAAAAGTCAAGGTAACTATCTATTGTTGAAAATGCTGTGTGAGTTCGGTTTATTGTATCGACTACGTATCGAATGAAAACGACAATTATCGTCTACACCATTCGCATTATAATGTATGTGTTGTCAGTCAATAAATAAATTAGTGGCACTCTTAGCAGATTTTTTATCATTTAGAGATTTTATATGATAACATTGCATTGCCACTCTATTCGTTATGAAATTCTGGTACGAAATCCTATTCTGGTACGAAATCCTTATTCAATGTTTTTCTTATTGAATATACAGAAGTTAATTTTCAAGACTCCAAGGGAAAAAAGGGCTAACCTCACGAAAATAAATTTTTAGAAGAGCAAAAAACCGGTTTTCAGGAATTGTGGGCCCTCTCATTGCTTTAAATATTATTTTATGAATTTTTTAAAACTTAATTTTATATATAATAATAACACATATTAAAGTACTTAAAATTACAGAGGTTACGGAGTAATTTATATCTAAAACCTCTACGTACAAAAATTCCTCTGTAAAAACCGGCTACCCACCATTTACTTGGAAATAACGTGCTAACCCTTCTGAATTGGTAATGTTAATAACTTGTACTTAATAGGTACTAAAATATTGGCACTATTCAGTAATGTAAAAATCTGTTTTTATTAAACTTAAAAAAAGTTCAAAACATGTTAGCATTATGAAAAATCAAAAGATTCCACTCTTATTTATACAACAAGATCGGAATTTTTCGAGCATGGTTTTCGTTTTAAGGCTGTTTTTGTAGGCCTGCGCTTTACACCTATCCCTTTTCCTTTTTTTGGCGATCTTTCTTTCTCCTCCTTATCCCTCAGTGGTAGTCCCTCAGTGGTGGTATTGAAGTAATTCTGGGTATCTTCCCCACAGAACTTCTAAAGACACTGAAGATTGTTGTACTTCTCCTTAGATACTCCAAATGACCCTAAAAAGTTAAGCTTTTCAAAATGCTCTTAAACTTAAAGGTTTTTTAAAAGTCGTTGGGAAACACTCACCACCTATTGATTGGATGACACCAGCGTTTATTTCAAAGACGATTCCAATTTTCTGTTCAGCAACTTGAGCAGATTTTAAAGATGAATTCCAAAACATTCATAACTAAATTTCGCATTTTTTAGTTAGTCCGTTTTTCCTTTGGGTCTTTGTTTTTTTTTTTTCCTAAAAGTAATTTGTATTTTGTCAAGGTTTTATTCAATTAGAATGATCTTTTCATCAGTTTGATCAAACTTGCAGCGTAACGGCAAATATACTTTGAGTTAATATCATAAAATACTTTTGAAATAAAATAAATTTAAGAAAATCCAAAGGCTAATTATTGAACATAGTAAAAATTAATGAGCTCAAATTCATAGCGACGATTTGGGCTCACTGCAATACTTCGGTGGCAATATGGCCTACACCATTAGTCATAATAATTCAACCTCATTGTGAGATCTTACATTTTTATAGCTCACTCACATTAAGTTTGTTGTGGTTTATAATAAATATAACAAGTGAGAGACACTGTCGTTGCTTCTATGAAACGGTCATAAAAAAGGTTCACTTGGTGCAGCACTTGCCAGAAAAATATTTAATTTTTTTAATACAGGAAGTATAGATGGTTTAAATGAAAAATTTTGATATTTTTTAGACTTAAATATGTTAAAGTTTAATCTACATTTGCTGTTAGGAGTTAAATCTTTCGACGAACCTGATGGCTTAGCGAGGCCCATCAGACGATCACATTTTCACAACAGCTGTGTAAAAAAGCGTACGGATCCTAACTCCATCTTCTTTAGACAAATCAAATCGATGGGCAAGTTATCAAATATTACAAAAACATAGATTACCAAATACTCTGAGATATACAAAATAATGTGTATTTATTACGAATACTCCTATACAACTAACAACCACAGCAACATTTAAACACATTTTGGCGCTAACACAACTTACTGATTGAGCTTTGCTAAAAACTCACAAAAACAACTATTTAAGCAGATATGGATATATAAAATATGCTTGAAATAGACAAAACCTCTTACGAAAATATACTTTTAAAGTATGATGTAAAGCACTTGATCCATTTATTAGATTCAAGGGACTCAGGCTAAATAAGAATTAACTATCCTTCCAAAATATTCATTATTCATTTTGTCATCACACTTTATATGATAAGTAAAAAATATAGAGATTGTTGTAGATTTGTGTAGATTCGACAAACCTGTATGGCTTTAACAATATAAATAGGGACACGTGTCAGGTTATAATCCCTGAAATGGCTTTTAAAATCAATACTTATACTCTATCCATTAAAACAAATAAATATTCACCAAAGATCATTTTATTTGTTTGAAATTAATATGTAAAAAACTGACATTATTGGTAATTTTAAATTTCAAATTAATTTATTCAAGAATAAAAACTAATTAAAACCAATCTATCCATCACAATTAAAATACCGTGGATTTGAATGTGAAACAAAATACTGAGATTTAGTTCTTTAATAGATTTTGTCATAAATGGTACGCAAAAACACTTATGATCTACACTTATTGATTATTAATAGATACAGTGCTATTCGTTGCAGTTTGTTAAATAATACTGTTAGTAAATAAAATTCAAATCAGATACTGTAATATGTTATTTTGCAGGAAAATACGTATTTTTCTTTATAAAACTGGTATAAGAAGCTATATTTAACAGTTTTCGTTGTATCAACTTTCAGGTAAAGATGGTAGCTGCGTTGTTGGTTTCAGTGCCATGATGGAGCACTGATTCCATTTTTGAAGGCGAGAGACTCTGACTTCCTTCACGTGACTCTACATAAATAGTTTCTCGATGTTGTGAAAAGTCTTTTAAAAACTGGATATGTAACATTTTTTGTTTTAGCCTATTTCAAGCGAGATATATCAGCAAGTTTAAAAAAAGCCTTTTAAAAATAGTCTTAAAATATTTGATATACAATATCTACATCCTCATTCCTGCGAAGAAATGCATATAAATAGTTTAACCGGACGTCGGTCGCCTCGGAGGGCCTAGACGAAACTCTCGTCAGACTTGATGTAGCCCTTGGTCTGGCCGAGCCTCTTGATCTTGGTGGTGAAGCCAAGGTCGATGGACCTCTTGCGGTCCTCGCGGCTCAGCACCCGCACCACGCTGCGCTTCAGCGACCGTCCGTCCATGGACAGCTTCTTCTGCGAGCTGCTGGTCACCGTCGTCGTCGTCGTCGTGATCGTGCCCTTCCTGTTCAGAGGATCCCTCTTCAGCGGCTTGAAACCGAGCAGTTTCCTAAACCCGTCTCGAAATTTGGACGACATCAAGTTATAAAGAATAGGATTGACTGCGGAGTTGAGATACAGCATGATTCTAGAGAAGTAGAGAATGTTGTAGTACTTGTCGACGCCGAGGGATGACACCACTTCCGGCGGTTCGAGGATGATCCAGAGGGTGAAGGCGCGGAAAGGGAGGAGACAGAGGAAGAAGGAGACGACGACGGTGCCGAGCATCATGACGACCTGGCGACGGTAGCGGAGGGCGCTGTGGGCGGAGGGGGCGACGATGCCGGGGTTGGCCATCAGGTGACAGGCGATCACGGAGTACAAGATGATGAGGATGGCCAGGGGCAGGCCGAAGAACAGCGAGATGGTCGACAGGAAGAAGAAGGCCGCCCAGAAGGTGTCAGCCTGGGTGAGGCAGACGGGCACCATGGAGCCGTCGAAGTACTCGACATAGCTGTACTCCGCCACGGCCAGGATCGGGCTACGGCACAAACAAGCGGAGGATTAGCGGCAAGGGTAACAGCTGTCAAGGTGTATACATATTAAGCATAATTCAACTTTTTATTCCTTTGAAAAATGTAACAGAGTACCAGAACTTTTTCCATCAATATGTTTAAATACAATAAGAGTATTCTCGCTATTAAACTGAAGATAATTTAATTGAACAAAAACATTTACTCGAGAATCACTGCTTCAATTAAACCAAAGTGGCATGGTATTTATTTTTAATATTGGAAATTTCTCAAATGCCTGTAAGTGAGAATGAGGCTGTACTTGCCAAAAGGTTGTCAACTCTAATTATGTGCAACCGTAGGCCTACTTAAAACATTTAAGACGGACTGGTCCGTTGCTAACCCCTCCCCTCCCAACCACCATACACACACATTCACACTCGTATACACACCTAGACAGACATACTGACTGCTGCCGGCACGTTATGTAGCATTGCTCACTCTCAGAAACTGGTGATATTAATATGAACGTAGTCTGGGAAAGTACACAAGTTCTGATAATTAACTAGAGCCTAATCAAACCTACTGGAGCACTAGAAGCTGCGTTAAAATGGGTGTGCTCTCACATAACCCGAGCGTGAGAGCTGGGTATTTTGATTTCATTATTAAAATTGACTATAAGACCCTGATAGTAATCACAAAATTATGATTGCAATTTTTTTCAATCCAAAGAAAGGCAAGGAATCAAAGGAAGGCAGCCATTTTATAACAAAGTACAACTGGTTTCCTTGTCTTTACTATTAGGCACCAGTGAATCCCCTTTTTTCAAAACTTGGTGTGTTCTGACAAGTAGTCCAATGCAGTTTCTCTGACGACTTCCATTAGGGGCGTCTCCCAAAAAAGTCTTGGGAAAAACCTCATTTGACTACGCCATATGATACATAATTTTAAAGGGCTTTGCATTCTGAGCAATTTAGTTCAAACTCGACATCAAAAGTATAGTGTATTTGGAGTTCTTGCATTTTAAAGAAACCTTAAATTTGATGTACACATTGACCTACGCTTACATTTAAGATTTCGCCCTCTACGATTTAGTGTCATAATCGTTTTGGGAAATGGGCTTTAAGGCTCGAAAGCAATTAGAAAAATTTTAGTTTTTTTATTGATATAGTTTAAAAGATCTTTATAAGACAACTATTTTAAGAAACACTTTAAAGACTTAAAGAAAACTTTTTTCCATCCTGAATTATACTAATTCATATCACAAAATAGTTTGTTGATAAAGAAATAACAGCCATTAGAAATTAGCTGAGTACGCAGGTCTGCTGCAACGGAAGTTTGCTTAAGGGGCATTGTCTGTTTTGAGGCATAAATATAAAAACAAAGTCCAACAATAACTACTTATCTTTGTAAGAAGAATCTTCCTTAAAAAATGTAACTTTCTTAAATGGTTATAGTTTTTTATTTGGGAATGTTTTAATGGAATTGTTCAAAATGTACGCTATTATCATTGACTATGTACACTAACGTAGTGTACATAGTCAATGCTATTATTTAACATCTAAAGGTATAGACAAAGAACAACACCCTTTCTTTTTTTTATTTTCTAATTTTTTTACCTTGGTTTGAAATACTTTTATCATTGAAAGTAAAGAGAAAGGTGGATAGTTTCACACTTCAAGTTTACTAGGCACTTCACACAAAAATCACGAAATTGTCCTACAATATAGCTAATATATGGATTATGTAAAGTAATAACAACTAAATTACGTTATCAGTCCAAAGAAAGACACAGTCAATGAACGGTAAAATAAAATAACCAAAATGTATATGATGAGGAATGCAATTCTTTACATTTAAGTTAAATAAAACTAAGATTTGATTTGAGTGCCAAGGCATTTTTTTACTGTGGTCAGAGCTAGAGCACATTTCGTTTGGGTATTATAATTAAAGATTCACATATATTTTGTTAATACTTTTTGATAATCTATATTAAATAATGTATAATTTTATATTTTCTTATTCACAGCAATGGGAAAAAGGAACTTAATTAGTGTAAAATATTCTCTCTTGCTCACAAACAAGGTTTTTTTCAACATTTGGAACCTCTAAACAGGCCATGCCTTAGAGGTCCTAATATTTTCTCAAACCTTAATGTACTTAGATAACCTTGTAAGAGATAAGGATATAGAAAATAAGTTTATTTGTAATTTAGTTCACAAGAGGACAATATTTTATGTTTTGTAAACCATGCATTTGTGTAATATATTATGTTTGTTTTGTACTGGTTTGGGAAAATAAATATTATTCTATTCTATTCTATTCTATTTAGATTTTGAGCCATAGTCCATAAGCTAAAGAAGATATAGAATAAATTAATGAAATAAGAAAATAAATCCGTGAAGCTAATCTTGGCCCTTTATAAACAAGAAAGAACCACGTAGACATTATAATTGAAATTCTGAATTATTTTTACAGAAAATAAAAACAAATTATGAAAATTTGGATTTAAAATCAAACAATATCCGATGAAAATTTTCTATAATATATAGGTTAGAACGAATTAAACAATGGAAAAGTATTGTCATATAATGCTGTATCAATGTTTTATATAATTTTAAAAGAAGGGATTATCTTCAGGGTCAGGTTTTATAATAAGAAGTATGTTATAAAATAGACTAGTTGTATTTTGTAAAATTACAGCTCAATATATTATTTCTATCTACAACATCTTTAAAATATATTAAATACTTTCTAAACAACAGTTTCTTTGGTTTTAATACATTCCTGACATATGTATACAACGTGCACAATGCAAAATTGAAATTAAATATTACTGTAATAATTTGACCAGTATGTTAAAGCTTAATCATACGTCACACTTTATAGACTATTTTATTTTAAGAATATTCAATTTTGATGTTGAGTTTCATTTATGTATACAAGCGATACAAAAACAACATAGTTAAGTTATATTTATTTAAAAAAAGCAACTGCAAAAACATAAAAAATAATGTTTATGATTCGTGTTTACAGTGGACTCTTGACGAAATATTCCAGTCTCTCACCTATACTCAAATTAAAGTTGTCCAGTTGATTATGAGCCCTGGGAACGTTATCAAATGATTATATTTGAACAAGACGTATTTAAAAAAAAATAATATAGGCATTTATGTAGTGGTGGAGTATCTAAAGTGATATTATTAATTCAAACATACAAACAAAGTCGAAAAATAGACTTGAAGTAAGTTTTAGAATGAATTTATGTTCTAGCTGCATTAGGTTTGATTTCAGCACGGTATTCATTTTGAATAAAATTATTTATGCTAAATTAGTAGAACAGAGGAAATAAATCAGTTAATATAATATAGCTTTTATTATTTTTAAACGTATTTAGTTTTCAAACTGTTGGAATTAAAACAGATATTATCAACGCAATATTACTTCATATTCTTAAGTACGGTACAATGTTTAATATTATTTAATCGTTTTGTTAAATTGAACCTTGATAGCTCCGTCTATAAATTGATGCCTATTTTAACCAATAGAATATGTTACCGGTACTGGATTATCTACAGAGTTTGGCAGTGAATATAATACCGAATAACAGTAAAATAATAACGGTATTATGTAACTGTAAAAAAAATTGAATGATTGCCATTATTGTCTGTAATGCGTCTTAGCAAACTGATGGTAAAATCCATCTTGTCAGTATTAAATACTATTAAAAATCAACTAACTTACAATTCTAAACAGTCTTGTAATTAAATATTACAAACAGTTGTAACATAAATATTATTTAATATGAACAAAACATGAATTCCTGTATATGTGTACGACATTAATATTAATATGACACCGAAAGTTTTTACATAAATACAGATGTATTAACTAAACACACATTTACAATACTGTACAAACAAAATTTACATATATACCAGTAAATCTTTTTAAGAGCAAAACCTGGTTAAGCCGCATAAGGAAGTAGCCATAAATATTATTCAAGATTAAACTGTTTCAAAATTTCACTTCCACAAATATAACTAATATTTTTACACAAACTAATAATTTGAATCCAAAATTGGTTCCAAGATTGATTGATAATTGATGTGATATAAAGATATTTTTTCAATCATCATGAGATAATACTGCCATATGTAATGCGAGAAAAATATTTTCACATTTCCTAAAATACCGTTTGTACTAAGAGTCAATGTTGTTAAATTTACAACCCAAAGTAATTTAATGTGTTCCATTGTTCTTTGCAAAAATATTAACCAGGTGACAATTAATTAATTGGTAGTACTTTTAACATTATAATGAACGAGTTTGAATTAAAGCTGAAAAGAAAGTGTAATCTTAGGAGTAACAATCAGCATTATAGAGAATACTCACTGTATTTTTTTCAATTTACCAAAAACTAATAATTTGACAAAAAAATTTTTTTGTTAGTTTTTGTGGGGGGGGGGGGGGGGGTTTGGGTGATTTTTGGGTTGGCCTAAGGAATATGTATATATTTCTTTTAGAAATTGTTACCGGCTTTATAGAATGTAGCGTGTTTTGTTGCAAGGTTGAATTAGTATTAAAATTTCTAAATATGCATAGTTAAAATTAACATTTTTCAAATGAGTATGCTTTATCATGCATACCCAAAAACTAGGTAATACTTAAAAAAGTGTTTACCGAAATGGAACAAATATCAACCAGTCATCTTATGATAATGTAGGGATGGTTTCTCAAGAATAAATTAAAATAGAATCTGGTCATATAAGACGAGTATGCAATAATATTCAAGTCCAGAAAACCTAATCAATATGTCGTAATAAGTATTTTTTTGCAGTTTTGATGCTCAAAAAAATTGATCAGCCAAAACAAAACAAACGAATCTTGTTAAATATGTCTTCAATAATACTATCTTCAATTATTGTAAACTATTAAGGTATTTTTAAGCTAAAAAAAAGATTTGTTTAAAGAAAACATGAACATTATTATGCCAACCCATAGGATAAGGCAATAGAATAATACAAAGGCAAGAAAACATCACACATAGTTGACATAGCACACATTTAGGACAATATATACAAAAAAGGAATGTCATTTCACTATCACATTCTACGCTAGCCAGGCCTGGACAGAGAGGGAGAGAGAACATCGGTGATGGACCGTCTACACGTAACTTTCCGGCGCACTGGTGTCCAGCTTGGCCTGGAGGTCGGAGCCTCTCTTGGAGAGGAGAGAGGACCTGAGGATGACGTTCTTGCGGAAGGAGCCGTTGGCGGTCGTGATGGTGCGGGAGTCTATGGAGGAGGACCTCCAGGAGAGGTCCGGGGAGGCGCGGTAGTGATGGGTGCGGGTCGAGGAGTGCGAGAACGTGGTGGTCAAGGTCATGGCATGCCTGAGCAGCAGCTCCCTCCTGGAGCGGCGGCGACACCCGCACAACGCGCGGAACCCGTGCCGGAACTTGGACGACATCAGGTTGTACAGGATGGGGTTGACGGCGGAGTTGGTGTACTGCATGATCCGCGAGAAGTAGAGGATGATGTAGTACCGCTCCATGCCGAGGTTGGGCATGGTGTCGGGCAGGATGACGATGCACAGGGTGAGGATGCGGAAGGGGAGGAGGCAGAGGAAGAAGGAGAGGACGACGGTGCCGAGCATCATGACCACCTGGCGACGCGCGCGCTTGTTGCAGCTCTCGGAGGTGGAGCAGGTCTGGGGGTCGGCCATAAGATGACGCGCGATGACGGCGTACAGCACCACCAGCACGACCAGCGGCAGCAGGAAGAACAGAGAGATGATCATCAGGAAGAAGAAGGTCCTCCAAGCGGAGTCGACGGGCGTGAGACAGACCGCGACCGGCGAACCATCCAGGTACTCGGTCCTCTCGTAGCTGGTGATCCACACGATGGGGCTACAACACAGACACACGCACAGTCACGACAACCCCTGCCCGCCATCACATAGCCTACACTACACAAGCTCATCGTAAATGACTCCGAACATGACCTGCCCCCACCTTCCAACTACCTTCCAACCTTCGTGTGTTGACATTCGGTTGCACATTCCGTTTGCTTTGTTATACAAAAATTCAACAAATACAATAGTAGTTTATGCAACAATTGTATTATGTTTACGAGTAAAGTCAAATACAGGGTGTCTCCGATCTCTCTACCGTCCTCTTAAAATATTATTCCTGACTCAAAAATGTCATATTAAAAATTTCCAAAACTCCATAGTTAACCATACAGCCACAATTTTGTGTTTAAGAATAATTTTTAATTTAAGAATGATTTGTTGTAATAAGTTAAACTTGGTATACATCTTTTAAAGCAAAGATCAGATGAAGAAAAATAATAATTTTTTACAATTCATATATTGAAAATGGCGGCTGTTTCACTAATTAACCTTAAATTGCATAAAAACTACATAGGGTGGCAAAGTTTATTTTCTTATGTGTTTTGTGAACAATTAATATTTAAAATCCAACGATCCAATAATTGTCTTAATTGGCTAGTAAATAAGCGAGTAAGAGAGATTTCAATACAAGTAGTCGAGTATCTGAGCGGGTTGCCATACTCAACAATCGATCTCAAACCAAAACTGCTCCAGGGGAAGCGGTACGACCGTGACTCGTCTCAGATAAATCGCTCTATATCGCTTATTTATGAGTCGATGTCCATAATATTTACATCGTTGGGTTTTTAATTACATTTGATATCAAACGCCTATAAATAATATTATTTATAAATAATTGTTTATAAATATAATATTATAAACAGTTATGATATTATAATAAAATAGTATAATATTATTATAAAATAATAATATTTTATATTAATACAACCTAAACTTTGCTGTTTTGTGTAGTTTTTATGAAATTTAAGGTTAAAGATTTTAAACAGCCGCAATTTATAAAAATATAAATTGTAAACAAAATGGCGGCTTTATGGTTAACTATTGAGCTTTGGAAAATTTAAATATGATATTTTGGCTTGTCTTTAGGTTAGGAATAATACCTTAAGAGGTCGGTAGAGAGATCAGGGACACCACGTATATGCGAGACCCTCAAATGCATGTTTTCATTACAAGTGATTGATTATTGTAGGCCTACTTTAGTTTTTTTATACTGGTTATTAACACGATTATTTAGTGATTATTAGTGAAAAGATTGATTTAATACAAGCCACTCAAATAATTTAAAATTTAATATAAGAAATCTAACCCAAATCAACTTAACTCATTTTTATAATAATCCTTTTTCTCAAGCCCTATACTTAATTTATTTCAAATGATTATTAAATCAAGAATTACTAAATTAAGGACCTATTATGATGTGATTGAAAGTTTCCTTTAGTCTCCAATTCAAAGCAGATCGTTGAGCTACTAATAGTTTAACGACCTGCATCGAACTGTAGACTAAAGGTAACTTTCAACTATAAATAGACTTGTTTCAGACTTTTTAAAAGCAACGAATATAATGAGTAGTAAACAATTATTAGAATAGTTTTAGCATAGTCAGTGGTTTTAGTCTTCAGTATCAAAACCCCCAAGAAAAAAAAAAATTAACTAATGCATCAATCTGGCGTGGCTAATTTGTATGCTTGTATGGGCTTTTACTTTTTAAAATATATTTACAATTTAATCCCTTTCAAACGTCATCCTCACAAGAGTCGCAGTTGAGAGTGCCGAAAGCGCTCGTGGTAAAAATCTACAAAAGTGTCGCCATACGAACCACAATTCACCAAGATTATGTGTGATTATGTAAGACTTCGCCTTACGGATCACCATCCTCAAAATGAATTTATCCAAATTAATTCATGTGAGTTGTGTACAGATCCGGGATTGGAGCTGGTTGAAGGATTACGATTTAATGAGCTTAATTTCACTGCTTTTATTGGATTCAATATTTTTTTATGACAAAATGATAACATTATAATGCACAATCCCTCCCACCCTAAAATGTGCTTTAATTAGTATGTGCAGGCTACAAATTCTATGTTCAGTTGAAGTAACAGATATAATTTTTTTCCAAATGATTATTGTATGGCATCTACCTCAAACCCCCCCCCCCCATCCAACCTTAAAAAAATATGCCTACATGAGGGGCCTTACAAACAAACTCTGCCACTTGCTACAAGAAGCAACTCGGCGGCCCTGATTAAAAGTGTATTTAATATGTTATTCTTATTCTTCTTGTTTACTTTAAAATACAAAGTGAAATTCTTAACTACAATATCCGATTTAAAGGCGGAAAGACAATGCCGAGTATACAGGGTGAACAACTTATCTGTGTCTTCATTAGCACAAAAAAAATATATAAAAAAAAAAAAAAAAATACTTTAAATGGGGGAATTCATATAATTTTTTATGACAACAAAAATATGAAATCCATTTTGTTGTATATGGCCGTCATTTCCCTATATGGCGGCTAACATATATTTATCAAAGAAAATCCTACATTTTTTTGTTTTTAGAATTTTCATGCAATTTTAAAACATTTTTATTCTTTAATGTTTCCCCCTAAACTAAACCGTTTACACACAAATTTCATTTTCACCCCATAAGTATTACACGAGGAAATACTTTGAAATCGATTTTCTCTGAAAAGGTTGGGTTAAACAAACATGTTGAAATCTAAAATCACATGGAAATGTTAATCTAATTTTATTAATAAAAAAATTTTGATTTTGACATTTTAAAAAAATGACTGCCTTATTGGAAAAATCTATCACTCAGTTTATTTATTTAAAATATTACGTGTTCAAAACTAAAAGGATCTTTTATGAACTGCAATAATAGTATATGTTTATTGATTATTATTAATATTTTTATTAAATGTACTAAAAACTATTTTTGACTAATGCATTCCCAATAATCGGAATGTGCCGATTACGGAAAATGTTTAAAAATTAACTAAATTCATTATCAGTTGCCGTTTACTAACATACTGTAGATGTTACTTCTTTAATACTTTTGTCAAATTCTTCACTATGAATCAAAATAAAACACTGTGCTAAGTATATGACATTAGAGAGGAGCATGTAGTAGGGGTGGGCAGATCATGTCGAAAATTTTTTTACATGAGCTTGTGGATTTAAATACATCCAGAAACTTATACTATACAAGGTACTCATGGTATATGCGGACAAAAATTTAAAATAAAAACGTAGGATTATAATGAAAAACATTAATATTATTGTCAACATTTAAGAGAATTTTCATTTACAAAAAGTACATCACACTCAATATCAAAATAATTACTTATGCAACAGTAACAAAAATAAATTGTCAGCATTAATTTTGAAATTTATTTTCTTTAATAAAACAAAGGTGCATTTTTATTTCATTAGATTGAAACTTATTTTTCAATTAAACTGTTCATCTAGAAAGTTGTCGCTGAAAACAATAAAATGCATAACTTTCAACTGCATTTAAATTATTTTATTATTATTTAAAAATATAACCAAAATATGCGTATATTCTTGGTTAAGACAGTGACTTTTAAAGACAGTATGAAAGAGAAAAATCACAAGAAAAAACAGCGGTATTATTAGCAAACTGCTAATATATCTAATATTTACTGCATTATTAAGTAAAAAAGTTAAAGAATATAATTGTTGGTAATATTTTGCCATGTACATAGAATAAATTAATTCAAAATGACTTTGTAACATATTGAAAGCGAGTATATCTAAGTTATGTTGAAAATAGTAATAAAAATAAATGCACATGTTTCCTTTTATTACTAAAACTTACACCTGAAATCCCACCTACAGGTAATAATGCAGGTGAAGTGTCACAGGTAAATTAATAAATAACTTTATGTTTTTGTTCAACTTAAATTTATGAGATGTTTGTCCCAAACAAAATGTTGGAGTAATGGAAGTGAAATGAAAGAGAAGAAGATACGCCATCAGAGATACACCTGTAGTGTTAGCTTATGTAAGTTGAGATATAAAATATAAATGCAGTAGAGAAGGTAAGCACAGAGAGACAAGGACAAAGGATTGGAGCAGACAAAGTTGACGATTTATGTTTAATTACCTCAGTAACGAAGAAGTTCCTTTAATTGGTTCATGAAATATTTCTTTGATTAAGCCATAAACTGTTAGCAAGTAATATTAGAGTTCGTTAACTAGATTGAACAAGTTATAGTTTGGAACAAACAACTTGGAGAAAAATGTTAGTGTCAGTTATGTACATTGACAAAGATCAGAAGTTTCAACCTTCAAGGAATAATTACGCAATCGGTTACAAGGGATATTATTATTTTTCAACATCAACTCAACATTTTTAAGTATACGAATGAAAACTAACGATTCCTCCTGTCTTATTTCAACTCAATGATGATTCAAAACTTTTCTTTCAAATATGGCATAAGAATATTTTTATGCAATAATTAAAAACTTATTAATATATAAGTAAATATAAATCGTTGTTACTCTGTAGTCTACGAGTACGTTTACAATATTTACATTACATTTCTATACTATAAGTTAATACATTTCTAAATCTAATGCTAATAACTAAGGATTATACATAAAATACAATATGTAGCGGTTACATTCAGAATAAAAGAGATAGGAAACGGATAAGTGTAAAAGTTTGCTATTTATTAGAGATAAACTGTACAAATTATAATGTGATAGGCCTATACAATAATATCATAACAGCTTTTGTTAAAAATGATTTACATTTTAATGAATACTTACTAGCTTAATTCCTTATACAGTAGTTATTATTCTAGACGAGTGATGTGCAATTTATCTTTTAGGCTCATTTTCATTTATTTATGAATAAACACGCGTTATACTTCATTACGTTGTTAACGCCAATTTCAACAAATAATAAAATATTTTAAAACGATTTCTATCGTTTTAGGTTCACAGATAAATATTGGACAAAGACGGTGAAACAACTAGAGATCTAAGATCCATTACACCTTATTCATATTGTATAGATGTGTCAGTCAAAACCTGATGGGATTTAACATCCTCTTAAGTACACATAATGCACAAACTAGGAAAAAACCTCTACAATTTATATCAATTTATAATTATAAATAAAATTTAATTACATATAATAAATTAATTAAATATATTTAATTATATAATATAATTCTACCATTTATAATTTATATACAATGTATTCCAAGTCAATTTAAAATTCCGATCATAAAATTGTTATAATTTTATTTTTAAACTGAACTTTGTTAGTATCTTCAATCTTCTACTGAAATAAACATAAAGCAAGTTTGTCCATGTGACTTATGCCACTAAATACATAAAAATAATAAATGAGCTAGTTATGTACAGTTTGAAAATAGAATAATTACATTTTAAGGGTGCATAGTTAAGTATTTGAAAGTAACATATAATAATAA
This sequence comes from Neoaliturus tenellus, assembly GCA_030545055.2. Taxonomy (NCBI): domain Eukaryota; kingdom Metazoa; phylum Arthropoda; class Insecta; order Hemiptera; family Cicadellidae; genus Neoaliturus; species Neoaliturus tenellus. The sequence goes on along the minus strand of CM061531.1, from coordinate 65,818,546 downwards.
ATAAAGCCTGTATGGTATACTACTGTATTTTATTCTGTGTGTGCTATGATGGTCTAGGTTCGTTTAGTTTGCATTTCAGCCTACCTTAAGGAAACATTAAAAAACATAATACGTTTACGTAACGCTTGTGTGATACTATCCACCAAGTTTGAAATCCCATTTTCGTTAACATTATAGCTACGTGAGTGCATTAAAAAAATGTAAATCCATATTCAAACATTCATTACTAAACCAAAAATTTGTGCTCTATCCTGTGGTTTTGATAATTACAGCTACGCAATGCTATTATACATACAATTATATTGGATAGGACCATCAGGAGCTTGGTCCATGTCATAAACACCACATAAAATACACATAGGGAATAGTCACAGGTACTCTTTGAGAGGATCATGCAAGTACTGTTTGATATTTAAGCTAGTACGTGTCGTTTTGGATCAAGTGAGAAAAAGCCACGAGTGATTGTGTATTTGATAAACAATTTAACAAGTACTTTTTATAAACGATTTTTAATCATTCAATTGGGTTACTTATTTGTTTGAGTTTACCCCTGCAGTGTTAAATTTTCAAAAAATAAAAGTAAACCCTTATAACTGCAATAACTTTTAAAAGTATTAAAATATGCAAGTATTTATAGAAAATTGTAAGATATATCGTAATTACGTTGTTAGGATTAGTGGAATTGAATGTACGTTTTTGCCTTAATAGATGGCATGTTAGTTTTGTGTATTATGAGTTAGTTGAGCTTTAAGATGTTTTCTAAGACAAAAGTGTTAGTCACGTAAACACAAGTTTCTTATAGGCTACAAAAATATTTGATTATAAAAATCAGACAAAATCTTCTAAACTTGCCAAATTTTACAAAAATATAAACCTTCAAAACATAAAAAATGTACTACCAAAAAATCTAAATAATAACTATTAGCATGTTGGAAATTATTTATGTATTTCGATATGATTCAAAATTTTAAGATTTATTACCTAATATTTCAAAAACCAATTAAAGGACCTCTTTCTAATTACTTTTAGTGAGGGATAGAAAAAAAGAAACCGGGAAAGGAATGGAATAAAGCACAATACAGCAGCGTGAAAGCGAAGAGAGAAGGGTAGTGAGTGAATAAAGAATTTCCGTAGGTATACCTGGTGAAGAGAGCAGCCAGCGCCCAGGCCAGGAGGCAGATGATCATGGCACGAGTCTTGGTGCAGACGTACCCCGCCTTGAGGGGCTCGCAGATGGCGTAGTAGCGCTCGAAACTGATGGCGAGGATGGTGAGGACGCTGGCGTGAGCGACCGTCAACTCGATGAACGGCACCGCCTTGCCTGCAACATGAGACACTACCATGAGATGTGGGACAGTATGGCGTAGTATCTCTCGAAACTGATGGCAAGGATGGTGAGGAAGCTGGCGTGAGCGACCGTCAACTCGATAAACGGCACCGCATTGCCTGCAACATGAGACACTACCATGAGATGTGGGACAGTATGGTGTAGTAGCTCTCGAAACTGATGGCGAGGATGGTGAGGACGCTGCTGGCGTGAGCGACCGTCAGCTCGATGAACGGCACCCCCCTTGCCTGCAACATGAGACACTACCATGAGATGTGGGACAGTATGGCGTAGTAGCGCTCGAAACTGATGGCGAGGATGGTGAGGACGCTGCTGGCGTGAGCGACCGTCAGCTCGATGAACGGCACCCCCTTGCCTGCAACATGAGACACTACCATGAGATGTGGGACAGTATGGTGTAGTAGCTCTCGAAACTGATGGCGAGGATGGTGAGGACGCTGCTGGCGTGAGCGACCGTCAGCTCGATGAACGGCACCGCCTTGCCTGCAACATGAGACACTACCATGAGATGTGGGACAGTATGGTGTAGTAGCTCTCGAAACTGATGGCGAGGATGGTGAGGACGCTGGCGTGAGCGACCGTCAACTCGATAAACGGCACCGCATTGCCTGCAACATGACACACTACCATGAGATGTGGGACAGTATGGTGTAGTAGCGCTCGAAACTGATGGCGAGGATGGTGAGGACGCTGGCATGAGCGACCGTCAGCTTGATAAACGGCACCGCATTGCCTGCAACATGAGACACTACCATGAGATGTGGGACAGTATGGCGTAGTAGCGCTCGAAACTGATGGCGTGGATGGTGAGGACGCTGCTGGCGTGAGCGACCGTCAGCTCGATGAACGGCACCGCATTGCCTGCAACATGAGACACTACCATGAGATGTGGGACAGTATGGCGTAGTATCTCTCGAAACTGATGGCGAGGATGGTGAGGACGCTGGCGTGATCGACCGTCAACTCGATAAACGGCACCGCATTGCCTGCAACATGAGACAATACCATGAGATGTGGGACAGTATGGTGTAGTAGCGCTCGAAACTGATGGCGAGGATGGTGAGGACGCTGGCATGAGCGACCGTCAGCTCGATAAACGGCACCGCATTGCCTGCAACATGAGACACTACCATGAGATGTTGGACAGTATGGCGTAGTAGCGCTCGAAACTGATGGCGAGGATGGTGAGGACGCTGCTGACGTGAGCGACCGTCAGCTCGATGAACGGCACCGCCTTGCCTGCAACATGAGACACTACCATGAGAAGTGGGACAGTATGGTGTAGTAGCTCTCGAAACTGATGGCGAGGATGGTGAGGACGCTGCTGGCGTGAGCGACCGTCAGCTCGATGAACGGCACCGCTTTGCCTGCAACATGAGACACTACCATGAGATGTGGGACAGTATGGTGTAGTAGCTCTCGAAACTGATGGCGAGGATGGTGAGGACGCTGGCATGAGCGACCGTCAGCTCGATAAACGGCACCGCATTGCCTGCAACATGAGACACTAACATGAGATGTGGGACAGTATGGTGTAGTAGCTCTCGAAACTGATGGCGAGGATGGTGAGGACGCTGCTGGCGTGAGCGACCGTCAGCTCGATGAACGGCACCGCTTTGCCTGCAACATGAGACACTACCATGAGATGTGGGACAGTATGGTGTAGTAGCTCTCGAAACTGATGGCGAGGATGGTGAGGACGCTGGCATGAGCGACCGTCAGCTCGATAAACGGCACCGCATTGCCTGCAACATGAGACACTACCATGAGATGTGGGACAGTATGGCGTAGTAGCGCTCGAAACTGATGGCGAGGATGGTGAGGACGCTGCTGGCGTGAGCGACCGTCAGCTCGATGAACGGCACCCCCTTGCCTGCAACATGAGACACTACCATGAGATGTGGGACAGTATGGTGTAGTAGCTCTCGAAACTGATGGCGAGGATGGTGAGGACGCTGCTGGCGTGAGCGACCGTCAGCTCGATGAACGGCACCGCCTTGCCTGCAACATGAGACACTACCATGAGATGTGGGACAGTATGGTGTAGTAGCTCTCGAAACTGATGGCGAGGATGGTGAGGACGCTGGCGTGAGCGACCGTCAACTCGATAAACGGCACCGCATTGCCTGCAACATGAGACACTACCATGAGATGTGGGACAGTATGGTGTAGTAGCGCTCGAAACTGATGGCGAGGATGGTGAGGACGCTGGCATGAGCGACCGTCAGCTCGATAAACGGCACCGCATTGCCTGCAACATGAGACACTACCATGAGATGTGGGACAGTATGGCGTAGTAGCGCTCGAAACTGATGGCGTGGATGGTGAGGACGCTGCTGGCGTGAGCGACCGTCAGCTCGATGAACGGCACCGCCTTGCCTGCAACATGAGACACTACCATGAGATGTGGGACAGTATGGCGTAGTATCTCTCGAAACTGATGGCGAGGATGGTGAGGACGCTGGCGTGATCGACCGTCAACTCGATAAACGGCACCGCATTGCCTGCAACATGAGACAATACCATGAGATGTGGGACAGTATGGTGTAGTAGCGCTCGAAACTGATGGCGAGGATGGTGAGGACGCTGGCATGAGCGACCGTCAGCTCGATAAACGGCACCGCATTGCCTGCAACATGAGACACTACCATGAGATGTGGGACAGTATGGCGTAGTAGCGCTCGAAACTGATGGCGAGGATGGTGAGGACGCTGCTGGCGTGAGCGACCGTCAGCTCGATGAACGGCACCGCCTTGCCTGCAACATGAGACACTACCATGAGATGTGGGACAGTATGGTGTAGTAGCTCTCGAAACTGATGGCGAGGATGGTGAGGACGCTGCTGGCGTGAGCGACCGTCAGCTCGATGAACGGCACCGCTTTGCCTGCAACATGAGACACTACCATGAGATGTGGGACAGTATGGTGTAGTAGCTCTCGAAACTGATGGCGAGGATGGTGAGGACGCTGCTGGCGTGAGCGACCGTCAGCTCGATGAACGGCACCGCCTTGCCTGCAACATGAGACACTACCATGATATGTGGGACAGTATGGCGTAGTAGCGCTCGAAACTGATAGCGAGGATGGTGAGGACGCTGCTGGCGTGAGCGACCGTCAGCTCGATGAACGGCACCGCCTTGCCTGCAACATGAGACACTACCATGAGATGTGGGACAGTATGGTGTAGTAGCGCTCGAAACTGATGGCGAGGATGGTGAGGACGCTGCTGGCGTGAGCGACCGTCAGCTCGATGAACGGCACCGCCTTGCCTGCAACATGAGACACTACCATGAGATGTGGGACAGTATGGTGTAGTAGCGCTCGAAACTGATGGCGAGGATGGTGAGGACGCTAGCGTGAGCGACCGTCAGCTCGATGAACGGCACCGCCTTGCCTGCAACATGAAATTGTGGTTTACATGACGATGTAAGCAATAAAAGATATCAATTGGTTCGTAATAAATGAATACAAACAGTGAGTTGTGAATTAAAGGCTTGCAAAAATTTTTTCAAGTTCCAGACAATTTAATGTCGTTGTAATTGTCCGATTAAAATTAGTGGCCATTTTTTTTTAGTTATATTTTTTAATTTACAGTTTTCGACATTTGAGTCATATCCTCTAAAATAAGCCCAACATTTTGCGAAGGCCACATTTTTTTTCAAAAAAGATTTTGATTTTTTTATGGATTGGAGGTGGTCCCATGAGGGGGAAAACTCAGTTTCCGTCCTACAGCCCTTCAAAGTTCTCCTTTATCCTTAAGGACATTTCAAAAAGCTCAAAATCTGCCGATAACTGGAGACATTAATCAACGTCTCATATTTCCAAGCTGTGATTCATTAACTTTAAAATAAGTGCAACACTCCTCGATCTTTGACTCAGCGAACAAGCACATCGTGGGGACGAGTAAGTTGAGCGAATAGTCAATAGTCAATAGTCAATTCTTTATTGTACAATACGCCTGGTACAGGATTACAAATGTAATACACAAGCTGGTACATGGTCAGTTGTATCTACATCCAAGCTACTCTAGTTTAATCTTTATTCCTCTGTAATAATAATATACAGTACATAATAATAATAATAATAATAATAATAATAATAATAATAATAATAATATAGAAAAGAAAATCAAAACATCATTAAATAAACATAAGATAAATCAATATTCAGAACTTATCCTCAATAAATGAGTCAACACTATAGTAACATTTTTGGATTAATGCCTCTTTCAATTTATTTGTGAAACCTTTGAAATTTAAACTTTTAAATAAATCAGGTAAATGATTATATATTTTTAATCCCATGCACGGGAATGAATTGGATATTGAAAGATTTTGTTGTTGTTCCTTGTTTGATAGTGATAATTTGATTTGTGTGCCTCAAAAATATTTAAATTTGAGTGAACAAATTTAGCTATTTCAAAGATATTGAGACAAGGTAATGGTAGGATAAAATATTTTGTAAAAATAGATTTACAGCAAGTTTTTTGCTTTAAACGAAATATTGTCCTAATGATGAATTTCTGGCAAATGAATACTGGTTAAGTTGAGCGAAACTTAAGTTACAAGGTTTACAAGTTAACCAAGCAAAAGCTTGGCTACTTCTACACTTTATTTTAAAACTGAGAATGATTATAAAACATCCTTTTCTAATTTACCAATTTAAAATATTCGATAAAATCCAATATTCCTAAACCTACATTCAGTTCAGATCAATACACGTATACACTTTATTATACAGTTCATTACAAGAGCAGGAAATGTGGTAAGATCATTAGTGATGTTGGTTTTGTGTGGAGTATGTTAATGGCACCGGAGGCGGGCTTATCTTAAGCTTTATACGTGTTGCCTGATTATAAATTTCTTAAACATAAGATTTTAAACCATATATAAATAAGGAGTTGAAAAGCTTCAAAGGACTTACTTTCACAACACTAATCAGCTAATTTTATTTGATATATTTTAGTTTTATGTTTTTATTTCATTAAACTATTGAAACCTCTAGGTAGTAAGCTCGACCTCGACAGTCGTAGTGGTTTAGGTTACATCTATTGTCCAATCACATCCTTTGACAGTGAATGCACAACTTAGTCAGTGTGAATATAGGTCGACGCCAACTTATAAATTTTGAATCAGAATTTTGTCAGACGGCTAAAATAAAATTGTTCGTTATATAAACGGATGAAAACCAACACAATATTGAAAATTCCTTTCAAATTATATTAATTTTGGTGTTTTTCTGCATTATTTGGATTTAAAACATTAGAGAAATTCCATAGAATCACTTGTAGGCGATTCAAAATTAAATAAAAGTCCAACTACTACTGTCTGTACGTTTTATTTCCTTTATGAGGTAACCTCATATTGGCTCCCCCTACCCTCACGGGTAGTCCGTACCTAGCGTGAGCCTCAACCGGACCAGTCTTGCGACCAGGGGAGTTATGGAACAGTAGTCCCAAATCACATTGAGGCGGATTAGACCCCCACAAAACCCGGAATTCACTAGGCCTGTGGTACTCAACCGGCGGTGAACCCAAAATGACCATCCGCTGTGAGTGACAGTGGCACCACTACCCATGGTACTTCTCAGCTTTCGTTTGTGAGCAACGCCCCCAGATGAGGCTGGAGGGCCCCCCACAGCCGAAGCTGTGTGCCGAGCATATCGACAACCACTACCCCCTCGAGTCCAACCCAATATCCGGACTGGCCGAAGCCAGGGGCTTGAACCGGATCCCGAGGTCCCCATTTTAGGTTTTACTTGGGTCATGGGTGGATCCCAAGCGGAATAACTAGGTCACTGGAAACCCACACGCCAAAGGCGCCGGCTGCACTGCAACCATACCCGAAGGCAAGGAAGCCCCAGATCCCCGACATCCTGACTCATTCCCTCCCTTTTGGGGGGAGGCTGGAGTGAGACACCCAGTAAGCGCGCGATTGACACAAGGCCACCTCCGCCAGGGCTCGGAACAGCCGAAGCTGCCCTACTTCAGTTGATAAAGGGAGCCACGCCCGTTACCCAACTCAGTGCTTCGAGCTGGGATTGGGTAGTGGACAACCCAGTTCTAGGGGTGCAGGCCCTGAAGTACAACATGCACCCCACAACTACTACTGTGCGTTATAACTTAACACATAACCTCAAACGCTCAAAAGTAAAAAAATTATAAAAAATAAAGGGGCAGAAAATTTTTTTAAAATATTTCCTATATTATTTGTTATCTTTTTTAAATTTTCGTTGACTAAATCACGAAGAATACTTTCACTTCGGGTTTTGGCAAGTAATGAAAAGGGCAAAGACTTGTACCCTGGACTAAATCCAAGTTGAACATTTCTTGAACTGTTTCCCGCTGGGACTAATCTAATTAGGGACTTTTAATTTCTTAAGATTGTTTTAGTTCTTACACCTTCGAAAGTTCATTAGAATCTTGTTAAGGTAATGCTACGCACCTTCTGAAAAATATGTTTTACTTTAAAACAAATAAACAGTTAAATAAATACAAAGTTACGCCTGTGGAGTTACGCCTGTAAATTGCAGCTAGCTACACTATAGGCACAACTGTACGTAAGGTTAACCAACTGAAGGCGTTGTAATAATTGTTGCATTTGATTACATTCTGTTTAACTTTCTTAATTACTAAAACAAAACAAAAACTCGTGATAAAAAATGTAGTCTTTATACAAGTCATATTATTTTTACAAACTGTTTGAAACATATCTCGAAACCACTATGATGTTAAATACCTGCTGGAGTGTAAATTTAAATCACGCGAATCTCGTAACCATTTGAAATATAGTTGCATTTGACCAATAAAATTTTTTACACCTTCAACAACCATATGTGAGATATGTCATATGAAGTTGTAAGTTACAAGTGATATTAATAAAGTAGATAAAATTTGTTAAGGCCTAATCTATCTAACTTAAATACAACATACTCAAATTTTTTGTTTGGTTGTAATGTCCAACTCGGTAAAGATTTTATTATATTGTAAAACAAAAAGCCTTTTGTTGATTCTCTACCTGTTATTTATTCAATATAGGAGAAAAGCCTTGTATATTACCCTATTCCAAAATTTAAAAAAAAGTTATTTCCAAGTTTTATTAAAGCTATTAGTTGAATTTATGTATGGCAAGGCTTATTTTATTTTTATATTCGTTATGTATTTCGGTTTGATAAAAATATATAGGCCTATATCAAACATTTGCGCTACACGAGAACCTAACTTTAAATTACATTATGTTAGTGTGCTTAAGCCAGGTGCATTATTATTAAGTCATTTGTGGATTCTTGGGCCGTTTGTTTTGTTTATAATAATAAACTAATGAAATTTGAGTAATAACCAAATAATTTACATTTGGAAGAATTTGTTCGTTTATAATTTTTTATACATTTATTATTGAACGAAATTGTATTGAATTAAAATAAAGTAGAGTCAGGAAATTTAGAATACCCAAGGAAAATAACATCATTCTCATATTGTATATTGGAACGCCACTGCTGTATAGTTGACAATAAAATCTTATTCTTGATAGTAAAATGTTATAACCCAATTTGGCAGGAAAATTGTGTTCAAAGGCTCAAACAGCTCAATGGTCCAAAGAGCTAATGATCAAACATTCTTCTGCCTTCAATAAGATAATCAAGAAATACGAATATAAACTCTTCCTACTTTTTGTTCTGCTTAGCTCAATATTTGATGAACAATTAAGTCTACTTTAGGAAAAAAATAGATTTTTAAAATCACTTTTTTTGCTATCAAGAAGTACACAAATCACTTCAAGAATTTAACCATATTACTGTAGATCTTATTACTCTGAACCTGTGCAGTTTCTAGAGTTAAGAACATTAACTGGTTTTATATAAAAAAAAAAAAAAAACACCATTTGCTTTCTTTTTCATCGTTGTATCCGTTTCTTATGTAAATAAATTTGTTCTCACAAAGTGCATTGCTCGGCAAGAACCTTTGATTCCTATTTTTTTTTTTTTTTTTTTTTTTTTTTTAAATTCGTTGTTTTTCGTACCATCATATCAATTAAACCTAACAAGTTTTTAATAAGAGCCATTTTATTTATACGGTCATTCTGGCAAAAAAAATCAATTCAGCCAATTTAAAACATGTTTCAATGTTGCTTAAAACTATTTTTGTTACTGAGTTGTTATCAAATTTGTGGAAACAATGTCCTAAATACAAAACAAACTATGAGTAATATACATTTTAATATTAAACAATCAGTGCAAGTTGCACTTTGATACGATAAACCTCCGAATTATAAAATTATATTCAAGAATTGTTTTTAAAACCGGTAGTTTGAGCACACAATAAATAGTGAATTTTCCGCGAGACCTCTCGTCCTTGAAGACTGTACCCATTCCCTGGCGGGTGTTGAGGCGGCGGCGGCGGCAGCAGGGCGCGATGACTGCAGGACAAGGGCTCCATTAGACGGGTCTCCCGTGCTAATTAATGACCTGTGCGGTGGTTGTCTGCTTGTTAGCAGGGATTGTGCTTCACACTGGACGTTACCCCCGCCGAGATATCGGGGTCACCGCGTCTGATAACTGGACGCTGCAAACACTATAGTTATCGCACACCTCTGGTGTTGGCGAACTACACCACTATGAGTGTGATTGTTTAATTTATCCTACCAAACATAATTAACAATTGGGTAATAACTATCTTAATAACAATCCATTCATTTTTTAAGACAAATAGTCTTCATAATTTCATTCATTGCTTTATTCGAAGTTTTTAGAGTCGTTAAAAATTACCGTGAAGTATTAAGGGCTCGTATTACTAAAAGATATTATTTAAAATTTGAATCTCAATTAAAAAACAAAATATAAAACTAATTACGTATAATAACTAAATAAACTTAAGACATGGCCAACAGTGCTGTTTTAAACAGCTCGTACAGAAGGTAGATTATCTTATCAGAGTTCATTATTTAATACTCCATAACAGTGAGATACTGCTATCAGAACAATACTTTCAAATATACAAACTACTTTTGACTCCTACGGCTTCGACAAGAAAGAATAGCAGTAGATCATCTCTAACTACACTTTTAGCTGTAAATCATGTCACTAACTGCAGCGGAAGCAGTAGATGCAACTTTGGATGTGGTAGTAGCTGTCGATGTAGCTTTAGCTGACGTGGCTGTAGACTGCTGTGTCTGCAGATGGGGTGGATGTAGCTTTTAGATGTAGATGGGTGTGTTGTATGTGTTTGGCTGTGTTGGTAGATGTAGTTGTAGCTGTAGAGGCAACATTGGCTGAATAACTTTAAATGGGGCTGTATAATGTAGCTGCAGATGTAGCTGGGAATGAATAGCTGTTCTTATCGCTGCTTGTGTATATGTAACTGAAACTGTAGATGTTTTTATCATTGTAGATGTAACTTTAGATGTAGTTGTGTGGGTGTAGCTGCGACTGACTGTCTGTAGCTGTGGCCGCGGCCCTGGCCAGGAGATGTTTTCGGCGTGTCACCGGCGGCGCGGCGCGGCGGATCTCTCACACACCAGCTGTTAACCTCTGACCCCGCCGCTCACCCACAACCGTCCCGGGTCACCCACCATCGGCCGACAACGACACTGCCACCTGCCTCTACACTGACTAGTTGTGCGAAGACATGTGACCACTGACATCACTGGGTCCAACCATTAGCCAAGTCTGTGTCGCGAAACTTACTGCTGATAATCAAAGGTTAAAAATGTCCATTGGAACCAATAAAATCAAATATTTACTCTTAATATAAAACTCTGTTAGTAGTATCGTAATACTCGTATTAAATATTTTTGTCACTAATGATTTGACCTATTTCACCATCGTATATTCATTTCAGATGAAGTTCTATACCAGAAAATGTAGTATATATTGCAAATTTTTTTATAAAAAACGGTCGAGAGGACACAAGGCTTTTGTTAGAATACCCCAAATATTTTAAGACCCTTTTAATCGGTTTTAATTATAGTATTTTAATAATGATAAGTCTTTATTCATCAAAGTACATGATAATACAATTAGACAATAAAGTACAAAAATTACAACACACAGGCAAAGTGAATATCGTAAAACTTATTTAATAATTATATAGACATATATAACAAAATTGTGACATTAAACAGTGATGAATAATTCGGTTGGCCCCAAGGCCAAGGCCGATGGGGGTGTAGCTATTTTTAACAAACAAAAAAATGTGAGCCAAATTGCTCTTTAAAATAAATTACCCTTAAACAAAGGTTATAAACATGATAAAAATGCAGCAAATGTTCTACGGTAAGGCCTTCTTATATTCCAATTTTGAATCGTGTTTAACTTGTAGTGGAAGAAAAATATGTAAAACATACACCATAGAGCGATGTTAACTTTGTCGATGTCTGGTTTGGAAAAATTGTTAGTGAGGCAAAATAAATTGAAAAAATAGTTTGACAAAGCGATTTTTCAATTAATATATCACATTATTAGGTTATATTTAGAAATTTTATTTATTATTCACAATGATTCAGGTTACAAAAATGTAAATGAAAAAATAAAACCCAACAACAACAGGAAAATGTAGATTCCACTAGTCCATCAAGCGTTATGCACATGTGTGACTGTTATTTGATTGTGAAGAGCTGTGTTCTGTGCGTAATGTGGCCGTTGTTGGTGCAGTAAGGACCTCAGTTTTATGTGCTACACGCATACTACGCAGAAACGCACCGGTCCGTCCCGTGTACAGTATGTGACTGACATGTGCCGTGGGGGGGGGGAGGTGTGTTGTACCGTAATGGGTCCATTGTTTGTCGGCCTGGACTACCGGTTAATGTGTAGGTACGGACGCGCTGTGCCATATGTGAGGTGGCTTGGCTCGCTTCCGTACAATACCTGTCGTCGGCGGAACATGTAATTGTATTGATTCTGGGAACTGATTGGCTGGAAATGATTGTGTAGGTACCACACCATTCCATGATCGCAAGATTGGAGTTTTTATTTTTATTTTAATTTACAAAATCAAAGTTTTTGGCAATTAGTAACTAGTGCCATGTATAAAGTCAAAAGGTGCGTTGTCACTGGCGCGACTGCAACGATAATCGTTGAACGATTATCGGTGGACGATTATCGCTCGGCGATGATCGTTGCGGTGGTCATTGTCACTGATGCGATTATTATGCATTCGTTTAGTTGCTGTTTGACTGTTGTTATAAGTAAAGTAGTGAATGGTGAGTTTAAGGAAACGGATACTGAGTTATTAAATTAAACATTTAGAAGATGAAGCAATTTTCGAAATGCTAAGTGCACCACGACTTAACAAACATACCATGTTTACAAGTAGAACAAAAGAGAGTTCTTTAAAATATTAATTAAAAATCATTTGCAAGCTGAAGAGAGAATATTTTCCGACTTCTTTAGACTTAGAAAACTACAGTTTATGGTTGTGTCTAGTTTAATCAATGAGGACCTTAGGAAGATGTCTTCAAACTACATTGCATACCAATCACGGGAGATTAAAAGTTAGCTCTTACGTTAAGATAAGATATCTTTTTTATCCTTGTTAAATTTTTGTAAGACAATAATTTTTTAGAATCCTTATAAAAATTGTTTAATAGGAAAAAAGTTCTAGAATGTTTCATAATGTTTAAGGCCAGCCAAGGAGGAAAGGGTGAATAAGGGGAAATAAATTCATAACCGGGATTGCTCATTTTTTAAAAGCACCGGGATTGCTAAGTTTATAAAAGCAGACACATATGTTCTGTCTGGTGTTCAAAATGATAAGTAAAAGTAATGTGAAGAAAAATGTAAACCTGATATGTCAGATATAAACTCCGATAAAATAATTATCAAATACACTTAGTCTCTAAATCCAATCAAGTGTCAATAGACCCACTCAAACTAGAAAAATCGTCCAACGATTGCGATTATGACTGCTCCAGGAGCAGACCCGTACGATTGTAGTCAGCGACTCTGGCGGCAGTCGCGTCAGTGACAACGGCGCCATTGAAGACATTGCTCAGCAGGCCCTCTACGATTATCGTCCAACGACTATCGTTCAACGATTATCGTTGCAGTCGCACCAGTGACAACGCACCTTAAGTAAACATTCTTTTATCATTTTCTTGGAGTCAATTACAGTAAAACTTTTAAATTTCATGAATAAAATCTTTTAATGATAAAAAACTAGATTAAATTGTTAATGAATAAATATTTAAATCGAATTGCTCATAAAAAGAGAAGCGTTACTTTTAAGCAACACAATTCGAGAGGGAAACACACAACTCGGTAGTTTGTTGAACAAACATCGACCATTCGGCTGACGAAAGGGTGGATGTTGTTTTTCTGGGATTATTTTCAATGCAAATGTTTTACTAGTTTTAATAATTTTGAATTCAATATTTTCCATTCGTTAAATATTTAGAATGGAAAACCGTAAATAACGAAACAAAATATTAACATACCGAATAGGTACTTAACTTTTAATAAACATTTATCTAATTCTTTCGATATGTGGCACACAATTTTCTTTGAGACTTATACAAATTCCTTTTGTAAACTGACGACGTGACTTCTCTACAATAACTTCCCTAACGACTCCCTAAACATAAAAATGCGTAAAAAGGCCCATTATAATAACTATTCACTACTGTTTGTTTGGTAGCAGAAACCAAACAGATCAACTTTGGACAGAGAAAGCACCCAATTCCACCCCTGCCTAGTAGCAAGCAAGGTAGATGAATCTGAGCTTTATGTAATTATTCTGGATGCAGGGCTAGCTGTTCACATAAGCAAGCTCTGCAAAAAGCTCAACTTCGCAGCAGATTAGATAAAAAGGACGCAGAACATCTGTAGCAATGTCTCCACAAAAGCCGAATAACATGCCCTTCAAGAAACTCGCCTTAGATCAAGGATCTTAGTGCAGGGCAGCACATATACATTTAACATAAAGAAGGTGCTGAAGAAAATATAACAGAATACCGCCAATACAGAAGCAGTTAGAATCCTCGCCGACCAGGGTCCATGTGATATTTGCAGGCCAGCCTCCAAGGAGCTAAAGATGAAAACTATTACGGCTATCTACATCCAAAAAGTCATTCTGTATACCACCACACTCGGAGTGCCTAGGAAGACAAGACCCTAACCATACAATATAAGACACAAATCAAGGACCCTGGCTATAAAGCTTCGACCAGCCCTCCATGAGAATAAGTCTCACCTCCGCAAGGAGGTGTAAAGCTTTACAACACTCTTCACCTAGATTTTAAACAGCTCCAGGTGGTGCCTTGAAGCAAAAACTCCTCAACTGGCTGATCGACAGCCATGTCTACATTACTCAAGAGTTTGAATCAGTTGTGGTGATCAATGACGAGTTTGATCTATGAAGAATGTTTCAATATGATGAAATAACGTTGTCACACCTAAATTTTTATCTTTTATGACCTATAATCACTCTCTAAGTTCATGAAGTAGATCATTTATTATTTTTGAACAGCAGTCTTGAATTTACATAATTAAAGAGCTAAAAAAGCTATAGTCAAGAGAAAAAGAGATATTATTTAACCAAAAGTTTATTATTTTTATATATCAATGTGAAATGATTTTACATATTTATATTGTTGTTATTGTAATTTATTTTTAAACTGTATGCATTATACTTTTTCCGGATGTAATCTTTTCATTAATATTTGTTTAATGTTAAAGTATATGTAACCAATTGTAATAGATAAGGGTAAGAAGTTTCTAGTCTTGGGCATACAGAAAAAAGGCAATTCATTAGAAAAGTATTGCAAAAAGCCCTTTTAAATTACTAAAGCTTTGATGTCCCATAACTTTGATTTTTGTTAGTCCCGGTACCTTATCTCCAAGAATATTAGGCATCTAAATGTTCACAATCTACGCGATCTTATCTTTTGAACCATCTCAACATAGACAGAGGGACTCATTGTTAAGCATGGTGTACGCCGAAGTAAACAATTTCCCTCAACAAACTACCGGCGCGGTGCGGTGACATGCGCCGCCGCTGTAATGAGACCATTGTTGGACGTACCCGGTACGGTACAGTCTGGGCACAGCAAGCCGCCGCAGTGGCGCACCCGAGCGGTGGTCCTCCGCATTAGGACAACGCCAGAAACGTGCAGGAAACGCTCCCGCTCGGTAATTTACTAATGGGGTCAAAGTTCAAGGGTGTTTTTTCGCTGGCTGTTTTGGTCATTGGGAAAGGTTGCTTTCCTAAACGAATTAGAAGGATTTATAAGGCAATTAATGCTGCAGTTGTAGAACGGAACCGGCCATAATTTTATTTAAATTCAAGTAACGGAGCTTCGATTTTTCATTTTTTTAGGTTGAACTAATTTAGTATATAAATAGCCGTTAGGTTATTGTTACATTTTATTTTAAATTAAAATTACATAACATAAGTAAAATTGTTAAATAGTTGAATTGTTAAATTATAGTTAAATTGTTGGGGAATATATATATATATATATACATCGTATGGCTGTCATAGCCAGCCACCATCTTAAAGATAATAATAATAAAATAAATAAAAGATGTTCTACAGTGCAATGAACCTGCGTCAATACATTTAAAATATAACTAAAATAAACATTAATGATCTCTCTATAAAGCTAAATCCAGGGCGCTAAGCCATTGCAGCCCAGCTTCACTTGCACAATGAATTCCCATTAGCCCTTCCGGGAAAGCACCCAAAGGGCACTCATTGTCTATGTGAGTCATAGTCTGGAACTTCGCTCCACAGCCGCATGACTGGTCTTCTGTCATTCCCCATTTGTATTTCCAATAATTACATCTTCCCACTCCAGTGCGGAATCGATTGAGAACAGTCCACTGCTTCCGAGGAAGATTAGCGTACCACTTACTGCTAAGGTTGGGTCAGCAATCAAAAAGTGATTCCGACCTTGGAAAGAGTCCCAGGAGGAAGTCCAGTCGGTATGGATTGAAAATTTTGTGTCCGTCAACTGGGATGCTGTCCGCAGTGGTGGTCTTCGGGACCTCAATCTGCCCGTCTCCTGGGGATAGGTAATCATGGATGGGTAGGTGTGGAGCAGATAAGATCTTAGTATATTCCCTAATGGGTGAATCCCTTCGTCTGGTTTCAGGTGGAGCGATATTACACAGGACCGGGAGCCAGGGGAGCCAGGGACGGGGGTTGCCATGAGTGTACCACTAATGGCTCTCATAGCCCTGTTTAGCCGGACGTCGATATCTTTGCCATGTACGCTGTTCAACCACACGGGAGCACAGTACTCAGCAGTTGAGTAAACTAGGGACAGAGCAGTGGTTCGCATAACTTGTGCGTTAGCTCCCTTTGTGGAGCCAGCAAGGTAATGGACAATGTTAGTCTCCTGGTTCTCACCTTGGCTGCTGTCTTTTGTAGGTGGCTTTTGAATGTCAGGGACCGATCTAAAGTGACCCCGAGGTACTGTGGGTTTTCATTGTGCTTCAGCTCAACACCGTCAAATATAATTTTAAGCTTTTGGCGGACCATTCTATTGTTCAAGTGGAAGCAAGAAACCTCGGTTTTTGTTGGGTTTGGGATTAGCTTCCAGGCTTTAAAATATTCACCGAGGGTCGTGAGGTCATTTGTTAGTGTTTCCTCAGCTAGTTGGGATTCCTTGTGCTGATAAGCCAGAGCTATATCATCTGCGTAAATGAACTTTGAGAAGCGAGTGTCTCGAATGTCGGCTGTATACACATTAAACAGCAGTGGGGCGAGCACTGGCCCCTGTGGCAGGCCATCCTTTAGTTAGTACTTTCCTACTAAGTAAGTACTAAAAGTACTTTCCTTTCGTCCCAAATATACTTTAATCATCCTGTTGGAGAGCCTTGAGTTGAGGAGACGCAACAGGAAAGGGCAAGGAATCAGGTTGTAAAATTTAACAAGGAGGCCTTTTCTCCAGACAGTGTCATAAGCTGCAGTAAGATCTAAGAAAGCAACGGAGGGTTTCAACCTGCGTTCAAACCCATTCTCGATAAAAGAAGTAAGAGCTAGAACCTGGTCAAAACAGTTGCGCCTAGGTCGCAAGTGAAGGTTGAGGAAGTGAAAGGATGACTGATTTGTTAAATGTGATAGAGGAGGGTAAAAAATACCACACATGTTTTAGTAAAATTAGGCCTTCCAAAATACCGTATTGCAATAGACCTTGTAACTCAGTTCCAACAAATTTTTAAGTCTCCTCTCACTATACCACGTCATAAGTTCATTGTTTGCTACAACTGGGTGGAATTAATTGTCAATATTGTTTGCAAATACCAATAGTCACTTAACCTGATTGTAACGATTCAGAAAATTGATTACAAAAAATGCATTACAATGTTATAAATTAAAAATTAAAATGTTGTTAATTACTGATGAAAGTAAGTTTTAATTATTATTGAAGAAAGATAGATGTTGGTAAAACATCTTTCTTCAAATATAATTACATATATAATTACATATAATATAATTCATATCTTAGTCAAACTGTCAAAGATGTTGGTAAAACTTGACAGTTTGACTAAGATGAGCATTCAAAAATTCTCATAGCTTCTATGTATTAGGTTCCCTTTTTAAACTATACAAACAAAATCGTGTAAGTAAAACTCTGCGTAATAACAACGATATATAAAAATATCAAGCTATAGCAAGAGATTATCGCGGCTACTGTTGTTTCAAGTAACATGACGCTGCTTTTCTATGTGTACTTGGCCACAGTAGGCCTAAAGCAACACATGGTAGATGGAGGGGTTTTAATAAAATAGTACTCTACCAATTTTTTAAATTAATAAATGTTAATTTGCACAAAATAAAAGTTCATTATTTGTTATTTTAGTTAACAAAGCTTAATTCATGTGATTTCAGTTATTTGTGAAAAATAATGCCGTCAAGGTGATGTCCATTTTGAATGCAGGACTCAAGCTTTCCTCAGTATCTCCATCTCTGCGGGAATGTCACAATTTCTTGGTTGCAATGGTGCACTCTTGTCCTAATTTCGTGGTTTATAGTTATAGACATGGTTAAGGTACTCCCCTCAGAAAAAAGTCATACACTGATAAGTCGTAAGACCTTGGAGGCCAAGGAACATCACGAAAATGTGTGTTCAAAGAAACATGAAAACTTTTATCCGTGCTCAAGAGCTAAATTATTTTTGTAATTAAAATTAAGAGCTAATGTTAAGAAACAAAATGTTAGTCATTGTTTCGTAAGCTTTCTTAACAAAAATGGCAATTTATATACTTTGATTTTGTGTTCGTTTTTGACATGCGTTCGTTTTCAAATTTGCTGAGTATTATTTAATTTAAAACCGGTCACCTCTCGTGCGTCATCTTGTATAACACACGAGCGGTAGTAATCGGTACAAACACGTCGCACGTCTGGTGAAAACCAAAATTGTCGTGAAGGCCTCCGATGCGTAGTCATCTGAAATTGCACGAACGTTATCGGAATTACATCTTGGTCTGCCGAATACATTTGAAGCTGTAACTATCGGCGCCAGTCGAACAGATTCTCCTGATAAATATGGTGATTCGACGATGAGGACACGACTGACTAGAAATGAATACATCACGGGCCCCGAGATCCCTTTCGATTTTATTGTGTTGTATACAGTGGTGTTCACTGGGCCCTTGGATCAAATATGGAAAACATTGATCAATCTTAAAAGCAAATTAAATTTGAATTAATAAAAATTTTAAGTTGTGAAATAGATAGGTCTGGTATAAACTGAAGTTATCGCAGTTGTGTCATGTTTTAAAGATTTGAATTAAAAAATACTCTACTTAAAATCACTGTTTGGAAAAAGGCTGGTTCTTGTACTTTTTTATTTACTATAGTATTATCTACTAACTATAACTCCAACTAAACATAAAAGCGCTCGGATGAAAGAAACTCAGAAGAGGCTCCCCTTACATTACATTCAATGTAATGTAAGACCAGAATGAAAATTTTCGTTGGAATGACAGTTTGAATACAAGCTACTGAATTTCAGTAGTTTTAAGCTTTAATATGTTTATAATTGATGTTAAGGCACCGACGTATAGCAGTGAGGCAAAGTCGGGATGTACAAGGGATGAACCGGTGATTTGGGTCCTTGAAGGAGACGGATCAAATCACACTTAGCCTTGGACCACGAGCTCAACTGATGATTGTGGACATTAGGGTGGACATTAAAAGATTTGTTTGAGAGCTTCCCCAACTTATTTTTTAAGCCCTTGCCAGTAAACTTGTCAAATTATAACAATTTTTAAGTATAACATTAGATTTGATGTGTTTTAGCGAATTTCCCATAGGGAATAAGCTATTACCGTAGGTCTTATGGAAAGACTTAAGCCCGGGACCATGTTACTTTTTTGTTTTGAGGTGCCCAGAGTCCAAAAATAATAGTCATTAAAATTTTTATATATATATATATATATATATATATGTATATATATATATGTATATATATGTATATATATGTATATATATATGTATGTGTCCCTAGACACGATAACTCTCGTAAAAATGGTCCGATCGACACCAAATTTGGTAGAGATGTGTAATCCTACGTTTATTCGGATGAGTTCGAAAACCAGACCTATCGACCCACCGGAAGGGGTAGTTTTGGGGGGTTTTGTACCCCAAAAATGGGTTTTTTTCATTTTTCATATGTAAATTTTAAAAATTTTAAATTTTTGTTTTGACCATTGGATTTAGCTAAAAAAAAATACACAATTTAGTATTTTGAAGCTTTGCTCTATCTCCATTGGTTACCGAGATATTACAAAGTCTAAAGACAGTACATTGTCTTTTGGGGCTCCAATGTTAATCTTATGGAGAATAAGGATGTGTTAATATTTCACTTATTAACCAATATTTTTGGATGGAACTTAGTATTTAGCTTCATTTGGTTGAGATTCATTCATTTAAGGTAAAAAATCTTGGTTTTTGTACTTATCATGGCAGCAAACCTGCATACTCTTTTCCCATGTTAATAATATGGAGAATAGGCAAACTCTTTTATTTATGGACAGATATTGATGAAACTTACTACCTATATGGCTTTATATGGTGGAAATAAATTTTTTCTATGCTAAAAACCTACTTTTAGTGTCCCCCATGGCAGCATACCTGCATACTCTTTCCCTATATCTTAAGGGGAATATACATTTATTTCCCTATTTATGAGCACGTGATGAAATTTAGTTTACAAGTTAAGCTGGTCAAAATTAATATTACTAATTAGGAAATTCGCTGAGTACGCAGGTCTGCTGCGACGGGGGTATTTTAATTTTCTTATAAATAAAGAAGTTATTTAATATATTTTTGCGTAATCACATTGAAATAGTTATTTATATTTATTTTGAGATAGAAAATGAAATTAGCTTGAAGAACTCGTTCGCATATTTTTGTATGTTATGGTCAGCAGGCTAATCGGACACCCTATAAATACCTGAGTTTATATTATTAATTTCCTAATGCAGTACATCGGGAGGTGATTATAGAATATACTCTTTGAATTTTGAGAATACAACAATGAATATGATAGGGTGGACTGATAAATCCATTTCGGGTGTGTTGATTTAACCGAATAGTCCGAAATAATAACCTTTTATATATTCCTGTTACTTAGTCCTTATCTAAAAAGTGAAGGGTATAGGTAGACAAACTTTAGTGTCATAAATTGTGGTAACATATGCTACTCAAAATTTTTATTTTCACTACATGTTATATTATAAAGCAAACCCCAATAAGAAACAAGAATGCTAAATTATGGTCTTAATGTGGATTAATCTTGTCTTTAATTAAGAGGTGAGACTTTCAGGTAGATAACTTTTCTCGTCAGCGACTTTATCCACGGTAACAATAACAAATATATGTAATATTCAGGTTATGTGATCAATTACTACTTAGAAGATTAAACTTCGAAACGGATTATGAAATCTGTCTCCCTGGTATAGTTTTAACTGTACCAGTAAGAAGGGATAATAATAAGAATTAGTTGTTAATCTGCAAATGAAGGTAAAAATTGCATATAACAATTTTAAGAGATTAATAGCTTTGTTACGCACTTCGATAGTGTGATATTTGTTTTTTCCGTGTCATTAATTATGAAAGTAGCCTAATACCGAAAAAACCACTATTTTGAGCTTACCTCAAAGTTAAAAACTTAAGTAAAAAGTTTAAAAACGTTTCAAGTACTAAAATTTTAATATTATCCTTCCTAAGATACATTTTAGCCTCGTTATTACGTTTTTAGCAAAATTATCCTGTGAAAATATATTAAATGTCCCAAGTTCACCACTAATAATACAAAAGCTATAACAACTGTATTAAAATTTGTGTTTTTTAAAAGCATAATACTCATGTTTATTTTAATAAATAAAAATTTTATAAACTCCTTGAAGTTGAGGCTTTCTAGTTTTGTTTGCGCATCGGAAGTTGATTATAGAATATTGTGTTCGGGTGGGAGAATGCATCAATGAGCGGGATAGGCTCAGCCGATAAGCCCATTCCATGCCCAGAGGGGGCAAATTGAACCCCTAGCCAGGCAAACGCAGCCCTTCCTGCTGATTTGAGTGTAACGAAGCCGACCGTGTTTGGCTTCCTTCAGTGTTTTCCTTTGGAAATTTACAACATATATAACTGATACGAGATTTATCTTATTGTTCAAGATAAATGATCTAAAAAAATATTCCAGACCTGAGTACACTTTACTGTTATGTGGAATATACAAATTGTACTTCAAATACAAAGACAAATACAATTAAACTACGGACTTTTAATACCAGTTTTGCATAATTTAAGTCAATTTGGAATAACTATTTTCATCTACATGAAATAAAATGTACAGCACTGTGAATAATAATTGTAGTGATTGTTATTCGGAAGTCATTTTAAAAATTTAGTTCAACAATTACGTTCTGAAAATAACGTATGGGTTTCCTTGTTGTAATTAGAACTATTAATTGATGAAGGTATCTAAACCTAAATTAATTAGTGTTACTGTGAAGTCAACTAATTGACCCCATTTTGGGTGCATCAGATGACAGACACACTATGTTACACCAACTACTACAGATTGGTTAATTCTGTAACTGTTAACTTTACGACCAACAATGTTTGTGATTTATACCATGTTTACCGTAAATAACTATTTTAAAGTAGCGTATATAGCTAGCTCTATCATTAATAAAAGTCTGTAAGTTTACGTACTCCCACCTCGTTCCAGGTAAACTGTATTAGGTTACTTTGATACCAAGCTTTGAATTAATATTGAAAAACTAACAAATGTCCCAAAGTGAACCCAAAATTACACTTTTAACGTTAAATTTCGATTACAGTTCTTAAAAAGATTGTCTTGGCTCAATCAAGTACAATTCATACAATGTGTTTAATACTTTTGTGTCTATTTAAATTAAATATATTTGTAAATATATACGCAAAAATTACTTAATTGTTTAAAACCGTTTGAAACCAAAACTAAATATGTATAAATCAAACGAATTATCTTCTATAAAATTGTTTTGTCAATTCTGGAGCTGTGAAAGCAAAAGTGATTTTTGACGAGCTCGAGAAGATATCTAAATGCGTATTTGACAATTCCCCCTGCCACATCGTGCCCCTTTGGCATCTAGCTCTCATGATCACGGAGACACTGTGAAGGTCGTCCACGCTGGGTATTGTTTGATCATACAAATCATCAGGGGTGTTTCTATTCAATTTGCTCTCTTTGATTTATCGGCGCCCCTTTGTGTTGTTTATTTCTGGTTCTGTCTCCCATTTGTTTTCCAAACCTCCTTCTATTGTTTGCCCACATCACCTCTGTGTCTCCCACAGTTTAGTCGTTTTTGCGAGTTGAAACAAATTGTACATTATTGGAACAAGATTAGAATCATGGGTGGTTTGTGAGAACACGTAATGTGATAATACATGGGAAAAAGGTGTACTTTGGTCTGTGTACGCGTACGGTGAATTAGACCTAATTTCCCTTTCAATTTTTGCATTAGACATTAGTACTTTAATATAAATAAAGTTATGTAGGCTACTTAATCTCAGTTAAAAAAGTTTGTCAGATGACATTAATAAAATAATTTTAATAGATTAGACTTGCATCTTTATATAGCCCATTCCGACAATTTTTGGACACATTTTTGTCTTTGGGAAACAAAGTTTAATTTCCCATTCAAACTACAAAAATAACTAAGTAATTAAAAATATATCAACAGAACGAATAAAGGAACACATTATTTTGTATTAATCGTCAGCACTTTGTTAAAACCATTCTCAGAGAATCTGGAATACTAATAAGGACTACACATATTTCAAATGTTAGTTAAATTCACTGGTTTGTATAGTTACAACAATGACAAATTATAGAGAAGCAAAAGACCTTTATACCTTAAGGTCTTAAATCCCCCTATAAAATTGTCCTTATAGTACTGCAAGAGTCTTTGAAAGTCCATGAGCCTGAAGTAAAACTCTTCAAAAGAAGTGAAGTGACTAAAGATTCTCACGTCAAGACCGTTACATATTTCACGCAAATTAATTTATCTTTACAATTTGATGTGATTTTTTTGTTTCTATAATAAATAACAATGCAACAGTACATCAATTATAATCACATATTTCATAAAAAATTGGTGTAACTCATACTTAAACCTATTTATTTTCAAAACAGAATAGATATGAAACACGAAACGTTTAGATAGCCTACACCACGATTGGGAGTTGTTTAACAGGACCGCGGGGTATCAGGCAGGCGTGTATTGGAGGCGGGTGCAGCGTGATGACAGAGGAGGTGCGGTGTGAATAAGAGCTTGATGAGAGGCAACTTCCCTCTCGAGCGGCAATTGTGACCTCGGCCTCTCGCACCTCGGCCCCCCGGTCGCCCCTGCCGCGCGTGCGGCGCCTGTAGTAGTGCAAGGTGGGATGAGATACCCTAAAATATACCTATTTGTACCTACCCTCCACGCATATCTCCGAAAATCGGAGGGATTTCACGCTTTTGGCCGTCTGAGGCTGTGACGTCAAACTCCTAGCACTCCAGCCTGTTGTGTAGTCGCCCTTAGACCGATCACGTCGAAAATACCTTATGAGGAATATATCTGCTGTTGAAAACTACATTCTGAGGCTGCTTATGGCTCATTCCGGTATATTCAAAGCCACTTGTCCAGGGATATTGCTCTGTGGGACAGATTAACCTAATAAAAGTCACGGAAATTGTGCCGTTGACTACAATAGCACTCCTACCGACTAGCGCAAGTTTTCCTATTTTTATCAAATTAATTATTTTTATCACGCAGAGTTCAGTTCTGTTCACTTTTTAGTATTAAAAAGGAACCAACAGTACATAGTAAATAAGTTTTGTGTATGTATGTGGTGCTGTAGAAGATTACATCCGTTGTTTATTCCATCTTTATAGATGGAATAAATTAAATTATTTGAATGTAATTATTAATTCTAGTAATCGTGCTAATCCAATATTAATTGATCCAAGGTGCTAATCCACTCTCAGCATACACATCCGCGATGTCACTCCCATATAATTTTCATAATTGCCGTGATTGTTACTTCCAAGCGAATTAATTCAAGGATGGTGACAGTCGAACTGTTAACTGTCAGGGAGGAAATATGGCGAGTCATTACCATAGGAATGCCGGAGTTGGGCGGGAACAATGGGAATGGCACAAGTTTGTTGATTCATCCGGTCGACCACATTAGGCCAAGTTGGGGTAATAATGATGGATGAGACAGTCGACGATATTCCCACACTGCCAGCCTCGTATGATCTACGACACGGACACGGCGCGCTAGGACCGATCACTGATCACTCGGCGCTGGTCTGAATATTTATACCGCGACAAGATGTTACACGGTACAACGCCTCGCCCTTATATTAAATCAACCGAGATTTATTTTCGAGAAGCGCAAAGGATACGTACTCACGTCCTGTTTTTCACGTGGTGAAACGTTTGCGTGTGTAGTTCTACTCGTTTATCACTAAAATTGTTTCATAAAATGTTGTAAGCTAAATGCATGCCATAAGTAAATTTGTGAGCCGCTTTACATCCTTAAGCTCCATCTTCTTCAGCTGTAATGTTCGTGATCTAAATTGAATGCCCGGGCCTGGAATTGAGTCCAATCTGTAACTCGGCAGTAGTTTCACAATGGTACAAACAACCGTTAGATCTCTAAAAGGACTCAACCTAATCTGGCCGAAGGAGGTCACTGTGCATCATTACTGGTCTGGACCTGATACAGAACTAAGAGTAGTTGGATAGCTTTAAGGGTTCAATAGAAATTTTAGTAGGAACTAAATTTATTTTATGTTAGAACTGAATTAAATATACAGTGCATTTTACATGGATGAAATGCAGATTATTTTCACCAACACTTAGTGAACACTCACACTTATAGTAATAAACCTCGTCTTTAATGTTGATACTTCCTTGATAGAGTTCCGTCCTTTGGCTCAGTACTGAGGGATTATAAAAATTCTAGCGTACTAGCGTACCGAACTGAACAGTTGAACAAACAGGCATGGGTCAACGAATAAGTGTCATAAACAATATTCATTTACCTTTTTATTCCAATACCATACTGAGAAAATTATAAATCCCAACTATTTTTGCAATTCCGTTCCTACAATGACCATTGATGTTATTATTTTGTCAGAGTGAAAAATTATCAGCAAAATAGTAATGTAACATGTATTATATAAGAATAAGAATAAAATACAATTCTTTGATGACTAAGTTAATCCTTCGTATTTATTTATTTAGTCTGAAATTACTTTTAAGTGGTACACACTCTAATAAATTACAGTTATTTTATACTTCATACGCGAAACATTCGTCGGACAGATATTCTCTATTACCCAAGTTTTAATTTAGGTGCAGTATAATCTTTGTTTTTGGTGGTGCATATAATTTAGACTTTCCTAAGTTCAAAAAACACAGTTTTATTTATTAGTTACAATTTTAAGGGGGTAAATAAATTGTTTCATATATTAAATGTTTGCAATAAATTATATATGTTGTTTCTTCTTTGGAAAGATTTTTAAACCACATAGAGTGATATTTTTCAATGTACTGTGTAGGTGTATAACTTCAACTTAAATACATAACACCATTTTTTACTTACAACATTTAATATCTTCGTAAAAAAAAATAGAATGGAGACTAAATCTGTCACTTTTTAAATGTTAACAATATGCCAGCGATTTCACATCGCACTCACGATATCAGGATCCAAATAACAGATACAATAGGAAAATGAGGGCCGAAGCCGCAAAAGCAATTGGATAACTGTCAGCCAACGAGGAAGTGTGGCAACGTTAGACAACGGACGATTAGACGAGACGGCTCGACTCCGCACCTTGGTCGTGACGTCAGCGGAGCGCCGCGTCGGGGGCAGACTACATAGAGTAAAATACATAACCTGTTTTATATATTACTATATTAAATTATTTAAAAATGTATTGGAAAGTCTATAACATGCACTAAAAGTGAATTTTCGTAATAAATTACTAGATTTCAATGTTGGTCAATGGTTGACGTCAATCACATACCTTTTAAAACAAAGAATTTCAACTTTATTATTTCTATATAAATAAACAATCGCTCAATATTTAAAATAACCCTTATCATGATACATTCCTAAAGCTGACCTTGTTGTGCGCTCTGTTTGTTTTTAGTTTTGAAATAAATCTATCGCTTATCTCCAAGAAATGGAAGAATGTTCCGTATATGGTACAATTTTATGGCAAAAGTAAACTATTATACAGGGTGTTTCAGAACTCCCTACCAATATTTTAGGGCATTGTTCCTGGGTTGAAAACATATCTAAATATCATATTTAAATTGTCCGGAAATCTTAAGTTACTCACACAGCCGCCATTTTGTTTTTTACACATAATAATTTTTATTTCTGTAACGGATGGTTGTATTCAGATCATATTTGGTATAAATCTTTATCATACCAATGTACATTTCCAAGAAAAAAATTAATTTTTTCCATTGTATATTTTCAAAATGGCGGCCATTTTAAATTTACAAACTCGAATATCTCAAAATCGGTAGATTTTATAAAAATTGTACAAGATACAAAAAAGTTGCCAAATTAAATTACCTAACCAATGGTGAAAAGTTTGTAAGGATCTGACAACAAATAACGGAGTTATTGTAATCTTTCTTCATAAAAACATGGATTTTGCATTGAATTTAATGCAAATAAAGCCATTTTAACAGCAAAATCAATGTTTTTATGAAGAAAGATCACAATAACTCCGTTATTTGTTGTCAGATCCTTACAAACTTGGCACCATTGGTTAGGTAATTTAATTTGGCAACTTTTTTGTGTCTTGTACAATTTTTACAAAAATTTACCGATTTTGAGATATTTGAGTTTGAAATTTTAAAATGGCCGCCATTTTGAAAAGATACAATGGAAAAAATTAATTTTTTTCTTGGAAATGTACATTGGTATGATAAAGATTTATACCAAATATGATCTGAATACAACCATCCGTTACGGAAATAAAAATTATTATGTGTAAAAAACAAAATGGCGGCTGAGTGAGTAACTTAAGACTTCCGGACAATTTAAATATGATATTTAGATATGTTTTTAACCCAGTAACAATGCCCTAAAATATTGGTAGGGAGTTCTGAAACACCCTGTATAATATGGTTGAGTATCACGATTCACATTAAAATGATTATTGATTAAAGAGGGGTTAGTAGTTACAGCTCGGCATGATAAAAGGAACAGTGATGGCGTTGTACAACATGATGGCAAACGTACATACTCTTTCGCTATGGGGTTTTTATAAGATAAAACAATAACCAAATATTCATACAATTTGGTGCGTACTTTTACTAGGTTGCAACTAACCTATATTTCCTTATAACCTAAATGCAGCAAACGTACTTACAGAACCCCATATTATATTTTGGTTATAGTAAAGAAATCACTATATTACAATGGAAATTCGCTTAGTATGCAGGGGTGCAGCGACGGTGGTATTTTTTACCATCTCAAAGACTAATGGCATCAGTCAAGGTGTAACCGTGAGGTACGTTAAAGCGATTAACCTGTTATAAATAGTGTCGGTAGTCCGTAGTCACAAATCATTGCAGCTTAGCGAAACTCGACAGCCGTGACCGTGGACGCACTGCAGTTTGGAGCCGCGCCGGTCACGAGTGATGCATGCGGTCGCGAATATGTAAATACGGATTACCGCGGACAAGTGTAAATGATAATTTATTGATGCGCCCTCCTCGGGACAAGCTCAAACGATTCCACGCACGAAAACCTCAAGGTGTAACATATGAATGTGGATTACTTGTGTAGGTTAAAAGCTTGTGTCTTGAGGTAGTTCCCACTCCCACCTCGCATGCCACAAGGCATTTGTGAGATTCGTCTAATCATGTGCACCATATCATGATGATTATTGTGAGTGAAGCAACTATTTATTTATTTAATGGTTCTTGCCGCCTCTTCACCACCGAAGAGGTATTTTAAGTCAAATATGAATCAAAGATTATCGTGATAAATTGAGTGGCAATTTTTTTCGGCCAGCATCTAGTTTCCGACTCAAACTACAACAAACAAAAGCTTGGAATACGTACTCAAAACCCTCTTTCCTTAGAGACTCTAGCTTAGGTCATTTTATCCCGCCACTTTAAACATAACCTCCCTGATTTAGCCAGGGAGGTCTTCGGTGGGCTCACTTCTTTTGAGTGCCTACACTTCTTTTTGAGGTCTACAGGTTTTCTTCCTTTGGAAGGGTTTAGTCGCGTAATACCGGAAGCATCCGCATACTCTTTCCTCAGATTTCTCGAATTATCATTCTATTGGGGATAGTTAAAATTTTGATAATTTCTGAAATAGCAACCACCAACCTATTTCCTTGTTTAAAAGCGTTAATATCACACTGCTATCTATCATGGTAAAGTGAGGGCTCGAAAGTGAGGTTTCAAGTGTCCAATATGAGTCATAGCGCAGGCTTTCATCAACTGACGGCGATTAACATAGCAATTATAACCACCTTTCTCTCCTAATGCAGAGGGCGGGGTGCTGAGAGAGGCTGTCTCATGTCTGAGATATATTTGTCGTAAGGTGGTGTAAACCAGATGAATATTAAATTTATTAACTTATTGCATTATACAGGGTGTCTCTGAACTCCTTACCGACCTTTTAAGGTATTATTCCTGGACCAAAGACAAGTCAAAATATCATATTTAAATTGTCCAGAAGTCTTTTGTTACTCTCACACCCGCCATTTTGTTTTTTCACATAGTAATTTTTATTTCCGTAACGGATGGTTGTATTCAGTTCATATTTGGTGTGAACCTTTATCATATCAATGTACATCTTCAAGAAAAAAATTAATTTTTTCCACTGAATATTTTCAAAATGGCGGCCATTTAAAATTTTCAAACAAAAATATCTCAAAATCGGTAAATGTTATAAAAAATTTACAAGACACAAAAAAGTTGACAAATTAAATTATCTAACCAATGATACCAAGTTTGTAAGGATATGACAACAACTAACGCAGTTATTGCGATTTTATTCATTAAAAACATTGATTTTTCTGTTAAAATGGCCTTAATTTGCATTGATTTTAATGTAAAATCAAGGTTTTTCATAAATAAAATCGCAATAACTACGTTATTTGTTGTCATATCCTTACAAACTTGGTACCATTGGTTAGATAATTTAATTTGTCAATTTTTTTTTGTGTCTTGTAAATTTTTTATAAAATTTACTGATTTTGAGATATTTCAGTTTGAAAATTTAAAATGGCCGCCATTTTGAAAATATTCAGTGGAAAAAAATAGTTTTTTTCTTGAAGATGTACATTGATATGATAAAGATTCATACCAAATATGAACTGAATACAACCATCCGTTACGGAAATAAAAATTATAATGTGAAAAAAACAAAATGGCGGCTGTGTAAGTAATTAAAGACTTCAGGACAATTTAAATATGATATTTTGACTTGTCTTTGGTCCAGGAATAATACCTTAAAAGGTCGGTAAGGAGTTCAGAGACACCCTGTATACTTATTTACGGTGTAATACACGCATGTTTTAAAAAATATTTTAAATTTCATAGCACATTTTTTATAGAAGAGCCATTTTTTTATATAGAAATGTGCTGAAATGAATGATTACCTCCTAATCTTAATGTTTTAGGTGCGAACTTAAAGTGTGATTACATCAGCTTGGTTAAATGTCTGGTCAACCCCTCATAACGACAACGACTTTATTGAGATGGCCCTATTTGATCTTTTTTCTCCTTTTTCCCCGCACGTGTGAATAGTAGAAGAAATCCAAGTCTGTTAGAAAGGTAGTATCCTCTAAATAAGCAGAATCCCATTATAATTCAAATCGGCCCTCAGTACAAGGCCCTACAGGCCTTTAAACTGTCAATGTGACTCACATAGAAGGAGGATAAATTAATTAATCGTTAGACATTTAATAACAAACGCCAGCAAACCAGGAAGAACAGTTATTTTTAGTTGTATATTTTTTTTAACTGATTGGGTCGAGGTCAATTGATATTTGGTACAATTTGACCAGGAAGCGATTTATAGTTTAAATAATTTTTTTATGTGGCCAAGAAATTCAAAAGGCAATTGAAAAACACTAAGAAATTTTTGCTGAGCCGTATGTTTCAGAGGAGTTAAAAATGAAAAAAAAACCTGGCCGCTGACAATGTACTTAATCTTAGAAAAATTGAACGCAGTCATACTTTAATGCATCAATTGACGTATTATTCGAACTACTTTGTTTAATATTGATCATTTGGTTTGATTCGACCTAAAACAATACATTTAAATGGAGTTTTCTTGCTTCAAAACCATCTAGATTAAAGCAAGCACACCAGTAGGGGTGTAAGAAGTTTTCTGATAAATGTATGTTCACAAGCCACTACACAACAAGTTTCATTATGACTGATTCAGTTTGTCAAGATCGTTACATAAATTACTTTTTTCCATCGTTTTATATAGAAATGTGACACGCACTATAAAAAATAAAACGAAAACCAAGATTTATAAGTTGTTTTGTCTTCACGAGTAGACGCCTAATGGAGTATGTATTGTAAATTACGAAAAAGCTATGATGTGGACTAGAGTTGCGTGAAAAAGTGTAGGATAAGATGGAAATAAAACCATGAAATTCACCGATGGCCCAATGAATTAAATCGGGGCTTAACATAATGAAAAAGTTGGTATCTTTTTATACAAGCTCTCAAAGCTTAAGAACATTTTTATATTGTTTACAGTTACGCTTATTACACTCTACAACGTTGTAACCTTTTTATTTACGATTATTATACTTACTGTATACTTTTGATTTCTAACTGTAGGTAAAAAAGGATGACAACGGTTTTGCTCTGAATAGTTGAGCATTATCTGAACTCCTATTAGCTCACAAATGTATGTGAACTTTTAACAGTTAACCACAAACAATACTAATTAAAAACACTTAATCCTTAGGTCGAAGATTTATAGAAAACCAGACACATATTGTTTAAATCGATTTGAATTAGCCATCAAAGGTTAAGTCTAGTGTTTATAATGAGTTTAATTAGTTAAGGATGAGGAGTCAGTAAATGTCTACAATTTTCTGTGAATCATTGAGCAAAGTTGCACATTATGAGCAGAGGTGAACGATTGTGTCTTCTTCTAACACACTTTAACAAGGCGAAGGTGAATGTTTTGTGCTAGGTTGGCAGCAATTGTTGACAACAATGGCGTCGGTGATTGGCACCACTGGGCGACGATTACACAAACAATAGTGCAGATTAATCAGTTTTACACCAAACAATATGTCCGACATCTTAAATAACAAAACAGCCGATTACTACAATCATGTAACTTTACACAAGCTTTTAGAATATTAATGACGAAGTAATGTTTTGTAATAATTCATTTAATGGCCATTCATAGATTCATACAAATTCCGCTACCTTGGATCTAGTTATTTTAACATCAGAGTTTATAGTTAACACAATTAACACTATCCAAAATTTAATATTAAATTTTACTCTGATTGATTATGTAAGTTATTAATTATGAAACGATTGGTATTTACTAAATTGATGTATTGGTCAGGACTAAGGCTGAATCAGCAGGAGGTCTTTATAAACTGAATACCAAATTAATCAATCGCCAGCAACATGACATGTCGGTGGTCTAACTGGGTGTAACCTGATGCGGACACGACGACAGCTCCTTGGCAGAAATTTCGCACAGGTTTGCCCAGCCGGGAACTTTCTGATGCAAATTTTTATGTTGATTAATTGCTGAGTTGTAACTCTGCAACCTTTTACCATGTTTACTGAATGTAAATTTTCAACCAAAAGAATTCTACATAAAGTTTTATAATCTATTAAGTATCTACATACATTAATCTTTACATACTGTAAAATCAATTTCGTCTTATTTTGTGTGCGCTTACTTCAAAACCAGTAAATACTACTGTACTTATATGAAATTAAAGTTTTTTTAGTAAATAAGGCCATAAATACAATACAACATACATACAAATTTACTTTACATTGAGAAGAACTACAGACCACCCATTGCTAGAAATTCCAACAAAGATATTGTTGATCTGAACCAAGTGAGTATTAAAATATTTTATAACTGAAGCAAATATATTCTTTCTGTTCTGCTAGCAGTTTTTATTACAACAGCTGTAAAAATATAATGGTTCGATCAATTATCGAACTTCCATAACAGTTTTCCATATAATTTTCTGCAATTTTGAAACCCTGTAAAGGCGCGACCCTAGGGGCTGATGTAAATTATAATGATTTTCTGCTCATCTAAAGGACACTATATACCTTTCTCACGGTATCTCCTAATTTTTATGATAAATACAAGCTGGAAAAGAAGGAACAATTTTGTGATTCCCCATCAGTCTGGATAATTGAATGCTGGGTGTATGGAAAAGTGTCATTATCGTATTTTTTAAAATTTTTATGACACTATCTTGTCAACGTTGCAAAGAGGCTTTTTGAGGACTCTTCTTAAATTTGCCATTATACAATTTGTTATTATGTAACTTTGCTATTTACACAATATCATTGTTAAATAGTGCAAGAAGCATGCAAAAAATTACGGATGGATTGAAACAAAATGTATTTATCAGTAACTGAAACATAAACGAGTTCAGCCCGACATGCAAAAGAAAGTCTTCTACGTCATGCAAATTTATCGCTGTCTTACAAATACATGGACCTCACCGGTACATTGTCTGCAATTAACTTCGTTTTTGGAACGGGACCTGCTGCACTTTAAGGGGCCGGTTTTTGATTCCGGTAATAAATTCACCTGTTGTCGCCGAATACCTCGGCCTTGTCACCGAGATTTGCATCAGTGCGACGCCGCATGACTCTTCCTCTTTGGGACAAGATTTACATTGCATACTCGCGGAACAGCCGAATACTCACGGGTCGTCTAAAGTAAACACCGAGTAACAAAGATGTTCGGAAGATATTTTATCTCTAAAAGATGTTATGAAGAGAACAAACAGAATAATTTGGTTTGCAAGTTACGTCAGCAAGGCTGTGAAAGCTTAATTATAATTAGCGTTATTGTCTTACACCACTTAAAAATTAAAGCTTCTTTTATAAAAGTTAATTATTTAAAACAGAATACACTGGTATTTTAAACATTAAAAAGATGTTTTGCTTTTAGTTTTAGTTGTTCATTGCCTTGGGAAGACTAAAGTAGTAAACACAATTTAAGAGGAATGTTCACGACTCAGATTATGTTTACACTTTTTCTGGATTTTGTTTGTTTAATGACAAAACAAAATATTGTTTGCAAATCACTGTGACATGTTTATAAATAGGAGTACAACTAATAATACGAATAACTGTTGGTGTAAAGGAAATAGAAATAATTATTCATTCCTATTATGAGCTTTATATTATAGAAAATAAATTTAAAAAATTTAAGTTCAACGAATAGAATATTGTCTTTCACACTGAATATACTCGTACTTTAAGTAGTGTAACTCTGACCAAAACGTAGGAAAATTACCCAAAATAAAATAATGAAATGATAATAGCTAGCAATCTTTCTCAGTCTTTTATAAACTTTATATGCTAAAATATAACACATATATTTTACAACGTAAAAGCCTTTTCCTCAGGTCAACCAGTCCTTTTAAAACAAATAGGCCTACACAAGGCATACATAATTTCTAAAAATGATCTCTTTAGCCGTGGATGTTTTATGGGACAGACAGAATTCATACTCAATTAAATAAATTATGCAAATCGTCCAACATCTACATCTGGGGGGAGGCGGGCGGTTCGGCGAGCGGCTGACATATTTGCTAATGTCTCAGATTGATAATGTCCTGCTATCTGATCCTGGGCCCCGTGTGGTACCTGTGCTGTTCTGCTTATCGCGATCTGCTTGTACTCTCATGTAGGACATGCCGGATACACCGGATACAGGATTGAGAAATATTTCAAAATAAATCTATATATTAATAGGCAAGCATGTTTCTTTTACTCTTTTCTTCTCAGTTCGTGTCCACCTTAGAGGAATTCGTGCATACCCTGTAGATGATCAGAATTCCATTCTAATTCGCATCGGACTCGAGGATTTCCAATGTTAATCTTACGGAGGAAGAGTAACTGATTGACTCATTAGATAGCTGTTGCAAAAAATACTTTATTGCAATAAAAGAATTATTGTACCACATAATTGTAAGTCGCTAAATGCATAATTCTTGTAAAATATCAATAATTCAATTTTGTGGCATAACAAACTTAATTTGGCTACACTATTTATTTTTATCATTATTATTATGTTTAAACCTTGGAAAAAGACAGTGCTAGGAGCATTTTATTTACGGTTCCGTTACCTTAACTGCAAAAGAATTATGGAAATATAGATATTATGAAAACAAACCACAATATGAACAAGTAAATCTCGTTCTTAAATTTATTACGTTAGTGATATTAAGTTATAGTATAAAAAAAACTTTGAAATACTTTACCAAGAGTAAAGAACAGACAGCAATAGTAATCATCAAATAGAAAGTGCGTCATAATGAGTTCTTTAAGTAGTAATAAGTTCATTATTTTTCATAATGTATAAAATAGACTCAAGAAAATTTTTGGGAACACCTCCTCCCAAAATAAATGAGGATATTGATATTTTAAAATACATTACGGTCTAAAAATAACCTATATTCCTTTAGTTGGGAATTACAACCTATGCAATCCTTTTCCTAGTTTTACAGACTTATAACAGCCTGTGCATTGTATAATTTAGAACAAGTAGTATTGATGGGGGAAAAGTACATTGATGGGGAATGTATGGAACAAAATATGCTATTTTAAGTGAATAATACTGTATAGTTTAAACAGGGAAGGTAGTTAGTGCGGGTCTGATAGTTTAGTTTAATCACTTTGGCCCGATACCAAAGGTGCACGCCTTATTGGCAGTTTTGATATGTTACCTACGATAACAGCAACTTTAGCTATACATTCAATAAGCGATGTGTGGATTGATTCCATTTACAATGTATGGATTACGACCAGCGAAATATCATATAATTAATCAATAACAATGCGTAAATCCATTATTTAATTAAAGGAATGGTTTAGTTAATTTAAAAAAAGTTTGGTTCTAACTTGCGTTTTAAATAAATTTAATGAAATTTCAAAAATATATTTTTTTATTCTTGAAATCTTAAAGATCCATGTCACAATCAAGGGTGAAGGAGTATTGAAGAATGCATTCAATATGTACTGACAATGAAGAAAATCATATGTTTTTTCCTTATAATGTATAATAAATTAACTAAATAATTATACCTTGTCAAAACTTACAAGTTTCTTCAATATTATAGATATTAATACATTATATTGTCCTTTCAAGCATGCGAATAAATACCACTACATATATATTATATTGATGACAAATATGGCATTCATATTTTAATAAATAAGATAAAAAATAAATCTCGTAAAATTGTTATGAAAAACATTCCCTACCTAATTTTTGTCGTGGAGGTGGAAAAAGTTCCATTAAACTTAAACGAATACTATGTACTATATTTGAATATACTGTGTATTCGGAACAGCCTTAAAGTATGAAAGCGAAAGATTAAAGTCTTTATAAGTGCAGATAATTCGTTTTGATAAGATCAAAAACAAAAAGAAAACTCGGAGGTAGTTTATTAGGTCATTTAACCCGCTAATTACTGTATTATCGCAAGTGTAATAGCTTTATATATCGATCCTCAGTGTTCAGCAGTCACTAGCGAACTACTCAATAAAATAGCAGGTTTATCGGCACTAACAATATCCGTGTGGCCTTTATGGCCGACACATTTCACGGGCCAACATCTCTGTCCGATGTATACGGCCTAAAGAATGTTTCCTACGACTTGTGCGACAATATTTCACAGGTTTCAATTCGAGTGTCTACTGAATGAAGGTATACTTTTGATATTAATGGATTAGCCCATAATCTATATATTTAAAACACAAAGTTAAAAAACCTTTGGACACTTCGTCTGTGACTTCTACTGGACCGATTTACATGCGGGTTGTACCAAAATAAACGTTTTCTGTTCTATATTAGCAGGTTTTATTTGTATTTCAAAAATATTTACGTTAAATCCGTCAAAAATGAAAAATAAACTTTTCTTATGGAGATTTAACATGGGGAAAAAAGCCAACATTTTCAATCCTTTGGACAGTTCGTCTGAGACTTCTACTGGACCGATTTACATGCGGGTTGTACCAAAATAAACGTTTTCGGTTCTATATTAGCAGGTTTTATTTGTATTTCAAAAATATTTACGTTAAATCGGTCAAAAGTTAAAAATAAACTTTTCTTATGGAGATTTAACATGGGGAAAAAAGCCAACATTTCCAATCCTTTGGACAGTTCGTCTGAGACTTCCACTGGACCAATTTACACGCAGTTTGTACCAAATAAAACGTAAACCTTTGTATATTAGCAGATTTTATTTACTTTAACGTTATCTTACTTCCTTAAATTAAAAATATCGACATTTTAAAACCTTTACAATTTATTTATTTTACACGCTTTCAATCAGCTGATTGTAAACAAACGAGGTATTTTGTCTAAATACAGCGGATGAGCAAAAGCTCATGAAGGATTTGGTTTAATATGGTCAGTACATAAAAACGTTTACAATTATTATGATGTATTATCCTTTAAATGGAAAGAAAGTTGCTTAATTATGTAAAATAGCTGATTGCTTTAAAATTTAGACTAAACTGTAAAGGTTTAGTTTAAATAAATTGCTCACATTTGTATTAAAAGAAACGGATGTATCGGAAATTCTTCGTACAATCAATTTGTCGTTTGCAACGTTGTAATGCTTTATTTGCTTATCAGTATTTGTGGCGCAGTTGGTAGCGAGACTTACTTCAAATCAATCGGCCCGGGTTCCAGACCGATCTTAACAAATATACTTTTTGTAGTGTGTCCAATAACGGCGTCACTATTAAATGTTTTACTGATGGTACCGATATTTATTTTAAGCAAAATAGATACATTAAAATATTTATAGGCCTGTTCAAACTCAAAAAACTTATTTATTCAACTAACAAGTTTACAAATTGATAGTTTAGGCTTGCTTATTTTTTGATATTTTTAACTAATATAACGCTTTGATTAGGCTACTAAGGTTTAGGCCTAAGTAAACAATCGATTTTTTATGTTTATAAAATACTAAAGAGTGTCTGTATTACATAGTAAGGGTGCAGCATTATTGTTTTTAAGGAATATGCCTATAGGCCTACTTTGACAGACACTCCAACTAAAATTACCGGTATGTAATTTTCTGTGAAATAAATTTGTATTCTTTAAATTTGGATAGTTATCGAAACTTGCACACTACAGCATAAATATTGCGATATGAAAGTGGTTATAAATGGTTTCTCTACGTTCTATCCTACCCTAATACACCAATACACCAATATTTGTTAAAGCCAACCATCATAAGTTACAACACTCTAGGCCTTTCCTAATTCTTGAAAAAAAAAACTGTTAAGAACAATTTATCCAATAGGCCTACAAGTGATATTGGTCTACTTATTTCTGATGTTGTTGAACCTAATAGAACGGTTTCCTTAGGCTAGTTAGGTTTGCGAATACCTAAACAATCAAATTGACATGTTTATAAAATACTAAAGAGTATAGGGCCTATAAGTACAAGGATGCAACATTATTGGTTTTACGGAATAGGCCTACTTTTCCGACGCTCCAACTAAAATCGTAGTATTTTCTGTAAAATATAGGCTATATTATTGTTCTTGGTATGGCAGTTCAAAAAAGTATATTTTATAGACTACCTTACATGTTTGTACTATTATAGCGTTCCATTTACCACTAATGGAGTTATATCCGTCGAGTATCGACGGGCAACAACTAGTTTAATATATAGTAATATAAACGTGGTAATTTCGTGTAAAGTTTTGTCCATTTTGTATATAGCGTACAGCATACGTGTCATTCGTCACCACTTTGAATTACAAAGACGTTTGTTTTATTATAATACTATTTGTTATATAAATCTATGAGTATTCCGATGTTTTGTAAAATATTAGGTCATCTCATACCTAATACAAAATGTTACTAAAACCACGTCACCATATTCTCAAACAAAAGTAAATGAAAGAAAAAACATCAATCCACGTCATATTTTCAGGTGGCTTTATGAAAATTGTGTATTATGTTGTTACTTTTCTAACCTCATAATATGTATCTTATAATATGAGGCTTGTGTATGAAATTATTGTTTTTTTTTAATAATTGAATTGCACTAACATATTTAGATATGTAATTCGTTTAACCGTTTTGTAAATTAAAGCAGTTCTGGTATAATTGAGAGTAATGACTAATGGATTGTCTACCTTTGTTTGTAATTTGGTTGTAATAGCTAGATTAGTCAAAGTCAGACAGCTTGTGGAACAATCTTCGATAAACTTGTTGTATCTTGTAGAGATTACAACATTTTCCTTAACGCGTATATGAGTTTTTGTACTTATTTATGTTTCTTTTTATTTATCATAAACAAGAAAATGTATTTTAAAAAACAATTTGTCAAACTTTATTTATAAGATAATCAATAAAAGTAGGCTATCCATAGGTGGGTTTAACTCAAATATATCAAAGACATTTTAAATGTTTCAGTTCAATAGTAAACCTTTAACAGCTGGTGAGTACTGTCATCACTATTAGTAGAAAATCGTTAAAAATCCATCAATCGGTCTTATCTAGCCTAACAATGAGCAAATCAAGTGATTTATCGCTCGGGGCCTCACGGCAATCAATTGACAATCAGTCCCGAGTCACGAGCTGTGATGATAGCTAGACCGGAGCTGGCGCATCTGCCTGCGATGCCGTGGCGGAGATACGGCAGATGTGCAGTGAGTGCATCAGGAGGTGATAACAACGGGGTGATAAGGTGATTAGGGCGAGGAGAAACCATCAGTAAATGTTTTAACATGAAGCATAATCTCTGCCTTATTTGAATACTATAGAGTAAGTTCGAAAGGAATTGAATGCTTTGACGAATTATATTTCACTAGGAACTACCTAAGGTTGACATTGTCGTTGAGCGAATATACAATCGCTGTTGTGGTAGCTAGTAAGCTGTAGATAGGCCTAAATGAGTCAAAGAAGAACGATTAAACGAAACATAAATTTAAATTTTTATATCCTTGAGGAGAAAAACTTAGAAAACGCTATTAGAATTTTTGAAAATTATAATATATTTTTAAAGTTCTGAAAGTAGAAGCAGTTTATAAGTTTATAAAAATACACAAGGGGTCTAAACACAATGGGTCTAATCGTATATTAAATGAATGATCGTTTAGTAAATTGGTGTAAATGTTGTGTAAGAAAATAAATTGTTATAGACTATCAATATTTTTATATTTTAAAAATAAGGAAACACAGGCTACTATAGTGGAAAGCTGTCGAAACTCCTAATCATTGTGGGTGAACACGAAATATTGTATATCAGTGACAGAAAACTTAATAAAGACAATAAAGTAGTTACTGTAACAGTGTTGTTTTCCGCAGCGCTCAATTAGGTTACGTGAGTTATTAAACCACGGAGTTTTTGAGCTTCCGACGTAAATCTGCGTTGGTAATCCAATTACTGCAAACCTGGCCACAGTTTGTTGAGGAAATTGTTTAGTGGGCAGCCATTTTATACATTTATTCACAGCTGGGGTCCAACCAGCAAGTTTTATCGTGTACTTAGAATACATTATTACGCTTATATGTGTAATAATGTAACCTACTTGGCCATCACTACGTATTGCGGTAACACATATTATGAGTAACTATGGTCGAACGGACTCAATGTAACATATAACATTGTCATAGAAGCCATATTTGACGACTAATTAGGTCGCAATAAACACCCTGCCTGGACTAATCCACTAAACAGCGACGGTGAGTTGACACTCGTACAAACAACAGGTGAACCGTAGTCATCAAGGTAATGCACTGTAGTGGTGGTGGGTTGCGACTCGGCCGTGGAGTATTGTGTTTAGGGGGATATCCGAACGATAGACCCATTCTCGCGCAGGAGGGGGCAAATTGAACCCTTGGCCGAGCAACAGGCTTCGACTATCTTCCCTGCTCGTGGACCTCCCTTAATACTGTGCTTGTCAGAAGGAATAATTTTTACATGAATACACGAACTTTCAAGGCTTCTATGTTGGTTTTATGGTGGTAGTTATTTTATTTTTAATCTAAAAACAAACGCTTAGATATTTTAGTTCAGTGAGTGATGTCAATTATGTTTACAATTTTGATTTTTTAATATAGTGGTTTCATAAAACCTATGATTAGGTTAACAGGCTCAAAAAAGTTTTGAGACAAATAGCAAACACATATTGGTGTCACTGCAACCAGTAGCTAAAAAGGCTGATTTACGTCCGTTATAAGTATGTTTTTCAATAAAATTGAGTGTCCAATCTTAAAAAAAATCTAGTTGGCTCTATGGCATTACGTCTCAAGAGCTTATGACCCGATGACTTTCGACTGTTTTCCTTTTCTGAAGAGATATGTAAAAAGAAATAAAAAATACAATGAAATACTTTAACATCTTTATACTATAAGAGAAAATCTAGTCTTTGTCTTGTCGGTGCTTTTGTCTCAAAAATGTCTTTGATATTAGGGCACTCAAAAAAGCACTTAAATGTATAAAAAAGAGTTTGAGTTACAACTATCAACGATACATAAATTCATTTTTTCATTTATCTTAGGACCGCTTACTCCATACACCATACACGTTTTAAATTTGAGTTTAAATTACTTTTTGGAGAAAGCGAAAACCTTCGAATTGCTTTGTAAACAGTTAAACCAGCACGGTCTGTTATGAAAATTCTGTTAATGTAGAAAGTTTTTACGAAAAATGCAGTTTTATCCGTTTACATTCTAAATTTTCAATTAAATTACTAGGCTGGGTTAGTATTTCCTCAAATAAAACTCAAACTTTTTAAAATTTTTGTTCATTTTTATTCTTAAACTCTTTAAAGTTAGGTACAAAAAATCCAAAGATACTTCTCATAATAACGAGAGCCACCTCTGCTCCGAAGGTTATGGCTTTTCCAAGTCCGCAATCACAACAGATCTAAACGGACTCAGTTTTCATATAAAGTATTCAAATCAGATCGCGGACGTCAACCGTCCAATCAGCGATCGCGGCGGCGGCGGCGGCGGCGTGTAGGGGTAATGAAGCTTCACATGTCGGCCACCAGGTAGCGATAGTCACAGTCCGCGACCGCGACCATGGCGCTACTATCTACTGGCCACTGGAGCTGTAGACTCGTCAGTCAGTCAGGCTTCGTTTAACTCGTACTACCTGCCGTTGTCTTAATATGAACTGTCTCATTAGCAATTGAAGTTGCTTCAGATCTAAACAAAATTTTCTATTAATGTTCAATGTACTTTTGATGAATTTTATTTATTTATTTTTTTAGGTCGATTCAACGAATAACACAATGAAATTTGTTTAATATATTTAAGAAAACATCGATTGAGTATATAGTACTGCTAATTGCATCTGAAATCAGTTCACATACAAAATAAACAAATAACAACGTAAGAGGCAATATATAGGTCAAAATTTATTAACTTTTATCCAAACTGTATATATATTTACTAAAGGTGGTGTGTTCAAAAGAACAGTTCGACAATCGTCCGTGGGTGGTATGTCGGTGCTCGATCTAATTCAAGAACTGTACTCGGCTTCGCCTCATACTTAAAACTTGATCTTGCACCGGTAACGACCAATTTCCGGACTAGTGATGAAATACACTGTTTTTAAACCATTTACATATGTTATACTAAAAAACTAAAAAAAAATGGGGTTCGGTTTTGGGTACCTTTCTTTACGATATTCCCCTCTTTTTTTGTGAGTCCCTGCAATATTTATCAAAGGAATACCGGTTGATCTTCCAAGTTGCGCATACAAGCGCTTTGCTTATGTTCAACGAAACTCATAAACATTCCATTGTAAACGAGAATAGCAACGTGTGTTTCTTTAAATAGATCGGGGGCTTGTTGCCAGGTTTATGCACCAAAATGCATTTGTTGTATACAAGATCAGTGCATTTGGCAGCTATTTAGTAAACACCAATTCACGCCGCTATAGAGGTA
The DNA here is from genome assembly GCA_030545055.2 of Neoaliturus tenellus. NCBI lineage: Eukaryota > Metazoa > Arthropoda > Insecta > Hemiptera > Cicadellidae > Neoaliturus > Neoaliturus tenellus. The sequence goes on along the minus strand of CM061531.1, from coordinate 65,775,545 downwards.
ACTAGCTTCATCTGTTATAGAAGCGCAGTCATTGCGTTTACTAACACCATCAACCATGTACACCACGTGAATGCTAACAGTTCCTGACATGTTCATTTCATGAGTTCCATTTCTCTTTCTTTCAGTTTTTTCAATTATAATGCCCTTGAGGTTGGTAGATTAGCTTTAGACAGAAGCATTATAAATTATTGTTTATATTTTTATTTTTATTTAGCATGTTTTATAAAATATTTTATTTTTAAACTAATTATTTGATAAGTTGTTATTAATTCTGTTGATGGATGGGTGTAAAATTGTGGAGCAGTTAAAACTTACTCCGTGAGAAACTCATCACAGTTTACATCCCAATATTTTATCTTTAGATGTTTAATTTAATAATTTATGTCAATTGAATGAGTAAATAAATTCATACTTAAAAAACTTTAAAATGTGACAAATATTAGTGAATCTGTTCAACTTCCCTTTGCTTTCTTAGCCCCCAAGAGTTGAAAAAATAAAAAATGGTCATGTGAGAGCGCGTTTGCCACTAAACTTTTTACTGATGAAAACTTTCAGACTCTCGTCCCTTTGCTTGACCTTATGACGTCACCGATGCTACTAATTCAACTACAGGACTACAAGAGAATGCGGTAGTCCTGCGGTTTGGTAAGCAAACATTTGATGTGATTTGAAGTCAGCGATTCATCATGGCGTCATCATTCGCAGTTGTGCAAATAGCAGTGCCAAATTTCTGCCAGGAGCTGTCTCAGGTTACGACCAGTCACGCCGCGCCATTGGGGATTGATTAATTTGATATTCAATTTATAGAGACCTCAGTAGTGGGGAATGGGGGCTTTTGGCTCAGTTCAAGGTCACCTGAGGGATGACGTCATCGATGACGTCATCGAGGTCAATGACCTCATTGATGACGTCATCGATTGCATCATCGATGACGTCATCACCAATGACGTCACTTCCTTGACGTCACACCCATGACGTCACAAAAATGACGTGCTGATGACGTCATCACCCCTTACGTCACCAAGATGACGTCATCGATGTCACAAAGGTCAAGGTCACGCTGAAACCTAAAATTTTTTGGCACTTTTGCTGTTTCTCGCACTACGCTCCGAGTTTCAGTCACAGTTACCATGACCTTGACAACTTGGAGCGAAATTGCGATGAGAAACAGCAAAAGTGCTGAGGAAACTTGAAGTTTGCAACGTGACTCTGCCTAAACCGTCATGTGACACCGCTCGGGTGACCTTGAACTGACCCAGAAGCCCCCATTCGACCATTACTGCAACCGCGATGCGCACCCTAAGACAGACACCGAGCGACTGGCTGTTCGGCTCCGCGCACTCTAGGTATATGGGAAGTGGTGGGGGAATTGCGATGATCTTGGGAAACTTAAAAATGCCAAGTCAGGTAGCACTGTTTCGGTGCTACCTTAAATTTACATGTTAAAGTGTGATGACCTTGAGGTTGACTGTAAATTTGAGACTTAGGATTGTTTTTAAAGATGTATCTAAAGAATCTTCAGATTTGAGTCAACACTTAGAAAAATTTACTCTTAGTACAACTGTTTAATGTGTATTTACCAGAGTTTAAGTGTGGTGACCTTGAACTACCTGAAATTGTCAGGAATCGGAGTAGCAACCGCGATGTGCACCCTACGACAGACACCGAGCGACTGACTGTCCGGCCTCGTGCACTCTAGGTATATGGGAAGTGGTGGGGGAAACTGCGATGACCTCGGGAAACTTGAAAATGTCAAGCCAGGTAGCACCGTTTTGGTGCTACCTTAAATTTACATGTTAAAGTGGGATGACCTTGAGGTTGACTGTGAACCTGGGGCTTAGGATTGTGTTTAACAGCTTGACATTTTCGCCAGAGTTTAAGTGTGGTGACCTTGAACTGGTTAAAATCAAAACTGCACAGCAGACTGCACAACACGGATGTGCATCCTACGACAGCCGCCGAGCGACTGACCTCCGGGCCCTGCGTACTCTAGATATATGGGGAAGTGGTGGGGGAAATTTCAAGGTCATTCAAACGGAGTTTTAAAAAAGTCAAAGAGTAGAAAGACTACTCTTGTGAGTCTATAGCCATTTCATTGATAGTGAGTGCTTCGGTATGCCAAGTTGATCTGTATTGACACGCTCCTAAATAATGTTTGCAAAAACCTGCAAAATGATTGTTGCACAATTTGCAGCCAGTTAGCTGTTTTAGTTTGAATTCAATGCAACGTTCAGGGCAACAAGTGTACTTATGCCCTCTCATTTGGTACACATGGAATGTCTTCAACTTCGGTTTCGGCTTCTTCCAAGACCTGCACTTACACATGCACTGACCAAAAGCTTCACATGTTCTACAAGCCAAGCCATCCACCACATCAATGTCATTTGGCCATGAAAAACATTTCTGTTCGCAACAGTAGTTGAGTTGGCTCTCCATGTTGCTGCGGTGAAGGTGCGCGATGAAATGATGCTAGAGTCAGTGAGAGTGCACCTTAAATAAACTCAGTGAAGGGGGAAAGGTCAAGGTCATTCAAACGGAGTTTTAAAAAAAATGACTAGTCGTCCTCCTCGTCCGTCGTACTTGGAGAGCTGTCAGACGAAGAGCCCCGCGCAGGTGCTCTCCAGATGAAATGTATATCTATTTGAAAGCGCAGGCCTGGATCTTGTACCATCAACTCCTTTAATCTATTACATACCAAATCCACTTTGTACACATTGTTAATAATCAACACCCAAGGCTTCGGCTGAACATAACGTGTAGTTGAGTCAGCCTCGCAGACAGTTACACCTTCCGGTGATATTGGAGTGTATAAATGTGTAAAATCTCGTTGCTGAGGGTGGCTTGAAGTTGAAGGTTCTGTGCCGACCCTGGTTGCATCAAAATTCAAATCCATTCTACATTCAAGAGGTCCAGGGTTCCCGTTGAATACATTGAGTAATTTTTGATACAAGACTTCCACTTCTGTCGCATCCTGTAAATGAACAGTCCACCGCAAGGGAAATGCTTCGTCCGTAGTGGAGTCAACTTGAGAAAGAGTTCCTTCCGCCATGGCAGCTAAGCAAGGAATGAGGTGAGCTGCAGTCAGTTGTAACATTATCGAAAAGTAGAGGGGGAAATTTCAAGGTCATTTAAATTGGGTTTTAAAAAGGAAGGAGTGGAGGGGGAAAGTTCAAGGTCATCCAAATGGAGTTTTAAAAAAGGAAAACCTAGAAAGTAACATTGAAACTTTCCAATTGATGGTGGCGAGCGTTTTCTTCTGCAACCTTGCCGACACATGTGACTATGCCATACAGTATGAAAAGTACAACCATGATAAGGCCGAACAACAAAAGATAGCCGTTTACTATCATGATATTTTCTGAGTGGATCTGCTTTCTTCTTATCGCCCTCTCTTGCATCCTCTTCTCTAACTTGTGTACGAAGTCACAGCATGCGTGAGGACATCTTTCATCTGTTGGTAGGTTAGCCATTGTTGATGTTGTAGGTTTGGCTGTTGAAGAAGGAATGAGGTATCTAATTATGTTGTCTCATGTATATCAACAGTGAAGTGGTGGGGGTAGCGAATCAGTGGAGGGGAAAGTTTCAAGGTCATTCAAATTGTGTTTTAAAAAAACCCTATCTTGTTACTGAGCATATATGTCAGTAACAAGATAGGTGGCTTTGCTCTTTTTACTTCTTTAATATAATGAAGAAATAAACATATTCTACAATTGTAAGGACAAGGAAGACAACCGCTAGTCAGCTGAAGTAATCCAAGTTGTCTGGTTCGGTCTTCATTGACGCCGGTGAGGAAGCTGTCGTTGAAGAGGAATGTCCAGGCTCTTCCTTCGGCTGCCGAAGATTCCGTATATTGCAAGCGTAGACTTGCACGTTTATACGGTAGCCTCTTGCCACCATCAGCTGCAACTCCTTGTACAAGTCGTTCAGCTCCTGTTGCGTTTTGATCGTCACCTCCTCATAGCTGGCACAGCTTACGTTCAGAGACATACTGATGTTGTTAGGTTGGCTGCTGGAGTTGAAATGAAGACGAGGCACAGCACTTGGAGGTATATGAAAAAGTAGTGGGGGTGTTTTGCATTCAAGCAGGTTTGACTTGTAGCGTGGTGGTGGAGGTAACTGTGAAATGCAAAGGTCAAAGGTCAAGGTCACCTGCGAAGTTTAAAAAAAAAATGCAACATATCAATATGTGACAAACTTCACATATTGATATGTTGCATTTTTTGTCTTTTATGGTTTATTTATTTATAAAACATTACAATAACATATGTACAACAGTAAAACTTAAATCTAACACTGCTGCTTGTCGGCGATGTGGATGGTCAACTCGGTGGAATTGCTATCCGTGCAACCGTGGGAAACCAGGTAGAGACAGCCGGGTTGGATGGAGCGCAGATCCTCGTTCTGGAGGAGATGGACGAACCGTTTCGGCAGGTAGACTTGGAACTTGGGCTCATCCCCCGGAGTGAACGGTGCCTCGCTAAGACTGCAGCAGATGGCCTCTCCAACTGTAGTCTCCATCTTCTTCATGGCGTGGATAATGTAGTGCTTCTCGTCTTTAAGTTCGGAACACTTCTTGACGGGTAGTATGGTAGATTTGGAGTGAGCATTGAACTGCTCAACCAAAGTTTGCAGGAACTGGTGAGATGCCATGGTCAAGTTATAGATCGTCTTCTTCGTCTTCTTGCTGGGAGATGTTGTCGTCTCGGAATCTCGAGTAATACTCATGCCAGGTCCCGGTCTGCTCCTCACTTATATAACCCCCGCTACCCCCACCACTCCCCATTTCCCCACTTTGAAGGTAAGATGCGAGTTTATAGGCGTTTTTTAAAGCGCAATGTCTATCTTTTTCATGTTCTGGACTTTTAGTACAAATACAAACATTTTCCATCGTATACTTGTAGTTTTTATCCAAATCCACATCATTAACCGGAACATGAGTAAATCCTTCGATCCATCTTTTCTTTTCCAGCCCCTTTGTGTAAATATTGGTAAACTTGTCTGAAAAGTGATGCATAATGTGATACAAGTCCGTGTAACTTGTAAAACCATCATACCAATCGATATGATGGAAGTGTTTTGAAATCCATCTGTTGGTAGTAGCGGCTTTACTAGTTAAAGATGAATAAGAACATGGTGGTTTAAATAAAAACGAATAAGGAACACTTGTATTGATGTCGAAAAACACAAGTTCTTTTATGATAAATCTATCATCATTACCCCGAAACGCTTGGAACTCAATTATACCAGGTTTGGACTTTACTTGTTCTTCTTCCTTCTCCATTGCGAAGATCACTCGTCTGCTCATGACGAAGTCCAAAGGTCAACTGATTTCCACACCACGGTAGGTACGACTTTTATACCCGGCCGTACAGTTGTTGGCGCGTTGGTGTATATTTAACGTGGGCACAGTCCCCGGTAGGCCTAACCCCACAAAGTGTTTGATATTGTTTTAAAAATTAACCATTGCTGTGTAGTTAATTGTCATTTAGGTTTCCATCTTTACATTTTCCTTGTTTTCATTTTCATCACTAACACTTGATTCTTCTCCTCCTTCTTCTTCTTCCTCTTTTTCACGTTTTACTGATTTCTTATGTAGTTGAGCGTACTTTTCCAATTGTCTCCACATTTGTACTTCATGAGGAACCCTATTGAATATAGAAGTATCTACAGGTCCGTACAATATAGGTGCGTCCGGTTGTTTGTCCAAAGTGTCTTCCAGATAATCTTTAATAATTGAACTTGAAAACACCAGTTGTCTCAAGTATCTCGTTATTGGTTCAGTTGCACAAGTTAGAATAAAAAACTCTTCTCGATTAAGTTGAATCTTGTTATCATGTCTTGTTGTATCTCTAAACCGCAACTGATGATCACCACGATGTTTAACAATATCGATTTCCACATTTGAATCCAAAAGGCCTACTCTTGTCTTTCTTCCAAACATGTTACTACTTAAATAGCATTCTAGCAGATGCAAGTGTTTCATAAACGATTCCCAAGCAGTGTCCGTAAACAAAATCATTTTGGGTCCATGAGTTAAAATTACAGTAGGGGAATAATCTGTAGATTTCATAACACCGATTAAAACACTTTTGTCCAAACTGGAAGAGATTGGGTAAAATATTCGCAAGAATACCTCACTTAATATGTTAGGAGAAATATTATCTTCAATATCCCTTTTCCTCTTGTGTGCATTCTTTCTTCTTTTACCTTTTTCCTCAACATTATTACTGGCGTGGAGTTGTCCGCAAGCGTTGTGTTCATCTCCCTCCGGTTGACCTTGAAGATCTAAAAAGTCGGATATCTCCTTCTCAATATCTACTACATTTTCTTGTGTACCACTAGGAGAAACCATATTGAATAAGATGCTACCCATACAACAACAGGCAACAAACTGATGAGGAGCGAGCTGAACGCTCTGCTTTTATACTCGCGGAATGCATTGGAATGTAGGAAAACCGGTCTTTTACAATACATTTTTAACAATTCCAGTTAAAGGTGTGTATGTTACGATTTTATCATGTAGAATTAAACAGTATGCAGTTGTATTAGCCGATATAGGCGCGTTGAATTCCATTTCTATTTTTATATCTACACTTGATGATTTTACCGATTCATTTTGTTTAGAACAATCGATTACAACTATAGGGTAACCATCTAAGTATTTTTCTGGTGATAGTAAAGGTGCATTCGTTTTACCATAATATGAACTTTGGAATCTTGCATACATATCGTACAATATGCTGTACTTTTTATTAGCGAATGACACATTTAAATTATCGTATGGAAAAAAATTGTGAATTTAAATAAACTTTAATATTTTTCAAGTTGCAATGATCAAATTGGCCTGCATGTTTGGTGATGGTGTCTCTTCTGCCTGTTTGTAAACCAAATATAATATACCTGGCTCGTTCCACATAATTAGATGTTTTAACTGTCCAAGTGTGTCGATCCGTAGTTGGCAAGCTGGGATGTTCATGAAATTCCCAACTTCTAAAAGGAATTACAATATCACGATCAGCCTTTAACTTTCTTAATAGTAGCATTCTATGCTCGTCAGCTAATTTTACATGTAGAACTCTCCATACAATTTTGTCTAATGTTAATTTCCATTCTAAAGTTGCATCTGTTGTACCGTCTGGAGCTTTAATAATATCTTTATCGTTTGAAGATCTCAACAAAACTAATTCTTGTTTAACGTTTAATATTATTTTCCTATAATCTTCAGCAAAACCAAGCAACAAACGTAACGGAATATGAAAATCAAAATTTCCATTTGTATCTGGAGTGATTGTGTCTTTTGCAGGTAAAACCCATCCTGCAGGTTGTATTAAATTGGTTTCATTAGGTGATATAGATGTTAATCCCTTTAAAGTTGTTGCAATACCTACTTTTTTAGTAGAATCAACTGTTACACCTGATATTTCATATCTAATTTCATCAAACAGGAAAGCCATGGGATTATTTATAAATGGAACTGTTGTACCAGTAGTAGTACCGTCCTTTTTAGTAACTTTTCCTTCAATATACAAGTAACTTTCACATGGTAGTGTGTAAATGTCTTGATTTTGTATGGGAATACGAATTTCATCGTTATTGTTTAATTTTGATGAAGTGTAAGGGTTGTGGGTGTGATATTCTTTTTCCCATAGGGTTTCGTCGAATGTTGGACCCTGAGCTATATCCAGTATATCCATTATCGGTTACTTTTAATCCAATTCTCTCTAAGAAACGAATGTTCTCGCGTGTTAACTCCTCCACAGCTGAAGAGCTACTAATGCGGATTCCCGTAGGTTGTTCGCTTTTAAATGTTAAACCCATGATTTTGTATTAAAGTGTTGATTTTAAATGTAATCTAACCGTAATAGGCTCTTCTCGGAAATCTATCAAGTTACCGTCTTGATCCAATACGTTCAACACGATGTCTGAAATGAAAGTGGTGTTCAAAGGTAGATATACCAGGTTTTGCGGCTTTTCAACAATTTTAAATCCAGGTGGTACACTGGGGTAAAAAGTATGTATTATATGAGTATTTGCTCCATCTCTGTAAGCTCCTTGTATAATGTTACAAGTTATGTCTATACTATTGACTTTTAATATTGTTACAGTTTGTTTACCGGAATGTGTTTTATTTGGTTCTAAAATTGCTCCATCTTTGGGAAATCCTAATAAATCACCAATTGAGTTTGGCTTAGTGAAATCTATATAATATTTTGAAGTAAGCTCAGCTTTCATTGTATTATTATTACCTTTTAGCGATATATTGTCTTTTCCCATTTTATTTTGCAAAAATTCATTAATATGATCAATTTCATAAGAACCTGTGGGTAAACTGCACTCTTCTAAGTCTGTTAACTTACCACTGGCATCTTTTCCTTTATAATAATGCAATAAGTTATTTTTACCTTCCGTAACATTGGGAATAGAGTTGTAAGTTGTAAAATCCAACAGTGCTGCCTCCCAAAATCTTCCTTTTTGCAAGCGTAACGCTGGAAAAAGGATACTTCGTAAAGTGGACGATTTTCCTGTTAATGATACCGTATAGGAAGACATCTCAATAGTGACTGATACTTTTAGCTAGGAATTCCAAACATAAATGGCCGCATATTGAAGTATTATCAGGTTGTTCTCTTTTATAGTTGTAATATATGTTTTTAGCAGATTTAAAGTAATGTTCAAGTTCTTTAGGTGGTGGCAAATTTCCAAAACTATCAAAATAATATACATTACTATTTATTCATGGTTTATGCCTCCAGAATCGTTTTGATCTAAATAACAGGTTACTAACCTTTAACCGTCAACGATCCTTGTTGAATCACTTCTTATGGTGACTCGAGTTTCTGCCTTAAAAGGCCATTATCAAACCGTGTAAGATTGTCAAACACTTACTCCATTTGGAGGTCGTCAAAAAATAAAAAGATACAAACAGTCCACATTACACTTAACATTTAAACACACGAAACATAAAAAGGACAGTCCCGGCCGGCCGCTCATTATCGAACTGGTTTGCTCGCACCGATTGTAGCGTTATCAGAACGTCTTGTCCCCCTACCCCCTCCACTGTCAACAGAGGCCTTTATGATATCCCGATTCCGTGTCAAATCTATAACACTGTTGAAAAGTACATTGGCTCCAAAACTCAATTTGTCATTTAAGATGTTATTTGGATCCGCTTTATATGCCTTATATATCTCAAATTCTTCTAGAGAATAGAGATAAGGCCCCTTTTTACATTTATGTAATACCTTCATGTTTTCAGTAGAGCTTCGGATGCTGTGATTCATTTCACACAGGTGTTCAGCAAAGGTAGATTTTTGCTTCTGCAGTCGGGGTTTAGGTAGGTGTTCTTTGAACCTTGTTTCAAATGATCTTCCGGTTTCACCTATATAAAATTTGGTACAATCGGAGCATTCCAATCTATATACGCCGGTGCCTGTAGTTTTGTTTAATTCAGAACTATTAATTTTTTTCTGCGGTTTTATGAGGTTTCCTATTTTATTTGACGTTTTGTAGGCCAATTTAATGTTGTGGGGTTTAAGCTCTCGTTGTAGTGAATAATTTAAATGTTTGCCGTATTCTATCGATACATATTTCGTTTTTCCGGGTTGATCTTGTTGTAAATCTAGGGGTTTCTTGGGTTTGGTTTTATTTTTTATGATCCTGTCTACAATGGTACTTTGGAATCCATTAGCAACGGCTATGTATTTTATTATCTTTAATTCGGTTTCATAATCTTCCTTACACAAAGGCATTGACAGTAATCGGTGTACCATGCTATTGTAGGCTGACATTTTGTGTGATTCAGGATGATATGATGTATAATGGATGGTACTGTCTGTTGTTGTGGGTTTTCTAAAAATGCTATATCTTAATCTTCCGTTCTCTTTTGTTACTGTTGTGTCCAGGAAATTTAATTTGTTTTTTTCTTCTAGTTCCAATGTAAATTTAATTTTAGTGCCAGTATTATTCAGGTAGTTTTTCAGAATTTCAACTTGCCTTTTATTGCCATTATAGACAATAAATGTATCATCTACATAGCGGTGATATGACTCAATTTTTGGCATGTATTTATTTGTCTCTGAGAAAATGTAATGGTTTTCAAAGAAGTTTAAATAAATTTCAGACAATATACTTGAGAGTGGTGAACCCATGGCAAGGCCATCAGTTTGATTGTAATATTTTCCGTTAAAATAAAAGTAGTTCTGACTTAAAACCAGTTCTAACAGAGTCATTATTTCTTCAACTTGATCTGAGTTGAGATTAGAGTTCGATAATAAGTTGTCTTTAGCTATGGCCAGAGTTTATTTAATAGGAATGTTGGTATACAAGTTCACTATATCTAAAGAGGCTATTGTTCTATGGCTTTCTAACCTTAGGTTCTTTGTTTTATCTACAAAGTCTAAACTATTTCGTAGGCTGTAAGTTTTTTCCCAAGTAATATTCTCTCTCAAAATTTTGTCGAGTTTACCAGCTAGTTTGTAGCTTGGGGCTGTGGTGAAATTGACTAAAGGCCTAATAGGCAAATCTTTTTTATGTGCCTTAGGTAAGCCATGCAGTAAAGGTGCTTTAGGATTCATTAACTTCAGGCTTTTAATTTCATTTTGAGATAGTATATGTTTGCATTTATTCAACTTTTCTTTTAACTTAGTTTGAAATTTGGACGTTGGGTCGGAATCAAGGGTTTCGATTTCGTTTTCCTCTATAAACTTATCTACTTTTTTTATATAGTCATCATATTTGAGCACTATTATTGATTGCCCTTTGTCGGCTTTGCATATAATACAATTATGTGCAGAGAGTTTGCTGTTGATACTTTGTAGCAATTTACCTTCTTTTCTGTACAGTTCGTTGAATTTTTTACTGGGGGTTCACCACTTGAGAGTGGGTTCACCACTCTCAAGTATATTGTCTGAAATTTATTTAAACTTCTTTGAAAACCATTACATTTTCTCAGAGACAAATAAATACATGCCAAAAATTGAGTCATATCACCGCTATGTAGATGATACATTTATTGTCTATAATGGCAATAAAAGGCAAGTTGAAATTCTGAAAAACTACCTGAATAATACTGGCACTAAAATTAAATTTACATTGGAACTAGAAGAAAAAAACAAATTAAATTTCCTGGACACAACAGTAACAAAAGAGAACGGAAGATTAAGATATAGCATTTTTAGAAAACCCACAACAACAGACAGTACCATCCATTATACATCATATCATCCTGAATCACACAAAATGTCAGCCTACAATAGCATGGTACACCGATTACTGTCAATGCCTTTGTGTAAGGAAGATTATGAAACCGAATTAAAGATAATAAAATACATAGCCGTTGCTAATGGATTCCAAAGTACCATTGTAGACAGGATCATAAAAAATAAAACCAAACCCAAGAAACCCCTAGATTTACAACAAGATCAACCCGGAAAAACGAAATATGTATCGATAGAATACGGCAAACATTTAAATTATTCACTACAACGAGAGCTTAAACCCCACAACATTAAATTGGCCTACAAAACGTCAAATAAAATAGGAAACCTCATAAAACCGCAGAAAAAAATTAATAGTTCTGAATTAAACAAAACTACAGGCACCGGCGTATATAGATTGGAATGCTCCGATTGTACCAAATTTTATATAGGTGAAACCGGAAGATCATTTGAAACAAGGTTCAAAGAACACCTACCTAAACCCCGACTGCAGAAGCAAAAATCTACCTTTGCTGAACACCTGTGTGAAATGAATCACAGCATCCGAAGCTCTACTGAAAACATGAAGGTATTACATAAATGTAAAAAGGGGCCTTATCTCTATTCTCTAGAAGAATTTGAGATATATAAGGCATATAAAGCGGATCCAAATAACATCTTAAATGACAAATTGAGTTTTGGAGCCAATGTACTTTTCAACAGTGTTATAGATTTGACACGGAATCGGGATATCATAAAGGCCTCTGTTGACAGTGGAGGGGGTAGGGGGACAAGACGTTCTGATAACGCTACAATCGGTGCGAGCAAACCAGTTCGATAATGAGCGGCCGGCCGGGACTGTCCTTTTTATGTTTCGTGTGTTTAAATGTTAAGTGTAATGTGGACTGTTTGTATCTTTTTATTTTTTGACGACCTCCAAATGGAGTAAGTGTTTGACAATCTTACACGGTTTGATAATGGCCTTTTAAGGCAGAAACTCGAGTCACCATAAGAAGTGATTCAACAAGGATCGTTGACGGTTAAAGGTTAGTAACCTGTTATTTATTACTATTTAGTTTCTTATAACACACCCAATGGGTGCCGGGCCCTTCAGTATTATCCAAATTTACGATTCCAGTCTCATTTTTCCATATTTTCTTTGGTAAACTGTCTTTCATAAATACTCCGCGGAAAAATGGTATTTTTAAACAGGAAATATATTTAAATAATTCAACATTAGTCAACGCTTTATGCGGTATAACCAATTGATTTCTTTTATTTAATATGCACGATACGGTCTTAGGTATAGACCAGCCCCGTTTTTTACCATTGACCATATTGTCGGTTTTTTATTATTTTTCCTCAGAGAACGTCTTTTTAGTCTAATATTACCACCATGTTTTCTCTTGCTTGATCCTTTTTTATTCTTACCCCTCCTTTTTCCACCTCCTACCGCTGTTTTAGCCTTCATACCTGCTGTTACCGCTAAAGCTGCTGCTTTTTCCGCAATACTAGCGTCACTAGACTTTACTCGTTGCCAAGCTATATTCGCTAGCTTTTTATCAGCGATTGACCTATTTTTTGAATCGGTAAACGTGGAATATGCGATATCGTGTTCTTTACAAGCCTGATCTAACTTATTTATGCCTGGATCACCTCTTTCCAGTCGTTTTTTCAATTTAGTTCCTGGTCCGCAATACTGATAACCTCCCGGTATATGAAATTCGTATGGTAAAGCGTCTATTGCTCTGTTTACGATAGATCCTACTGGAATACGATTTAAAGCTTTACTTAACAGAGAAACCGCTGTGGACGTGATACCGCCTCCTTTCCGTATAGTGTCTCGATATGGACTGGTGTAATGAAACGCCATGATTGTCTTTTATATTCGAAAAGCGTAACCCATGTGTTACCTCTATGACAGGTTGCACATAAATGATGTAATATATGGTGTTATTTAATTAAATATCAAAAGTACCCCAATCTGATGATCTAAACTTTTGTGTATTATGATTAAAAAAATATTTATAAAGAATTTCTTGTTTAATCCATGTATTTCTCATTTTTTCGTCAATAGGTTTATGTTGTCCTGCTACAATATAATTATGCATATCAAATAATAAATTACCTATTACTTTAACAAGAAAATTAACAGTTACAGCGTTATCGGCATAATCAGGGTCTGCAACATTTGTTAATCGTTTGTTATCACAATTCCACCATTTTTTTCCAGTTGGCTCTAATTGTATTATCTGTTCATAAGTAACAGCATCACCAGGCTTTTCACCAATACCTAAATTTGTCAATAACTTTCCTTTACCATCCCAAACATAATTGTTTTCTTCAAGTAAAGTAAACTTTTTATTTCCTTGTACAAATACATCTCCTTGACGTGTTACTACTTGGTTTTGTTTCACAAAACCGGAGGTTTCTTGTTTTAAAGTTTCCTTCATTTGACCCACCGTTGCACCATCTGATGGTGCAAAACCATCTTTTACATTCGCTAAACAATTACCAAGACAGTCAATAACTCCTACATCACGTGTAATACAATGATCTTTGATGTATTTTAAATTTACAGCATCATTTTCATTTTTTGGATAACCTATATCGTTAATAACAAATTTATAAAAAGAAAACCCATCTTTTGTCTTTTCAGGTATTATAGAATGTAAATAGCGTCTATTTATGCTGTCTTTTTCATCTACAGGGTCTGCTACGTTGGATATACGCCGATTTTCAGCATTATACGTTTTTCCATTAAATTTTAACGTATTCTTTAATTCCGATGATAAATAACCTCTGTTTATTGCATCAGCGTTTTGATTTGGCTTACCAACGTTGGAAATTCTATGATTACCCGCGTTATATGTGTTTTTATCTAATTTCAGTGTTGGTACTATCTCTTTTTTTAATACTTTTAAATTTATTGCATCATTTTCATCTGTGGGATCATTAATGTTTTTTAACCGTTTATTACTAATATCATAATCTCCATCAGGTGTTTGTGGTAATCCAACACCTCTTTTTAAAGTATTAAAGTAATATAATCCATCCGATGAATACCGTCCGAACTTGTCAACACTCATGGTGCAACTGAATAACATTCTAGAGTGTAACCCATTTTTATAATATTAGTCCCGATTTCTAACCTATATCAGTTTTTATACAAATTCTTAGTCTTCATCAGTTACATTTGCATCATTCCCGGGACATTTAAAATATTTTAAATCTGCACTAATTAATGATCTGTCTGCTTCATTTCTAAATACATGATTTTTATGAATAAATTCCTCACCAGACAATTTTCTAAATCCGCTAAATGAATTTGGATCTGCAATTAATATATTTTGATAATCATTTACATCCATTAATTTAAATCTTTTGGTATTATAAATAAACTCTTGATTTGCACTATCATATTGTAATGTTTGTCCTACAGTTGCAGCATCCTTTGGATCTGTTCCTTGTGCCAAATTACCTATTTTCTTATTTTTCGCATTGAAAGTACTACCTTTTGGTTTGTCTAATATTAAAGATTGTTTTACTACAACACAATCGTAATCATCGATACCTGGAAATATGTCAATTATTCTTCTATTTGTACCCAACCAACTTCTATGATAATTGTTTGGATTAGTATGTAAAACTTGTGATAAAATCGGAACATCATGAGCATCTGTAGCTAAATGCGCATTTGATAATTTCATGTCTTTGCAATCCCAAACATTATTTTTTTGTTCAAGTAAAATAAACTTTTCATTTCCTTGTACAAACACATCACCCGACCGTGATACTACTTGATCCTGTTTTACAAATCCAGATGTTTCTTGCTTTAAAGTTTCCTTCATTTGACCCACTGTTGCACCATCTGATGGTGCCGAACCATCTTTAACATTCGCTAAACAATTACCTAGACAATCAATAACTCCTACATCACGTGTAATACAATGATCTTTTATATATTTTAAATTTACAGCATCATTTTCATTTTTCGGATAACCTATATCGTTAATAACAAATTTATAAAAAGAAAAACCATCTTTTGTCTTTTCAGGTATTAATGAATGTAAATAGCGTCTATTTACGCTGTCTTTTGCATCTTTAGGGTCATCTACGTTGGATATACGTTTATTTTCAGCAGTATACGTTTTTCCATTGAATTTTAACGTATTTTTTAATTCTGATGATAAATAACCTTTGTTTATTGCATCAGCGTTTTGATTTGGCTTACCAACATTGACAATTCTATGATTACCTGCGTCATATGTGTTTTTCTGTAGTCTTAATGTTGGTGATATCTTTTCTTTTAATACTTTTAAATTTATTGCATCGTTTTCATCTGTGGGATCTTTTATGTTTTTTAACCTTTTATTAGTTATATCATAATCCCCATCAGGTGTTTGTGGTAAACCAGCTCCTCTTTTTAAATTATTTGCGTAATATAACCCATCCGAGGAGTAACGTCCGAACTTGTCGACACTCATGGTGCAACTGAATAGTAATCTAGTGAGTAACGCATTTTTTATGAGATTACCCCACGGTTTCGGAGTTCATCCACTAAAGCCACCCATTCGTTTTCCAATCCAGTATGACCCGCTTCTTTAGCTTCATGTATTAGTTTCATTCTATCCACCAATTTATTGATATTATTGTAATAAATCACATTTGTGTTATATAGTTTCTTCATTAAACCTGTACCTGTAACAGATTTGTTTCTTTTTCTTGGTTCTGGAGCACTTATATCCAAAGTGGATGACACAAACCTTCGTTTTACAGGTTTTCTTGGCATTATCGGCATTGGTTGTCTTCTCGTTGTTGGTATTAACTTGGATACAAATACTCTATATTTTAAAGACCTAGATCTAAAAACTGGTTGGTCAGCTAAATATTTTCTCCTGTATGCATTGGTGTGTTCCAAAATCTGTTTATATGCTTCCATGTCTTCTTCTTTAACTAACAATTCTAAAGCCTTTTTTTCAAATAATAATTCAAATAATCCTCTTGTGCCCTTATATCTTTGATTACCAACAATAATATTATCATTTTCATCAATGTTTACCGGGCTATTACCAACCATTAAACCTTCTTCTGTTAATCTTACTCCATAACTATGGTAGTTTTTATTAGGATTTATTCCAGCTAACATTTTTATCATGTATTTCCTTCCTAAAGGTCCTTTGTTATGAATGTTTTCACCCAACAAGCTTATGTTTGACGGACCTTCCCTTGCTTCTTCTTCTTTTTCCTCTTCACTAGCAGTTGATACATCTTCATGTCCTCTTTTAGCTTTTACTTCATATAATTCTCTTATACCACTATAGTCTGGTGATTCTAGCTCTCTTTCAGGTTCTCCGCCGGTAAAACCACTATATGTAGAGGATTCCAGGTCTTCATCACTAAAATCTTCTGATTTTACATTTTCTCTTTCAAACTTTGTAATAGGTGCAATTGCATCTCCTTCCAAAACGGGTTTAGCAAATTTTTTGTTTAATTGTTTCAAGGGTTCAGTAATAGGTTTAAAAGTAGATTCAAGAAATTTCTCCCTTTCGCTAATACCTAATTTTAATGCTCTGTTTTTATCTCGAATAGAATCACTAAGTGATTTTATTTCCTTTATTAACTTTTCTTGGTTAACCATGTTTGTAGCAAGACGTGTTGTACAACAATGAATGTTTTACATCATGATCAGTGTATTAGTATAAATTTATCAAATCCTATCCTGTATCGACCATTGTTTAGCGGTTGTTCCTTCATAATTGTTAAAAACCCATATTTTTCAGCCCAAGCCTTTCCACACAACTCTTTAAATCGTTCAAATGGCATATCCGCACTTACATGGTCATAATATATGTGTTTTAGGTTGGTTTCATCCTGTTTAAATACAATTAACATGTTTGCATTGTCTCTAATGAGCTGTTTCGGTATTTTGCTGTAAGTTTGACCAATATAAATGCTATCTATGTTGTTATGTCGACCCATGGCGAAGTAATTTCTTATTGTATTTTGATTTTCACAAGATACGTCGTCAAATATGAATACTGAGAATGGTTTAGCCTCTTGCGGTTGCATGACACTCTCGCTCGCGTTGAATTTAAAATATTTAACTTCAGGCACATTATTGAGTATTTGTTCCAATAACTGATATTTTGGTTGTTGTAGTGACTTTGAAAATACATATAAATTATTGAAACGTAATCCTTTAGGGTTTGTAATCAAATTGAATACTACATTTGTTTTTCCACAATTGGAAGGACCGGTAACCAGACAACGCACCGTGTTTGGTAACAAAACACCGTGTTTCCCAGTATTGAATTGAGAACCATCCACTGTGAGTTCATCTATATTATTAATAGTAAAATTGTCTTTTTGCGGTATTATCTCCATCCTTTGTAATGGTTCAACCCAAAATGATGCTCTATCATTATATTAGATCCTTTTTAGGTATCCAAGAATCTTCCGTTTTATTAAATCCTAACCATCGTACTTTAACCTTATCCTTTTTTCGTTGCAACACCTTTTCAACTAAATATACATCACCTACTGTTGATTTTAACATTTCATGTCCATAAAACCCTCCTTCAAGCAATTGTCCTTTATTATCTTTTAAAATGTAAGTTTCTGGTACTGTAGGTTGCACCTTAAATACGGTAAATACCTCATTTGTCCAGTTCGGAAGATATCTTTTACTGAATACACCTTTGTATTTGCTTATTCGCACTTTATCGCCAACATTAAACCTTTTAGGCTTTAGTTTTTCAACTTTTGGTTTAGTATTCATTTTTATACGTTTTAATACAAGTTTTTCATTTTTATTAGTCACCTGGCTTGGTTTCATACCGATAGTTCTATGAAACTTGTTATTGTAATCGCTTATAAGTTTTGGTAACACATCAATCCATACGTGTGATCCTCTGTTGGAAAACATCTTATACATCGCACCTTTTAAAGTTCTGTTAAATCTTTCAATTATTGATGCTTTTACCTCTGAATTGGTTGAGTAATGGTTAATGTTGTGTTTTTTCATTAAATTTGCAAATTCCTTATTAAAATATTCTTTTCCATCATCAGTTTGTAAATGTTTTATAGTATGTTTGTCTCTTTGTATAGCTGTTTCCATTGCTTTTGTAACACTTTTACCGCTTTTATCTTTTAGTGGTAAAGCATCTGCCATTTTTGAAAAACAATTAATAATAGTCAATATGTATTTAAATCCTCTATTTTGTTTACTATAAGGAATCATTTCGATTAAATCCGCTTGATATAAATCATTTATTCCTTTTATCACTGTATTTCTTCGTGGAAACTTTCTTCTTGCAGGTTTATGAAGTTCGTTGACAATTTCTTGCTTCAAGTTCTTCATATTGCAAGTTTGAATGTTTCATGTATCATATGTATAATCACAATGAATGTTGTCTTGAATATTCACATCATTTATATAGGTCAAGGTCATCCAAACTTGTGTAAAAAAATGGGGAACACGGCGTTTGACTTGCCGTGTTCCCCATTTTTTTACGGAAGGAGAAAGGAATAAGGTCAAAGTTGTAGAAGGACGAAGAATAGGTTACTAGTTGATAGGGTTTAGAGAGTAGTGGCCGAAAGGAAGAGTATGGATTCTATCCGGCATAATATGCCTTTTATCATCTTGAGCTGATAGTGCTCTTTTAACTTCAGTGACACTGTAGACCTCATGTTTAAAGCTTCTGATAGTGTTGAACGTTGCAGACATTGTAGAATCTTCAAACAAGCAGGTCTTGTAATGGTCAAATGTCACATGTTTCTTTAAGTATGATGTTTTGACTCCTTTAGCTTTCTTCACTGTCGGTATGTCATTTTCCATATACATCTTGAAGGAATATAATTTGGACATCAGCGCAACTATTTCCTCCAAAGGCATTCCATTTGCTTCATCTTTAAATTTTCCAATTACTTTTTTATTCTTTTCATTATAATTTGGATGGTTCTTTGGATAGTCAGAGAAGTCAAAGTCGTCTTTGTATGGGAAACTCCTTAGATCTTCATACATGTCCAAAGTCTTTAACCAGTAGATGAACGCGTCGGTATCCATGTATGCAACTCCAATGTTGTCTCTTCCGTAGTGTTTAACCATTTTGTTGTAATGGAAATCATACATCAGAGTTTTACTTATATCCAAAATCGACATTCCAATGTATAACGGACGATCCATCACTATTGTTGTTTTCTTCATACTAACGGCGACTAGATCTTCGTTTATAATCATGGATGTTCCAAAATTTGGTTTTTGCACTAATTTTTCCAATTTCCTAGGATCACTTACTAATTTTACAATCTTGTGTTTTCTTTTGTTTTCTAAGGTCTTCCCAAAGATGGCGTTGTTCATCAATTTATAAAAGTCCTTTTCAAATGCTGATGTTGCTGCTGCTCTTCTTGTAGTGTTGGAATCAATATATGGTTTCAACCAACAAGACTGGGTGAATTCAATTGCTCTATGAATTCTTACTAAACGTAGACCCAATTCAAGAGCTTGTTGAACTACCCAGTAGTGAGCCACATACCGATCTTTATTCTCCAAGGTCATCATCAATTTTGGCCATCTTCCTGTTGGTGAAACTTCAGTCTTGGCTAAGAGAGGCAAGTCGTAGTGATGATCATGAAGGTGCTCTGGATATTCAAAATCACAGTCCAAAATATAGCCTTTTGAACCATTCTTTGGAATCTGTGAGATGTCACCGATGGTGGCTGGGTCGATCCATTTGAAGTCAGCGTAGGGAAGCGGATTTGACATTGCCCAACCATAAAGGTTGTTTGCGTCAAAATAGCCAAGGTAGACCCATGGTTGTCTCTCGTCGAAGCCTGGGATGTACTTATTGTTAGCTTTCACATGACGTGTTACAGCTTGTGTCAAACCGCCTCGTACACCAGATTCTATCATGAGCACCATATCAATATCTGTTAGAAGTTCTAATCGACAGTTGGTTGACTTTAGCATAGCTTGCCATGCTAATCCTGGAGATGTGTACGAGTGTAGAGGGTCCAGTCCATAGGCGGAGAAGCAGGTGTTTCGAAATTCTTCCATCACATCGCACAGCAGAGTTACATCCAATTTTATGTAAAAGTCAGAATATTCCCCTAAGGTTTGAATGTTTAGTTGGTTCCAAACATTACAAGCATGATTGTAGTCTTCAACGGTGATTGCACTTTCATTTAACTTGCTATTGAAGGCTTCAATCGGTGGCAGACTAGTTTCTTCAAATTTTTCTACAGAAGTTATGTAATCATAGGGGAACACTCCTTTACGCATTACTAAGTCCAATTTATCTTCAGGTACAATTTTGCTGGTTTCTTTTAGGTCTTCTCTTCTTAGGTTCTCAGACAATTTACTCAAACTAGATGACATAAATCTATAAGAGTCTACGAAGCGAAGTTTAATTTTACCTACTGTTTTTGAGAAACTGATGTACTTCTCCAATGTTTCAGCTAATACTTCAATTTTTCCATCATCTCGTCCTAACTCTGGGATAATAAAGTGAGAGTCATAGCCGCTAAGATTGTGTAACACGACAGGGATAAAGTTTGGCAGTTTGTAATTTATATTGCATGAATTACAAGCAGCTCCTCTGTATAACCCTGTCAGGTGATCGTGATCTCTTACTTTTTGATTTTCTTCACTGAAGCTCTTCTTGCATAAATAACATCTTGTTGCCGAATTGCATTCTTCTTGTTGATTTTGGTTCAAAGGTTCCATAGGTACAACATTACCGTATAAGCGTTGCGCCTTTTCAGCAATGTCGTACAACTGGTCTACAAAATACTTAGCGGCTTCTTCACCACGGTAGAGTATTGGAGTGGATGTTAAGCCATAGTCTTGCAATTGTTCTTCAGGTAAAGTAGATTTCACCAATAAGCAAAAACTGTTAGGTTGATGCAATTGATATTTGGTTCTTCTAGTTACTTCACCATCCGGAAGTTCCTGTGGCACTAACGTGGATTCAAAGTCAGCGTAGATAACTAGTGGAATCCGGTATTGGTGAACTGTTTTATTGAACTGGACAAATGCTCTAGATGGTGGTGGCAGACTAATCTTCACTTCATAGTTGTCATTACAAAGACGTTGGTGTTCTGACAACCACTCTGATCCTCCACGTCTCAAGTCTTTATTTGTGAAACAAAAGCATCTCTTACACACTGTTACTCTAATTTTCTTTTTAGTCACTTGTCGTCCAACCAAAGTTTCAAAGTTCTTGATGTAAACATAATGTGATATTTCACCTTTGGTCAATAGCAGCAAATCTGTATGATTTTGACGTTCATTCTTTGTAACTCGTAACGGGTATACGTTATTTGATTCGTCTAAACCAAACACATTAACTGAAACTCCTGGGTTTTTTCTTTCAAATTTAGCAACATCATTAAGACTAACAGGATATGACATACCTTGGAAGTTATAGTGGTGTTGAACAGCTTCGTATGCTATGCTAGGTCTAATGGCATTATGTCCCACATATTTTGCTAACATTGCATACCGGAAACATTCATTATCCTCATTTTTCACATTGATACATGATCTTGTATCTCGGATCACCTTTGGTAGAGGGATAAAGCTGCTTCCTCTCATACCATATCCATGCTTGTGAACCCTCACATCCATACCTTCAATTGATGATAGCGTCCAGCCGGATCCTCTTCCTTCATGTTCTTGAAGTTTCACTAGCAGTTCAACCAAACATTCTTCTAAAATTTCGTTGATATCAGATGTGGTTGTAAGGGTTCGGTTTTTAGCAATGAATGCTCTCGGTGAATTTTCGCCATCGGTATTAGTAAACATAGCCTCCAACACCAATCCAAATTTAATAAAGTTCAATCTTGCCAATTCTTCCATCAATGTTTTTACAACTAGTTTTTTAGCTTGAATTATAAAATTTTCCAATTCTAATTGCACGTTATTAATTTTGAAATGAATTACAACTGGTCCTGGCAAGGCTGTAGTACGCAGTTGTCTTATATCTTCCATATCCTCTTCTTGGGTACGCAGTTGTCTTACATCTTCCACTTCTTCTTCCGTATCTTCTTCTTCCATTTTCTCTTCTTGAATAAATCCTCCAGCTGTAGATGGTCCAGCTCCGGCAAATTGAATAACACTTGGCCTTCTTCTTTGCATTAACTGTAAATAGCTAGCCCAGTCCTTCTGCTTATGGGGTTTTTCCAAAAACCGATCAATCGCATCCAAGTCTTCTTCACTTACTACAATCTCTTCTTTTCTGTCCTCTTCACGATGCAATTCTCGGTGTAACTGTAGATAGCTATCACAGTCGTCCATCTGCTTCTGGCAGTTTTCCAATAACCGATCAAACGCATCCAAGTCTTCTTCACTTACAACAATCTCTTCTTTTCTGTTCTCTTCATGATGCAATTCTCGGTGTAAAACAAAGATATCTTCATCTTGGAAAAACTCACCACAAATATCGCAAAGAGCCATTTTTTTTACAGTTTGGCTTTGAGTGTGCACTCGGTGAATGTCCACGCAATAATGAGCAGCGCGCTCAACCGGGTCCCTTTATACCCGAGGTTGAAGGGTGGGGGAAGGTGACGTCATATACATCCAGTTTATCAATCATGTAGTAGATTTGGCTTTTAAACACCCATTTTCAATTTATTCTTCAACAGGTTTGATAAACCAATGATCTTTGGTCTAAATCCACTACTTTGTACAAATTTTTTTGTTTGGGCACTTCTCGTCCGGAGCAAAAAACTTTTTGGTCAAGGTCAAAATTTTTTCTCAAAAAAGTTCGGGGGGGGGGTCATTACTGTATTTAGGTCAAGGTCACGAAAAAACTTTAAAAAAATTAAGCCCCACACCCCCCTTTGGGGGTGTGAGGCACTTGGGTTGTCATCGCTGTAGCCTCCGAAGAGACCCAACTATGACAACAAGGCAACATCCAATGTCGTGTACCCTTCGCCACGCAAGACTTGTAAACATTTACTGCATTGTCTTTTCAGTAGCTAACAAAGATTCATTTACATAATTTTGTGTTTCCAGAAGGAAACAAACTGAGGACACCCTAGTGGCTTACGTCCTCGTCCGAGTGCAGAGGCCGCCGCAACCTTTTGCATGCCAGCGTACAAACGGACATGCTCCCAAATGCCATCCGCAACCTTTTGCATGCCTGGCAGGAGCCTACCGATAATTAAAATAGGCTTTACACGGGGGCCTACTCCCGTAACCTATCTTTAATATTTTTAATTTACAATGCATTGAATTTTTACAAGTCTTTGTGGGTCAAGGCCACACGGACATTAAAAATTTCGGCCCCCGTACATCCATGGCGAACCACGAATGTTCGGGGGCCTTGGGGACTAAAAACACAAATATCTAACAAAGATTCATTTACATAATTTTGAGTTTCCAGAAGGGAAACATACTGAGGACACCCTAATGGCTTACGTCCTCGGTCCGAGTGCAGAGGCCGCCACAACCTTTTGCTTGCCAGCTTACAAACGGACATGCTCCCCAAATGCCATCCGCAACCTTTTGCATGCCTGGCAAGGAGCCTACCAATTATTAAAAGTGGCTTTACACGGGGGCCTACTCCCGTTCCCTGACTTTACAATTTACTTTGAGCATTGAAAAAGCTCAAGGGGGGATTGCTAAAACAAGCGTATACACTTTAGAAACATATAACACACTTACAACACACAATTGAGCTCAACGTAGTCAATGCTGGAACAAGCACATACACATTAAACACATATAACAAACAAGACACAAAGGATAAAAGACACAGGAGACATAGGGTACAAGTAAAACACTCTCATATAAAACAATTCGCAATACCCAAACGCAAGCGCAATATCTTACAACTAATACAAGTCTTAAAGTTAGAGTAGACTTCGCTAAACACTGAAGGCGCCATTCAATGTTTAGTGATGCCTATGGCGGTCCGTCCCGATCGTTCACGTTCAACGCGCGGGAGCGGACTGCGAGCCGGCTCTGGCCGGACCCCCTTATATCCCCACCGGGGCTGCCACGCCCAGGATATCAGGGGTGGGGGAGGGGGTGGGGGGGGGGTGGGGGGGGTGGGGGGGGGTTCGCACTTTTTGTCGGGGGGGGGGGGTTCGCACTTTTTGTCGGGGGGGGGGTCGAACTTTTTGTCGGGGGGGGGGGGGTTCGCACTTTTTGTCGGGGGGGGGGTGGGGGAGGGGGTGGGGGGGGGGTTCGCACTTTTTGTCGGGGGGGGGGGGGGTTCGCACTTTTTGTCGGGGGGGGGGGTTGACTAAGTTAAGTGGGTCAAGGTCACCCACAACACTTGTATTCTAAGTGTTGGCTATACCCCCACCACAACTGGGTCCCTAGGCTGCACAACACCGCTTCGCCAGTATGTCTCCGGCTTCCATGCGGTGCGTCTCGCTGTTCTCTAGCTCTCTATATGTAAGTAATTTTACAAGTTCTGAATGTAGGTCACTACACTTTGACTCTGGGACAATATCGACTTGTAGTGTTTCAGTGTTTTGACTCAAGGTCATCACACTTTAACTCTAGCACATCGGTTATCATACCAGAGGTGCTCAATAACCTAACTTGTAATGTTTAGGGTGGCGTTTGCACGCCACGTGGTATCGCCATGAGTGTCCAGTCCAAGTTTTAAGTTAAATTAATTTTACTGTAATCTTTTCCATTTCTGCTTCGTTTTGCCAAAGTATAAGGTGTCGCTTAATAAAGTGGTATTTCTCTAAAGTTATAGGAGATTGCAAGGATACAATTAGTTTATTTAGGAGACTCTTCATCTTGGAGTTTAACACAATTTCCACTTTGACTTTGCTTCCTCAGCTCTCACAGCCTAAGCTGTACAGAAATGTTTCTTCTAGTGCCAACTCGGGCCAAGAGAACAGTGTGTTGACTGTAGGACAGCTCATGGTGAAGTGATGCGAAACTCCAGCGTACCACCTCACCTTCCCCCGCCACTGTGACCTTCCCCCACTCCTGCTGTTTCCCCCACCTCTTTTCCCTTGACTCATGCGCTACAAGCAGTCTCTCAGTATTGTGCGGACTTTTGTGAGGGGAAGCCATGTCGCGGGACGCTTTAGGTAAGAAACTTAGCCGTGTTAAGGCTTTATTAGTTGCTCACTGTCCACCACTCAAAGTTAAGAGAGTTTCGACTTTAGCTAAGTGGCGCAAACTGTTGCGCGGACACCCTAAGTTTTATACAAAACAGACTAGTGTTCGTTTTACTGATGAGGATTTGTTTAAAATATTGGATGAAATGACTTTTCCTTGCAAAATTCAGTTGGTTACTCCCATTCTTGACAGTTTAGAGTCTTAGTCTCTTGAGCCAATATACCTAGAGTGCACGGGGCCGGACAGTCAGTCGCTCGGTGTCTGTCGTAGGGTGCACATCGCGATTGCTACTCCGATTCCTGACAATTTCAGGTAGTTCAAGGTCACCACACTTAAACTCTGGTAAATACACATTAAACAGTTGTACTAAGAGTAAATTTTTCTAAGTGTTGACTCAAATCTGAAGATTCTTTAGATACATCTTTAAAAACAATCCTAAGTCTCAAATTTACAGTCAACCTCAAGGTCATCACACTTTAACATGTAAATTTAAGGTAGCACCGAAACAGTGCTACCTGACTTGGCATTTTTAAGTTTCCCAAGATCATCGCAATTCCCCCACCACTTCCCATATACCTAGAGTGCGCGGAGCCGAACAGCCAGTCGCTCGGTGTCTGTCTTAGGGTGCGCATCGCGGTTGCAGTAATGGTCGAATGGGGGCTTCTGGGTCAGTTCAAGGTCACCCGAGCGGTGTCACATGACGGTTTAGGCAGAGTCACGTTGCAAACTTCAAGTTTCCTCAGCACTTTTGCTGTTTCTCATCGCAATTTCGCTCCAAGTTGTCAAGGTCATGGTAACTGTGACTGAAACTCGGAGCGTAGTGCGAGAAACAGCAAAAGTGCCAAAAAATTTTAGGTTTCAGCGTGACCTTGACCTTTGTGACATCGATGACGTCATCTTGGTGACGTAAGGGGTGATGACGTCATCAGCACGTCATTTTTGTGACGTCATGGGTGTGACGTCAAGGAAGTGACGTCATTGGTGATGACGTCATCGATGATGCAATCGATGACGTCATCAATGAGGTCATCGACCTCGATGACGTCATCGATGACGTCATCCCTCAGGTGACCTTGAACTGAGCCAAAAGCCCCCATTCCCCACTACTGACCTCCTGCTGTTCAACCCACGTGGGATGTTTCTGAGAAGTTCTTATAAGTCATTATGTCGGAGAAGGACCCTAGGTACACTTCAGTAAATGTGTAAGGAATGCTAGTAGGGATCAATATGTAGGGGTCTAGCCTGTTCGGTACTTGAGACTTAGAGCAATTAACAAATTTGGGGCAACCCTCTAAGGGGGCATGGGGGCGAAGCCCCCATCGAGCCGTAGGCGAGTCTATAATATATACAGCCGCATGTGTAACTGACTGACTCACTGATGATCTTAAAGTCCTGAAGCGACCGTTTAAGATAGAGACTTGAAATTTGGCATGGACATTCTTTGAGATGTTTCAATTTAGGGAAAATCATAAAACTACAACTTTTTTACTTTTAAACTATAAAAAAGGTTAAAAATATAGATTTGTCGGTAACGTAGTTCAGCCGTATCAGCGTATATCACCGCGTGTGGTATCGTAGATCACTTTGCAGGTTTAGTTCTCGCTCATGTTTAAATGATCTCTTTCAATTACACCCGTGTATGATACCATTATTGAATTACGTTTGCATGTATGTCTTGATTAGACGACGGTGTTTTTCAGCATAGAGAGCGGGTTATTTCAGCAATTCTCGCTTTGTTCTAGATAGTATTAATGCCCAAAAACTAAAAATTTTCAGCTATCAAATTATAAATAATTCTCAAAAGACGAGGTGTCGTAAGGAAGTACGTTGGTTCTTAGAGATGTCGCTTGGAACGCTATTATAGTCGCTTAGTTCTCGCTTGTATTTAAATGATATCTTTTAACTACACCTCTTCCCGATAATTAATCTCGATTGGGCGCACAGTTGTTTGAGTATGGTTGTCCCTCTGATTGCTGTGTTATTATTGAAAATGAATTTACTGAATCGAAAGCGTATCTTAACATTCAGGTGATGTCCGCTTTGATTTCTATATTAATTGCTAAAAATATATTTGGTCTTAATACATTTTCTAGACTTTAGTTTTCTCATGCTGGAAAATTTCTTGTAGATTTTCGCACAAAAAAATTACCTAATACAAGAATTTTAACTTAATTTTCTACTATTTGTATGCTGTCTCTCTATATGAATCCCCAGATTGAATATAGCGCTTCAGTTGATAGTTCTGGTACAATTTTACTTTGAAGAGTTGAACGTGTAACAACACGTCTGACATCCGGTCTTTGACCTATTTGCTGCTGTCCAATCAGGCTTAGATTTTAGTTTAGGAATCGATTGAACATATTAAGTTATAGAACAATTGAACTTTCCATTCTTACCTTCGCTAACATTTACCTACTTCCTACGTTTTTTTAAGACCATCTACATATCTGATGACCCATCAGGCTGAGAAATATTAAACTAACCAATTGAATTAAACTCAATAGTAATTTTTCTCGCTGCCACTTTGTCCGTCAAACTTCCTCAATGCAGTGCTCTCACACAAAGTCTCGATTAACCCTATTATTGTTGTAATTGAAAACTATTCTATGCTTATCAATTATTGTAACTCTTTCAGTATATTTTAATTTAATCAATAATCCTTTTTTGGCTATTATTTCACAATTGGTTTTTCTTACTACCATTGGTTGAAAATGCATAATGTACGCCGATTTTATGGTTCTTAAGTTGCAATTTTCTTCATTTTAAGACTATATAAAGACTTTAAGACTTCATGATTATAGTACTTTATACCCTGTGAGATATTACATACTACAAGGGCTCTATTTTTATTAATTTTCTGAAGTAATATGTATATAACATTTAAAACTGTTAAATTAATAATTGCTGATTTTGAATGATAAAATTGTTATCGTTTCTCTATATGGTACCTATATGATTCCTGCGTTTCTTGGCCACCCCGTGGCGGAACTGAAGCATCTTAGCCTAAACCATTTTTTTTTTAATTTCAAATATCTTGATTTTGTGTCTTTTTTCTTCTAATACATACAACGATCCTCTATATAAACTTATAATTTTATTCCACTTTTATCTTTTCAGAATACAGCGATTACCTCAATCATGTGCAATCATAATCGTATCTCCTAATTTTTACACAACAACTTTTGAGCATAACTATTTACATAGTTCATTAATATTTCACAACTCCATTATATTTTTTAATGAACTAAGGGAAGCTAGGGAGTGGGATTAAACCATGAGCCGTGGGCAAATTTAAAAGCTTATTACTGTATTATTTATTGTGAGTAGTGTGTATTGGCGGCTTCTGTTACTGTCGTTGGAGTTGAGCCCTCAACTAGCCTGTTCATTGTATGAGATTTTGACAGTAATTTACGGAATTGGGGCTACCAATTATTGGGTTGGACCCTCCATCAAGCATAACACCTAGAATATTTACATAATATATACAGCCCCATAGTAACTGACTGACTGACTTACTCACTCACTGATGATCTTAAATTGACCCGTTCTTCGGTTGGAACTAACCTGTTTAACAATTTGACTTCTTATTAATTTACGAATTTAGGGCAACCCCCAAGGGGCATGGGGCGAAGCCCCATCGAGCCGTAGGCGAGTCTATAATATATACAGCCCCATGTGTAACTGACTGACTCACTGATGATAGTAATGTCCTGAAGCGACCGTTAAAGCTAGAGACTTGAAATTTGGCATGGACATTCTTTGAGATGTTTCATTTTAGGGAAAATCATAAAACTACAACTTTTTTACTTTTAAACTATAAAAAATGTAAAAAAATATAGATTTGTCGGTAACGTAGTTCAGAAGTGTGAGCGTATATCACCGTTTGGGTAACGTAGATCACTTTGCAGGTTTAGTTCTCGCTCGTGTTTAATTGATCTCTTTCAACTACACCCGTGTTTGATACAAATACTGTATTACATGTAAACATGAACATCTCTATGTAGACGACGGTGTTTCGATACATTGAGAGCGGGATATTTCACCAGGGTAATACTCGCTTTGATATATCCAGTATTATGCCCAAAAACTACAAATTTTCAACTTTCAAATTATATAAATACCGAGGTGTCGGTAAAGAAGTACGTTGGTTCTTAAAGATATCGCTTGGAGCGCTATTATAGTCGCTTAGTTCTCGCTTGTATTTAAAAGATGTCTTTTAACTACACCTCTTCCTGATAATTACTTTCAATTGGGTGCATAGTTGTTTGCGTATGGTTTTCCTTCTGATTGCTGTGTTATTATTGAAAATGAAGTTTACTGAATCGAAAGCGTATATTTATATTTAGGTGATGTCCGCTTTGATTTCTATAGTAACTTTAAATTAAGGTCGCTTAATTCTCGGTTGTATTTAAATTATGTCTTTTAACCACACCTGTTCCTGATGAAGTTTCCGTGACAGTTTTGCAGAGCAGTGATCTAAACGTTGTATAATCTACGTTAGTGCAAATTTCAGTTAACAGTATATTGTAATATAGCTGTAACTGTAATATAACATTTGTTTTAAGGATGGTGAAATAAATTTAATGCACGTACTCTAAAGTAACATGAAAATGTTGAAATGTGAGGTTCTCGTTTCGTTTTATTTAAATTGATTTGTTCATATTGGCTATTGCTATTACTCTTGTCTTTTGAGAGACGATTGAGCGTAGTGCTGGAATACTTTGTTACAATATTATATTATTAATTTTATCATTACTATGGTGAGCTCTACGAAGCTTGTGCGAATACTTTAAACATATTATTTTAGTACTGCATATTTTTTTCCGCAGTAACGCCCGTAAAGTAAATGATTAATTACTAAAAATATTTTAGGTCTTACTACATTTTCTAGACTTTAGTCTTCTCATGAATCTACGTTAGTGCAAATTTCAGTTTACAGTATATTGTAACGTAGCTGTAACTGTAATATAACATTTGTTTTAAGGATGGTGAAATAAATTTAATGCACGTACTCTAAAGTAACACGAAAATGTTGATTGAAATGTGAGGTTCTCGTTTTGTTTTATTTAAATTGATTTGTTCATATTGGCTATTGCTATTACTCTTGTCTTTTGAGAGACGATTGAGCGTAGTGCTGGAATACTTTGTTACAATATTATATTATTAATTTTATCATTACTATGGTGAGCTCTACGAAGCTTGTGCGAATACTTTAAACATATTATTTTAGTACTGCATATTTTTTGCCGCAGTAACGCCCGTAAAGTAAATGATTAATTACTAAAAATATTTTAGGTCTTACTACATTTTCTAGACTTTAGTCTTCTCATGAATCTACGTTAGTGCAAATTTCAGTTTACAGTATATTGTAACGTAGCTGTAACTGTAATATAACATTTGTTTTAAGGATGGTGAAATAAATTTAATGCACGTACTCTAAAGTAACACGAAAATGTTGATTGAAATGTGAGGTTCTCGTTTTGTTTTATTTAAATTGATTTGTTCATATTGGCTATTGCTATTACTCTTGTCTTTTGAGAGACGATTGAGCGTAGTGCTGGAATACTTTGTTACAATATTATATTATTAATTTTATCATTACTATGGTGAGCTCTACGAAGCTTGTGCGAATACTTTAAACATATTATTTTAGTACTGCATATTTTTTGCCGCAGTAACGCCCGTAAAGTAAATGATTAATTACTAAAAATATTTTAGGTCTTACTACATTTTCTAGACTTTAGTCTTCTCATGCTGGAAAATTTCTTGTAGGTTTTCGCACAAAAAAAACCCTAATACAGTAATTATTCTTAATGTTCTACTATTTGTATGCTGTCTCTCTATATGAATCCCCAGATTGAATATAGCGCTTCAGTTGATAGTTCTGGTGCAGTTTTACTTTGAAGGTTGAAAGTGTCCCAACACGTTTGACATCCGGTCTTTGACCTATTTGCTGCCGTCCAATCAGGCTTAGATTTTAGTTTAGGAAACGATTGAACAAATCAAGTTATAGAACGATTGAACTTTCCATTCTTACCTTGGCTAACGTTTACCTACTTCCGAGGTTTTTTTAAACCATCTACATATCTGATGACCCATCAGGCTGAGAAATATTATAATAACCAATTGAATTAAACTCAATAGTAATTTTTCTCGCTGCCACTTTGTCCGACAAACTTCCTCAATGCAGTGCTCTCACCTAAAGTCTCGATTAACCCTATTATTGTTGTAATTTAAATCTATTCTATACTTATCAATTATTGTAACTCTTTCAGTATATTCTAATTTAACCGATAAACCTTTTTTGGCTATTATTTCACAATTGGTTTTTTTTACTACCATTGGTTGAAAATGCATAATGTACGCCGATTTTATGGTTCTTAAGTTGCAACTTTCTTCATTTTAAGACTATATAAAGACTTTAAGACTTCATGATTATAGTACCTAATACCCTGTGATCTATTACATACTACTAGGGCTCTATTTTTATTAATTTTCTGAACTAATATATAACATTTAAAATTGTTAAACTAATAATTGCTGATTTTGAATGATAAAATTGTTATCGTTTCTCTATATGGTACATATATGATTCCTGCGTTTCTTGGCCACCCCGTGGCGGAACTGAAGCATCTTAGCCTATAACATTTTTTTTTTTAATTTCAAATATCTTGATTTTGTCCCGTTTTTCTTCTATTACATACAACGATCCTCTATATAAACTTATAATTTTATTCCACTTTTATCTTTTCAGAATACAGCTATTATTACCTCAATCATGTGCAATCATAATCGTATCTCCAAATTTTTACACAACAACTTTTGAGCATGACTATTTACATAGTTCATTAATATTTCACAACTTCATTATATTTTTTTACGAAGTAAGGGGGGAGTGGGATTATACCATGAGCCGTGAGCAAATTTTAAAGCTTATTATTATTTATTGTGAGTAGTGTGTATTGGCGGCTTCTGTTACTGCCGTTGGAGTTAAGCCCTCAACTAGCCTGTTGATTGTATGAGGTTTTGAGAGTAATTTACGGAATTGGGGCAACCAATTATTGGGTTGGACCCTCCATCAAGCATAACACCTAGAATATTTACATAAATAATATTTATCTCACAGCTCAATTTTTTAAAACTATTTACTAAGGAGGGCTATTAAAACCTATTCATAGGAGATTATTAAAGCTTTTTTTACTATTGATTGTGAATTTAGTGTATTAGACGGTTTTGTTACTGTCTTGGCTGTCCAGTTCTTCTGTTAAACTAAACTATTTCAAACTTGACTTTTTATTAATTCAAACTAGGGGGCAACTCCTAAGGGGGCATGGGGGCGGAGCCCCCATCGAGCCGTAGGCGAGTCCATATTATATACAGCCCCATGTGTAACTGACTGACTCACTGATGATCTTAAATTCCTGAAGCGACCGTTTAAGATAGAGACTTGAAATTTGGCATGGACATTCATTGAGATGTTTCAATTTAGGAAAAATCATAAAACTACAACTTTTTTACTTTTAAACTATAGAAAAGGTAAAAAATATAGATTTGTCGGTAACGTAGTTCAGCCGTATCAGCGTATATCACCGCGTGGTATCGTAGATCACTCTTCAGGTTTAGTTCTCGCTCGTGTTTAAATGATCTCTTTCAACTACACCCGTGTTTGATATACTCGTGGTATCCTTCGATGGATACTCTTATATATATTGTAAACTACGGCGTTAATTTGTATAGAGAGCGGGTTATTTCACCAGGGACCCAGGGTTATACTCGATAATATATACAGTGATAATTCCCTAATTTGTAGCATATGCGCTATCTTGAATGTTTACCAAAGGTGAATTTTCTTCTCCTACTATGAATTAATTTCCCATGGCGGGTGAATAGTCGCTTAGTTCTCGCTTGTATTTAAATCATGTCTTTTAACTACACCTGCTTCCTTGCTATTGGCAACGTTAGTATCCCTCATACATAATAAACTTATCCATTTGACTTCTAAATAGCAATGAGATTATGCTGCATTGAAAGCTCGTTTCTTTTATATTTTACACACATCATAAATATGTTTTAGGGAATTTTTAAATAACTGTTTAGCTGAACTAACAGATTTAAATGTAGGTTCTCGTTTTGTTTCAATTTATTTTAGATTACTTATTCAAATTCACACGGGATTATTCTCCGCTGAACTTCGCATTGAATGGATTTTCTGTGAAGCTTGAGCCGTGATCTTAACGTAACATACTTCGATTACTTTGTACAATACTTAATAGACAGTTTATTATTATCTTTCTGTTTGAATTATATTTAGTGTCTTATATTCGAATTTTTCACACTTAAAATTTGTTTTTGAGAATGTTTAAATAAGTGTTGAGCAAAAGTAATAGATTTAAATGTTAGGTTCTCGTTTAATTTCAATTTATTTTAGATTACTTATTCAAATTCACCCTATGTGAACCCCTCAGCCGAATTACGCATTCAATGAATTTTCTGTGTAGCTCGTGCCGTGATCTTAACGTTATATACTCCTATTACTTAGTACGATACTTAATAGACAGTTAAGTATTATCTTTCTGCATTGTTTATAATCAGTGTTTTATATTTTATTTTAATACACACTTAAAATATGTTTTTAAGAATTTTTAAACGGCTATTGAACAAAACTAACAGGTTTTTATGGATAAATTATTATTTCACAGGTCTAGATTTTATATTCTTATAATTAGTAGTAGTTTGTAATAGTAGGGGTTTTTTGCGGATCTACCCCGTTTTTATTATTTCCTATGATTTTGTTTTCATGTTATTTAATTCTTGTTTTCGCTTATTGATTTGAATGTTATTTGCTATTTCAGTAATTTAAACGTTTTTCTTCTATATCCTGAAATATACAAGTTTTTATTTTTAATTAGTATGTATCAGCAGATTCTTTTAATATCGTGGTTGGCGATACTATATTTAGTTCAAATTGTATTTTTAATTTCTTAAGTTTATTAACTAGCATAGCTTGATTTTTTTATTATTTTAATAGTAATATTCAAACTTACTATTGGTTATTTTCTATTTTTTAGCATTATTGTTTTACTCTAATGGGCATATTACATTATTTTTAAAATATACGAAAATCTCATTTATAAATACTTAATTTGGAATAATTTTGACCCATTGCAATTTTAATGTGACGCATGTTAACTCGTTGACGTTTCAGACTAAGTAGTTGGTAACGTGGAATAGTTAGCATCACACATTTTAGTAGAGTTACAAGTAAATTAATAACTTAGCTTTTAAAAACTTCAATTTTTATTAGTTTTTATTTTCCGATTATTTTAATATCGTGGTTGGCGATGCTAGATTTGGTTTAAGTGTTACTTTCAATTTCTTTAGTTTATGCATTATTATAGTTTGATTATTTTATTATTTTAATAGTTATTTTCACATAGTCAATTATTTTCTATTTTTTAGCATTATTGTTTTGCTATAGTGGGCACATTACATTTTTTTATCAATGAAAATTTTATTTAAAGATACTTAATTTGGATTAATTTTGCCCCATTGCAATTTTTCTGTGCCGCATCTAAAATCGTTGACGTTCCAGACCAAGTGGTTGGTAACGTGGAGGAGTTAGTATCACACACTTTTGTAGTAGAGTTACACGTAATTTAAAACTTAGCTTTTCAAAACTTCGATGGAACTAGCCTGTTCAGTACTTTAGTGGAACTAGAAAGTTCATTATTTGAGACTTTGTGAATGATTAACGAAATTAGTAAAATCAACTAGGGGGCATGGGGGCTGAGCCCCGTGAAATATTTTCAAAGGATATTATTGTTATTGTTATTATTATTATTGATTGTGAAGAGTGCGTATTAGCCCGTTTTGTTACTGTCTTCGCTGTCCAGTTAGTTGGTGGAACTAGCCTGTTCAATACTTGACTTTAAATTATTCAACGAATTCGGGGCAACCTCCAAAGGGGGCATGGGGGCGGAGCCCCCATCGAGCCGTAGGCGAGTCTATAATATATACAGCCGCATGTGTAACTGACTGACTGACTCACTCACTGATGATATTAAATTCCTGAAGCGACCGTTTAAGATAGAGACTTGAAATTTGGCATGGACATACTTTGAGATATTTCAATTTAGGGAAAATCATAAAACTACGATTTTTTTTACTTTTAAACTATAAAAAAGGTTAAAAAATATAGATTTGTCGGTAATGTAGTTCAGCCGTGTGAGCGTATATCACCGTTTGGGTAACGTAGATCACTTTGCACGTTTAGTTCTCGCTTGTGTTTAATTGATCTCTTTCAACTACACCCGTGTTTGATACAAATATTGTATTTCATGTAAACATGAACATCTCTATGTAGACGACGGTGTTTCGATGCATTGAGAGCGGGTTATTTCACCAGGGTAATACTCGCTTTGATTTATACAGTATTAATCCCAAAAACTACAAATTTTCAACTTTCAAATTATAAAAATACTGAGGTGTCGGTAAGGAAGTACTTTGGTTCTTAAAGATATTTCTTGGAGCGCTATTATAGTCGCTTAGTTCTCGCTTGTATTTAAATGATGTCTTCTAACTACACCTCTTCCTGATAATTAGTCTCAATTGGGTGCATAGTTGTTTGCGTATGGTTTTCCTTCTGATAGCTGTGTTATTATTGAAAATGAAGTTTACTGAATCGAAAGCGTATTTTTACATTTAGGTGATGTCCGCTTTGATTTCTATAGTAACTTTAAGTTAAGGTCGCTTAATTCTCGGTTGTATTTAAATTATGTCTTTTAACTACACCTGTTCGTGACAGTTTTGCATAGCAGTAATCTTAAACGTTATATAAACTACGTTAGTGCAAATTTCAGTTTACAGTATATTGTAATATAGCTGTAACTGTAATATAACATTTGTTTTAAGGATGGTGAAATAAATTTAATGCACGTACTCCAAAGTAATACGAAAATGTTGATTGAAATGTGAGGTTCTCGTTTCGTTTTATTTAAATTCATTTGTTCGTATTGGCTATTGCTATTACTCTTGTCTTTAGAGAGACGATTGAGCGTAGTGCTGGAATACTTTGTTACAATATTATATTATTAATTTTATCATTATTATGGTGAGCTCTACGAAGCGTGTGCGAATACTTTAAACATATTATTTTAGTACTGCATATTTTTTGCTGCAGTAACGCCCGTAAAACAAATGATTAATTGCTAAAAATATTTTAGGTCTTACTACATTTTCTAGACTTTAGTCTTCTCATGCTGGAAAATTTCTTGTAGGTTTTCGCACAAAAAAACCTAATACAGTAATTATTCTTAATTCTTAAATAGTAGAATTGTATGCTGTCTCTCTATATGAATCCCCAGATTGAATATAACGCTTCAGTTGATAGTTCTCGTGCAGTTTTACTTTGAAGGTTGAACGTGTCCCAACACGTTTGGCATCCGGTCTTTGACCAATTTGCTGCCGTCCAATCAGGCTTAGATTTTAGTCTAGGAAACGAATGAACATATCAAGTTATTGAACAATTTAACTTTCCATTCTTACCTTGGCTAACGTTTACCTACTTCCGACGTTTTTTTAAACCACCTACATATCTGATGACCCATCAGGCTGGGAAATATTATAATAACCAATTGAATTAAACTCAATAGTAATTTTTCTCGCTGCCACTTTGTCCGTCAAACTTCCTCAATGCAGTGCTCTCACCTTAAGTCTCGATTAACCCTTTTATTTTTGTAATTTTAAACTATTCTATACTTATCAATCATTGTAACTCTTTCAGTATATTTTAATTTAACCGATAATCCTTCTTTGGCTATTATTTAACAATTGGTTTTTTTACTACCATTGGTTGAAAATGCATAATGTACGCCGATTTTATGGTTCTTAAGTTGCAACTTTCTTCATTTTAAGACTATATAAAAACTTTAAGACTTCATGATTACTGTACCTAATGCCCTGTGATCTATTACATACTACTAGGGCTCTATATTTATTAATTTTCTGAACTAATATATATATAAAACATTTAAAATTGTTAAATTAATAAATGTTGATTTTGAATGATAAAATTGTTATCGTTTCTCTATATGGTATATATATATATATGATTCCCGCGTTTCTTGGCCACCCCGTGGCGGAACTAAAGCATCTTAGCCTATACCATTTTTTAAAATTTCAAATATCTTGATTTTGTCCCGTTTTTCTTCTATTACATACAACGATCCTCTATATAAACTTATAATTTTATTCCACTTTTATCTTTTCAGAATACAGCTGTTATTACCTCAATCATGTGCAATCATAATCGTATCTCCAAATTTTTACACATCAACTTTTGAGCATGACTATTTACATAGTTCATTAATATTTCACAACTCCATTATATTTTTTTACGAATTAAGGGGGAGTGGGATTATACCATGAGTCGTGAGCAAATTTCAAAGCTTATTATTATTTATTGTGAGTAGTGTGTATTGGCGGCTTCTGTTACTGCCGTTGGAGTTGAGCCCTCAACTAGGCTGTTCATTGTATGAGGTTTTGACAGTAATTTACGGAATTGGGGCAACCAATTATTGGGTTGGACCCTCCATCAAGCATAACACCTAGAATATTTACATAAATAATATTTATCTCACAGCTCAATTTTTTAAAACTATTTACTAAGGAGGAGTATTAAAACCTACTAATAGGAGATTATTAAAGCTTTTTTTTACTATTGATAGTGAATTTAGAGTATTAGATAATTTTGTTACTGGCTTGGCTGTCCAGATCTTTTGTCGAACTAAACTATTTCAAACTTGACTTTTTATTAATTCAAACTAGGGGGCAACCCCTAAGGGGGCATGGGGGCGGAGCCCCCATCGAGCCGTAGGCGAGTCTATAATATATACAGCCCCATGTGTAACTGACTGACTGACTCACTGATGATATTAAAGTCCTGAAGCCACCGTTTAAGCTAGAGATTTGAAATTTCGCATGAACATTCTTTGAGATGTTTCAATTTAGGGAAAATCATAAAACTACAACTTTTTTACTTTTAAATTATAAAAAGGTAAAAAAATATAGATTTGTCGGTAACGTAGTTCAGCCGTATCAGCGTATATCACCGCGTGGTATCGTAGATCACTTAGCAGGTTTAGTACTCGCTTGTGTTTAGATTATTCCTTTCAACTACACCCGTGTTTGATACGAATATCGTATATTGTTAAACCTAAACGTCTTTTGTAGTCCACAGTGTTTCGATGCATAGAGAGCGGTTTATTTCACTAGGGTATTACTCGCTCTGATTAAAACAGTATAAATGCCCAAAAACTACAAATTTTCAACTTTCAAATTATAAAAATTTCTAAAAAGACGAGGTGTACGAGGGAAGTACGTTGGTTCTTAAAGATGTCGCTTGAAGCGCTATTATAGTCGCTTGGTTCTCGCTTGTATTTAATTAAATGATATCTTTTAACTACACCTCTTCCTTATATCTATTCTCAATTTGGTTTGCGTATGGTTTCCCTCTGACTGCTGTGTTATTATTGCAAATGAAGTTTACTGAATCGAAAGCATATCTATACATTCAGGTGATGTCCGCTTTGATTTCTATTTTATTGCTAAAAATATTTTAGGTCTTATTACATTTTCTAGACTTTAGTTTTCTCATACTTGAAAATTTCTTGTAGGTTTTCGCACAAAAAATTACCTTATATAGTAATTATAACTTAATTTTCTACTATTTATATGCTGTCTCTCTATATGAATCCCTAGATTCAATATAGCGCTTCAGTTGATAGTTCTGGTGCTGTTTTACTTTGAAGAGTTGAACGTGTCCCAACACGTTTGACATCCAGTCTTTCAGTCTTTTTATTCCACTTTTATCTTTTCAGAATACAGCTATTACCTCAATCATGTGCAATCATAATCGTATCTCCAAATTTTTACACAACAACTTTTGAGCATGACTGTTTACATAGTTCATTAATATTTCACAACTCCATTATATTTTTTAACGAATTAAGGGGAACTAGGGAGTTGGATTAAACCATGAGCCGTGGGCAAAATTCAAACCTTATTATTATTTATTGTGAGTAGTGTGTATTGGCGGCTTCTGTTACTGTTGTTGGAGTTGAGCCCTAAACTAGCCTGTTCATTGTATGAGGTTTTGACAGTAATTTACGGAATACGGAATTGGGGCAACCATATATTGGGTTGCACCCTCCATCAAGCTTAACACCTAGAATATTTACATAAATAATATTTATTTCACAGCTCAATTTTTAAAACTATTTACTAAGGAGGGGTATTAAAACCTACTAATATGAGATTATTAAAGCTATTTTTACTATTGATTGTGAATTTAGAGTATTAGATGGTTTTGTTACTGACTTGGCTGTTCAGATCTTGTGTGGAACTAAACTATTTCAAACTTGACTTTTTATCAATTCAAACTAGGGGGCAACTCCTAAGGGGGCATGGGGGCAGAGCCCCCATCGAGCCGTAGGCGAGTCTAACATATATACTCCCGCAGGTGTAACTCACTGATGTATATAAAAGTTCGGACGGAGCCGTTCAAGGTAGAGACTTGAAATTTGGCATTCCCTTAGCTTACATGACTTACATCCAGAAAAAATTCTAAAAACTAGCAATTTTTAATTTTAAATCAATAAAAAAGGTAAAAAATCTAGTTTTGTCGGTAACGTAGTACATCCCATGTTAGAGCATAACATCATGTCGGCAATGTAGATTACTTACCAGGTTTAGTTCTCGCTCGTTTTTAAATAATTTCTTTCAACTATACCCGTGTTTGAAACGTCTCTATTATAACTTTACAAGACGTGTTGCGATTTTTGAATATGTAATGTACTTTTGAATAATTCCTTTTTGGGAATTTTAGGATCACCCAGTCCTCTTAGAGAGAAACGTGAACTTATTATGATTTACCACTATAGCTCCAATAACAGTTAGTGCTATAGAGTATGTGAGACATAGCGAATATTTCATTTTACTACAACTTTGTTTGAGATATACTGAAGCCGATATAAAGAGCTCGAAGAAGGGAACTTTACCTAATTTCTAGGGTTTTTATTGACACACTGCGAAACATTTCATATAGTTTAGCTGCATGTAGCTGAATTTTGCATTTTGCTTCCCGATAAGCTTGAAGTTTTCTATTAACTTAGCTTAAGTATTAAAATTAAATTTATTGTATGAAAAAGTGTAACGCCCTAAAAAAAATTGAACTTAAAATTTCATAATTAATGCCAGCTAATATTATGTGTTATTTTTAACATCTTGTTGGTCTTTTACCCTGCAGTCAGTTTTAAGTTAACTTATTTATTTATGTGGGTGGTTTACCATATGTAGACATTTTTTATAACGACTGTAATTTTATTTATTTCCTTCAATATTGCACATGCACATATCTTGTACGGCGCCGATATCAATAAAA
The DNA here is from genome assembly GCA_030545055.2 of Neoaliturus tenellus. Taxonomy (NCBI): domain Eukaryota; kingdom Metazoa; phylum Arthropoda; class Insecta; order Hemiptera; family Cicadellidae; genus Neoaliturus; species Neoaliturus tenellus. The sequence continues at coordinate 65,734,816 of CM061531.1, read as the reverse complement.
GTACCAAACATAAAAAATAATTGTGATGAATGCCAATATTATGTATTTTTTATTTTGCCTGTTAGGCGGAACGGGTTGTTTTTCAATTGATTGTTAGGCAACTGATTGTTTTGAATTGTTTGTTCCTTAGCGATGTTTTACATTGTTTGTTACTTACTGACCTAAAACTTGGGCCTCCAACTACTTGAGGTAAATTTGCAATTATTAACTAATATTTGAAATACTTTTGTCAGTAATTATAGTAATATTGTATTAAGAAAGTTGAAGTTTTGTATTAACTTAGCTTGACAGTGATATTAAAGGAAATTCACTAGGTTTAGAACTTTAGGAATTTAAAAATATTGAACTAAAAAAATATATAATTAATGCCTGGTAATACTCGTATTGTGTGTTTTTCTTTAACCTGTTCAATATGAATGAATTACTCTGTTACATAGAATATTGCGAATGAGGAACATAAATCTAACTTATAAACATTTGACTTTTTGTCGTATCTCAAATTGTTATTTTATGACCGTTTTGCAACTTTTATTATTACTAAATTTGATATTCTGTAACTTTTTACTAGGCCTAATCACAGTTAAATTGTGTTTGAAGTTCGAATTTTTAATTCACTGAACTTATACAATATCCTTGTAACTTCAACAGGATTCATGAGCAGTAACTAGAATAATTATTCTAAAATTATTATTTCATAATATACATTTTTATTTTGTAACGAACAGTATTTTTGTGAATAGTCGTTGGCGGGTTCCAAACCGTTTGTTCATATTTTTCTATTTTTGGTTTTTCTGAAATTATTTATATTTTTATTGATCTGCAAAATAGTTTATTTAGCTTAGTCATTCTACATTTTCATTTATTTTACATCCCCTGACGATTAGTTTCTTACAGTATAGTTGCTTTTATAATCCATATTAATAATACTCAGATATAGTACATAGCAACCACACATTAACCTACACTCATAACCTGATAAGTACAGTTAGAGTATCAAACAAAATTAACAATATTAAATTAAAATATTATGGGAAGATTTTGAATGTTTGAGACTTGCTAAGCTACAAACTAATTCGGCGAACACAACGAGGGGTATGGGGGTGGAGGCCTCTCAACTAGCCTGTTCAGTGCTCGAGACTTTTACAGCAATTAAAGAAAAGGGGCGACTAATTAATGGTATTGGGGGTCCATCCACTATAATACCTATAATATTTGCTTAGTTGATTATGATTTCACAGTTTTCTATTGTTTTACGAACTAACGAGAACTAGGAAGTTGTTTTAAAACGAGCTACAGGCGATCTTCGTATTAGCTGGTTTTCTTACTGTCTGCGGAGCAGTTCTTCGGTGGACTTAACCTGCTACAACTCTACTTTTCAATAATTTACGAATTTAGGACAACCCCTAAGAGGAAATGGGGGCGGAGCCCTGCGTCCAGCATACTACCTAGAATATTTACGTAGGTAATTATAATTTCACAACTCTTAATTTTTATACTAAAATAGGATAACTACGAAGGGTTTTAAAAAATAGCTAAAGGAAAATTCAAAGCTTTTTATTATTATTGATTTGAGTAGTGTGTATTAGCCGGTGTAACTGTTTCGGCTGTCCAGTTATTCCGTGGAACTATCCTATTTCATACTTGACTTTTTATTAATTTAATAATTTAGACAACCACTTATTCGGGTCAACCCCTAAGAGGGCTTGGGGGCGGAGCCCCCATCGAGCCGTAGGCGAGTCTATAATATATACAGCCCCATGTGTAACTGACTGACTCACTGATGATAGTAATGTCCTGAAGCGACCGTTAAAGCTAGAGACTTGAAATTTGGCATGGACATTCTTTGAGATGTTTCAATTTAGGGAAAATCATAAAACTACAAATTTTTTACTTTTAAACTATAAAAAATGTAAAAAAATATAGATTTGTCGGTAACGTAGTTCAGCCGTGTGAGCGTATATCACCGTTTGGGTAACGTAGATCACTTTGCAGGTTTAGTTCTCGCTCGCGTTTAATTGATCTCTTTCAACTACACCCGTGTTTGATACATATACTGTATTACATGTAAACATGAACATCTCTATGTAGACGACGGTGTTTCGATACATTGAGAGCGGGTTATTTCACCAGGGTAATTCTCGCTTTGATATATCCAGTATTATGCCCAATAACTACAAATTTTCAACTTTCAAATTATATAAATACCGAGGTGTCGGTAAAGAAGTACGTTGGTTCTTAAAGACATCGCTTGGAGCGCTATTATAGTCGCTTAGTTCTCGCTTGTATTTAAAAGATGTCTTTTAACTACACCTCTTCCTGATAATTACTTTCAATTGGGTGCAAAGTTGTTTGCGTATGGTTTTCCTTCTGATTGCTGTGTTATTATTGAAAATGAAGTTTACTGAATCGAAAGCGTATATTTATTTATATTTAGGTGATGTCCGCTTTGATTTCTATAGTAACTTTAAATTGAGGTCGCTTAATTCTCGGTTGTATTTAAATTATGTCTTTTAACCACACCTGTTCCTGATGAAGTTTTCGTGACAGTTTTGCAGAGCAGTGATCTTAAACGTTGTATAATCTACGTTAGTGCAAATTTCAGTTTACAGTATATTGTAATATAGCTGTAACTGTAATATAATATTTGTTTTAAGGATGGTGAAATAAATTTAATGCACGTACTCTAAAGTAACACGAAAATGTTGATTGAAATGTGAGGTTCTCGTTTCGTTTTATTTAAATTGATTTGTTCATATTGGCTATTGCTATTACTCTTGTCTTTTGAGAGACGATTGAGCGTAGTGCTGGAATACTTTGTTACAATATTATATTATTAATTTTATTATTACTATGGTGAGCTCTACGAAGCTTGTGCGAATACTTTAAACATATTATTTTAGTACTGCATATTTTTTGCCGCAGTAACGCCCGTAAAGTAAGTGATTAATTACTAAAAATATTTTAGGTCTTACTACATTTTCTAGACTTTAGTCTTCTCATGCTGGAAAATTTCTTGTAGGTTTTCGAACAAAAAAAACCCTAATACAGTAATTATTCTTAATTTTCTACTATTTGTATGCTGTCTCTCTATATGAATCCCCAGATTGAATATATCGCTTCAGTTGATAGTTCTGGTGCAGTTTTACTTTGAAGGTTGAACGTGTCCCAACACGTTTGACATCCGGTCTTTGACCTATTTGCTGCCGTCCAATCAGGCTTAGATTTTAGTTTAGGAAACGATTGAACAAATCAAGTTATAGAACGATTGAACTTTCCATTCTTACCTTGGCTAACGTTTACCTACTTCCGACGTTTTTTTAAACCATCTACATATCTGATGAGCCATCAGGCTGAGAAATATTATAATAACCAATTGAATTAAACTCAATAGTAATTTTTCTCGCTGCCACTTTGTCCGACAAACTTCCTCAATGCAGTGCTCTCACCTAAAGTCTCGATTAACCCTATTATTGTTGTAATTTAAAACTATTCTATACTTATCAATTATTGTAACTCTTTCAGTATATTTTAATTTAACCGATAATCCTTTTTTGGCTATTATTTCACAATTGGTTTTTTTTTACTACCATTGGTTGAAAATGCATAATGTACGCCGATTTTATGGTTCTTAAGTTGCAACTTTCTTCATTTTAAGACTATATAAAGACTTCAAGACTTCATGATTATAGTACCTAATACCCTGTGATCTATTACATACTACTAGGGCTCTATTTTTATTAATTTTCTGAACTAATATATATAAAACATTTAAAATTGTTAAACTAATAATTGCTGATTTTGAATGATAAAATTGTTATCGTTTCTCTATATGGTACATATATGATTCCTGCGTTTCTTGGCCACCCCGTGGCGGAACTGAAGCATCTTAGCCTATAACATTTTTTTTAAATTTCAAATATCTTGATTTTGTCCCGTTTTTCTTCTATTACATACAACGATCCTCTATATAAACTTATAATTTTATTCCACTTTTATCTTTTCAGAATACAGCTATTATTACCTCAATCATGTGCAATCATAATCGTATTTCCCAAATTTTTACACAACAACTTTTGAGCATTACTATTTATATAGTTCATTAATATTTCACAACTCCATTATATTTTTTAACGAATTAAGAGGAACTAGAGAGTGGGATTATACCATGAGCCGTGAGCAAATTTCAAAGCTTATTATTATTTATTGTGAGTAGTGTGTATTGGCGGCTTCTGTTAGTGCCGTTGGAGTTAAGCCCTCAACTAGCCTGTTGATTGTATGAGGTTTTGACAGTAATTTACGGAATTGGGGCAACCAATTATTGGGTTGGACCCTCCATCAAGCATAACACCTAGAATATTTACATAAATAATATTTATCTCACAGCTCAATTTTTTAAAACTATTTACTAAGGAGGGCTATTAAAACCTAATCAGAGGAGATTATTAAAGCTTTTTTTACTATTGATTGTGAATTTAATGTATTAGACGGTTTTGTTACTGTCTTGGCTGTCCAGTTCTTCTGTTAAACTCAACTATTTCAAACTTGACTTTTTATTAATTCAAACTAGGGGGCAACTCCTAAGGGGGCATGGGGGCGGAGCCCCCATCGAGCCGTAGGCGAGTCTATAATATATACAGCCCCATGTGTAACTGACTGACTCACTGATGATCTTAAATTCCTGAAGCGACCGTTAAAGATAGAGACTTGAAATTTGGCATGGACATTCTTTGAGATGTTACAATTTAGGAAAAATCATAAAACTACCATTTTTTTACTTTAAAACTATAAAAAAGGTAAAAAATATAGATTTGTCGGTAACGTAGTTCAGCCGTATCAGCGTATATCACCACGTGGTCGTGGTATCGTAGATCACTTTGCAGGTTTAGTTCTCGGTCGTGTTTAAATGATGTCTTTTAACTACACCCGTGTTTGATACAAATATTATATTCTACATAAACATGAACGTCTTGGTTAGGAGACGGTATTTCGATGTATTGAGAGCGGGTTATTTCACCAGGGTAAACCTCGCTTTGATTTATACAGCATCAATGCCCAAAAACTACAAACTATCAACTTTCTTAAAGATGTCGCTTGGAGCGCTATTTATTATAGTCGATTGGTTCTCGCTTGTATTTAAATTATGTCTTTTAACTACACCTGCGTTCTTGATGTTGAACACGTGATTCTTCCTCGTTTTTAACAAATCGTTTTCCATCTGACTTCAACAGCAAAGAGATTGTGCTGCATTGAAAGCGTGTTTCTTATTATATTTAAACACTATAAATATGTTTTTGAGAATTTTTAAATAACTATTGAACGTAATAACTGATTTAAAAGTTAGGTTCTCGTCTCGTTTTCAATTATTTTAGACTACATATTCAAATTCACACAAAGTGATTATTCCGGCCGAATTTCACATTAAATGAATTCACTGTGAAGCTCGAGCCGTGATCTTAACATAATGTACTTCGATTACTTTGTACACTACTTATTGGACTGTTAATTGTTATCTTTCTGTTTGATTTATATTCAGTGTCTTATATTAGATTCTTTTACACACTTAAAATATGTTTTTGAGAATGTTTAAATAAGTATTGAACAATAAGATCAGATTTAAATGTTGGATTCTCGTTTCATTTTCAATTTATTTTAGATTACTTATTCAAATTCACCTCGGATTACGCTTTCGGCCGAACTAATGCTGGAAAATTTCTTGTAGGTTTTCGCACAAAAAATTAACTTATACAGTAATTAGAACTTAATTTTCTACTATTTGTATGCTGTCCCTCTATATGGATCCCCAGATTGAATATAATGCTTCAGTTGATGGTTCTGGTGCAGTTTTAATTTAAACGTGTCCCACATGTTTGACATCCCGTCTTTAACCTATTTGCTGCTATCCAATAAGGCTTAGATTTTAGTTAAACTCAATAGTATTTTTTTCGCTGTCACTTTGTCCGTCAAAATTCCTCAATGTAGTGCTCTCACCTAAAGTCTCGATTACCTTTATTATTGTTGTAATTTAAAACTATTCGATGCTTTTCAATTATTAAAACTCATTCAGTATATTTTAATTTAACAAATAATCCTTTTTTGGCTATTATTTCACAATTGGTTTTTTGACACTATAGGTTGAAAATGCATACTCTACGCCGACTTTATGGTTAATACTTAATTTGGATTAATTTTGCCCCATTGCAATTTTTCTGTGCCGCATCTAAAATCGTTGACGTTCCAGACCAAGTGGTTGGTAATGTGGAGGAGTTAGTATCACACATTTTTGTAGAGTTACACGTAATTTAAAACTTAGCTTTTCAAAACTTCGATGGAACTAACCTGTTCAGTACTTTGGTGGAACTAGACAGTTCATTATTTGAGACTTTGTGAATGATTAACGAAATTAGTAAAATCAACTAGGGGGCATGGGGGCTGAGCCCCGTGAAATATTTTCAAAGGATATTATTGTTATTATTATTATTGATTGTGAGTAGTGCGTATTAGCCCGTTTTGTTACTGTCTTCGCTGTCCAGTTAGTTGGTGGAACTAGGATGTTCAATACTTGACTTTAAATTATTCTACAAATTTAGGGCAACCCTTAAGGGGGCATGGGGGCGGAGCCCCCATCGAGCCGTAGGCGAGTCTATAATATATACAGCCCCATGTGTAACTGACTGACTGACTGACTCACTGATGATCTTAAAGTCCTGAAGCGACCGTTTAAGATAGAGACTTGAAATTTGGCATGGACATTCTTTGAGATGTTTCAATTTAGGGAAAATCATAAAACTACAACTTTTTTTACTTTTAAACTATAAAAAGGTTAAAAATATAGATTTGTCGGTAACGTAGTTCAGCCGTATCAGCGTATATCACCGCGTGGTATCGTAGATCACTTTGCAGGTTTAGTTCTCGCTCATGTTTAAATGATCTCTTTCAATTACACCCGTGTATGATACCATTATTGAATTACGTTTGCATGAATGTCTTGATTAGACGACGGTGTTTTTCTGCATAGAGAGCGGGTTATTTCAGCAATTGTTGCTTTGTTCTAGACAGTATTAATGCCCAAAAACTAAAAATTTTCAGCTTTCAAATTATAAATAATTCTCAAAAGACGAGGTGTCGTAAGGAAGTACGTTGGTTCTTAGAGATGTCGCTTGGAGCGCTATTATAGTCGCTTAGTTCTCGCTTGTATTTAAATGATATCTTTTAACTACACCTCTTCCCGATAATTAATCTCGATTGGGCGCACAGTTGTTTGAGTATGGTTGTCCCTCTGATTGCTGTGTTATTATTGAAAATGAATTTACTGAATCGAAAGCGTATCTTAACATTCAGGTGATGTCCGCTTTGATTTCTATATTAATTGCTAAAAATATATTTGGTCTTAATACATTTTCTAGACTTTAGTTTTCTCATGCTGGAAAATTTCTTGTAGATTTTCGCACAAAAAATTACCTAATACAAGAATTTTAACTTAATTTTCTACTATTTGTATGCTGTCTCTCTATATGAATCCCCAGATTGAATATAGCGCTTCAGTTGATAGTTCTGGTACAATTTTACTTTGAAGAGTTGAACGTGTAACAACACGTCTGACATCCGGTCTTTGACCTATTTGCTGCTGTCCAATCAGGCTTAGATTTTAGTTTAGGAATCGATTGAACATATTAAGTTATAGAACAATTGAACTTTCCATTCTTACCTTCGCTAACATTTACCTACTTCCTACGTTTTTTTAAGACCATCTACATATCTGATGACCCATCAGGCTGAGAAATATTAAACTAACCAATTGAATTAAACTCAATAGTAATTTTTCTCGCTGCCACTTTGTCCGTCAAACTTCCTCAATGCAGTGCTCTCACACAAAGTCTCGATTAACCCTATTATTGTTGTAATTGAAAACTATTCTATGCTTATCAATTATTGTAACTCTTTCAGTATATTTTAATTTAATCAATAATCCTTTTTTGGCTATTATTTCACAATTGGTTTTTTTTACTACCATTGGTTGAAAATGCATAATGTACGCCGATTTTATGGTTCTTAAGTTGCAATTTTCTTCATTTTAAGACTATATAAAGACTTTAAGACTTCATGATTATAGTACTTTATACCCTGTGAGCTATTACATACTACTAGGGCTCTATTTTTATTAATTTTCTGAACTAATATATATAACATTTAAAATTGTTAAATTAATAATTGCTGATTTTGAATGATAAAATTGTTATCGTTTCACTATATGGTACATATATGATTCCTGCGTTTCTTGGCCACCCCTTGGCGGAACTGAAGCATCTTAGCCTATACCATATTTTTTTAAATTTCAAATATCTTGATTTTGTCCCGTTTTTCTTTTATTACATACAACGATCCTCTATATAAACTTATAATTTTATTCCACTTTTAACTTTTCAGAATACAGCTATTACCTCAATCATGTGCAATCATAATCGTATTTCCAAATTTGTACACAACAACTTTTGAGCATGACTATTTACATAGTTCATTAATATTTCACAACTCCATTATATTTTTTAACGAATTAAGGGGAACTAGGAAGTGGGATTAAACCATGAGCCGTGGGCAAATTTCAAAACTTATTATTATTTATTGTGAGTAATGTGTATTGGTGGCTTCTGTTACTGTGAATTGGGGCAACCAATTATTGGGTTGGACCCTCCATCAAGCATAACACCTAGAATATTTACATAAATAATATTTGTTTCACAGCTCAATTTCTTTTAACTATTTACTAAGGAGGGGTATTAAAACCTACTAATAGGAGATTATTAAAGCTATTTTTACTATTGATTGTGAATTTAGAGTATTAGATGGTTTTGTTACTGTCTTGGCTGTTCAGATATTGTGTGGAACTAAACTATTTCATACTTGGCTTTTTATTAATTCAAACTAGGGGGCAACTCCTAAGGGGGCATGGGGGCGGAGCCCCCATCGAGCCGTAGGCGAGTCTATAATATATACAGCCCCATGTGTAACTGACTCACTGACTCACTGATGATAGTAATGTCCTGAAGCGACCGTTAAAGCTAGAGACTTGAAATTTGGCATGGACATTCTTTGAGATGTTTCAATTTAGGGAAAATCATAAAACTACAACTTTTTTACTTTTAAACTATAAAACATGTAAAAAAATATAGATTTGTCGGTAACGAAGTTCAGCCGTGTGAGCGTATATCACCGTTTGGGTAACGTAGATCACTTTGCAGGTTTAGTTCTCGCTCGTGTTTAATTAAACTCTTTCAACTACACCCGTGTTTGATACAAATACTGTATTACATGTAAACATGAACATCTCTATGTAGACGACGGTGTTTCGATACATTGAGAGCGGGTTATTTCACCAGGGTAATACTCGCTTTGATATATCCAGTATTATGCCCAAAAACTACAAATTTTCAACTTTCAAATTATATAAATACCGAGGTGTCGGTAAAGAAGTACGTTGGTTCTTAAAGATATCGCTTGGAGCGCTATTATAGTCGCTTAGTTCTCGCTTGTATTTAAAAGATGTCTTTTAACTACACCTCTTCTTGATAATTACTTTCAATTGGGTGCATAGTTGTTTGCGTATGGTTTTCCTTCCGATTGCTGTGTTATTATTGAAAATGAAGTTAACTGAATCGAAAGCGTATATTTATATTTAGGTGATGTCCGCTTTGATTTCTATAGTATCATTAAATTAAGGTCGCTTAATTCTCGGTTGTATTTAAATTATGTCTTTTAACCACACCTGTTCCTGATGAAGTTTTCGTGACAGTTTTGCAGAGCAGTGATCTTAAACGTTGTATAATCTACGTTAGTGCAAATTTCAGTTTACAGTATATTGTAATATAGCTGTAACTGTAATATAACATTTGTTTTAAGGATGGTGAATTAAATTTTATGCACGTACTCTAAAGTAACACGAAAATGTTGATTGAAATGTGAGGTTCTCGTTTCGTTTTATTTAAATTGATTTGTTCATATTGGCTATTGCTATTACTCTTTTCTTTTGAGAGACGATTGAGCGTAGTGCTGGAATACTTTGTTACAATATTATATTATTAATTTTATCATTACTATGGTGAGCTCTACGAAGCTTGTGCGAATACTTTAAACATATTATTTTAGTACTGCATATTTTTTGCCGCAGTAACGCCCGTAAAGTAAATGATTAATTACTAAAAATATTTTAGGTCTTACTACATTTTCTAGACTTTAGTCTTCTCATGCTGGAAAATTTCTTGTAGGTTTTCGCACAAAAAAACCCTAATACAGTAATTATTCTTAATTTTCTACTATTTGTATGCTGTCTCTCTATATGAATCCCCAGATTGAACATAGCGCTTCAGTTGATAGTTCTGGTGCAGTTTTACTTTGAAGGTTGAACGTGTCCCAACACGTTTGACATCCGGTCTTTGACCTATTTGCTGCCGTCCAATCAGGCTTAGATTTTAGTTTAGGAAACGATTGAACAAATCAAGTTATAGAACGATTGAACTTTCCATTCTTACCTTGGCTAACGTTTACCTACTTCCGACGTTTTTTTTAAACCATCTACATATCTGATGACCCATCAGGCTGAGAAATATCATAATAACCAATTGAATTAAACTCAATAGTAATTTTTCTCGCTGCCACTTTGTCCGACAAACTTCCTCAATGCAGTGCTCTCACCTAAAGTCTCGATTAACCCTATTGTTGTTGTAATTTAAAACTATTCTATACTTATCAATTATTGTAACTCTTTCAGTATATTTTAATTTAACCGATAATCCTTTTTTGGCTATTATTTCACAATTGGTTTTTTTTTACTACCATTGGTTGAAAATGCATAATGTACGCCGATTTTATGGTTCTTAAGTTGCAACTTTCTTCATTTTAAGACTATATAAAGACTTTAAGACTTCATGATTATAGTACCTAATACCCTGTGAACTATTACATACTACTAGGGCTCTATTTTTATTAATTTTCTGAACTAATATATATATATATAACATTTAAAATTGTTAAACTAATAATTGCTGATTTTGAATGATAAAATTGTTATCGTTTCTCTATATGGTACATATATGATTCCTGCGTTTCTTGGCCACCCCGTGGCGGAACTGAAGCATCTTAGCCTATAACATTTTTTTTTAATTTCAAATATCTTGATTTTGTCCCGTTTTTCTTCTATTACATACAACGATCCTCCATATAAACTTATAATTTGATTCCACTTTTATCTTTTCAGAATACAGCTATTATTACCTCAATCATGTGCAATCATAATCGTATCTCCAAATTTTTACACAACAACTTTTGAGCATGACTATTTACATAGTTCATTAATATTTCACAACTCCATTATATTTTTTACGAAGTAAGGGGGGAGTGGGATTATACCATGAGCCGTGAGCAAATTTCAAAGCTTATTATTATTTATTGTGAGTAGTGTGTATTGGCGGCTTCTGTTACTGCCGTTGGAGTTGAGCCCTCAACTAGCCTGTTGATTGTATGAGGTTTTGACAGTAATTTACGGAATTGGGGCAACCAATTATTGGGTTGGGCCCTCCATCAAGCATAACACCTAGAATATTTACATAAATAATATTTATCTCACAGCTCAATTTTTTAAAACTATTTACTAAGGAGGGCTATTAAAACCTATTCATAGGAGATTATTAAAGCTTTTTTTTACTATTGATTGTGAATTTAGTGTATTAGACGGTTTTGTTACTGTCTTGGCTGTACAGTTCTTCTGTTAAACTAAACTATTTCAAACTTGACTTTTTATTAATTCAAACTAGGGGGCAACTCCTAAGGGGGCATGGGGGCGGAGCCCCCATCGAGCCGTAGGCGAGTCTATAATATATACAGCCCCATGTGTAACTGACTGACTGACTGACTCACTGATGATATTAAAGTCCTGAAGCCACCGTTTAAGGTAGAGACTTGAAATTTGGCATGGACATTCTTTGAGATGTTTCAATTTAGGGAAAATCATAAAACTACAACTTTTTTACTTTTAAACTATAAAAAAGGTAAAAAAATATAGATTTGTCGGTAATGTAGTTCAGCCGTATCAGCGTATATCACCGCGTGGTATCGTAGATCACTCTTCAGGTTTAGTTCTCGCTCTTGTTTAAATGATCTCTTTCAACTACACCCGTCTTTGATATGAGCATTGTATCCTTCGATGGATAGACTCTAAGTAAATATGAATTACGGTGTTTTGCTGCATTGCTGTCATTTCACCAGGGACCCAGGGTTATACTCGTTATGATATATACAGTGATAATGCCAAATTTGTAGCCAATGCAGCATATGCGCTATCTTGAATGTTTACCAAAGGTGAATTTTCTCCTCCTACTATGGATTAAATTCCCATGGCGGGTGAATAGTCGCTTGGTTCTCGCTTGTATTTAAATCACATCTTTTAACTACACCTGCTTTCTTGCTGTTGGAAACGTTAGCATCCCTCATATTTAACAAACCGTTATCCACTTGACTTCAAAATAGCTATGAGATTGTGTTGCATTGAAAGCTCGTTTCTTTTATATTTTTACACACATCATGAATCATAAATATGTCTTAGGGAATTTTTAAATAACTGTTGAGCAGAACTAACAGATTTAAATGTTAGGTTCTCGTTTTGTTTCAATTTATTTTAGATTGTTTATTCTAATTCACACGGGATTATTGTTTCGGCCGAATTTCGCATTGAATGGATTTTCTGTGAAGCTTGAGCCGTGATCTTAACGTAACATACTTTGATTACTTTTTACAATACCTAATAGACAGTTAATTATTATCTTTCGGTTTGATTTATATTCAGTGTCTTATATTTGATTTTTTTCACACTTAAAATTTGTTTTTGAGAATGTTTAAATAAGTGTTGAACAAAGAGAACAGATTTAAATGTTAGGTTCTCGTTTCATTTCAATTTATTTTAGATTACTTATTCAAATTCACCCCATGTGAACCTCTCAGCCGAATTACGCATTCAATGAATTTTCTGTGTAGCTCGTGCCGTGATCTTAACGTTATATACTTCTATTACTTAGTAAGATACTTAATAGACAGTTAATTATTATCTTTCTGCATTATTTATATTCAGTGTTTTATATTTTATTTTAATACACACTTAATATATGTTTTTAAGAATTTTTAAGCGGCTATTGAACAAAACTAACAGGTTTTTATGAATAAATTATTATTTCACAGGTCTAGATTTTATATTCTTATAGTTAGTAGTTTGTAATAGTAAGGGTTTTTTGCGGATCTACCCCGTTTTTATTATTTCCCATGAATTTGTTTTCATGTTATTTAATTCTTGTTTTCGCTTATTGATTTGAATGTTATTTGCTATTTCAGTAATTTAAATGTTTTTCTTCTATATCCTGAAATTTACAAGTTTTTATTTTTAATTAGTTTGTATCAGCCGATACTTTTAATATCGTGGTTGGTGATACTATATTTAGTTCAAATTGTATTTTTAATTTCTTAAGTTTATTAACTAGCATAGCTTGATTATTTATTATTTTAATAGTAATTTCACACTTATTATTGGTTGTTTTCTATTTTTTAGCATTATTGTTTACGCTAATGGGCATATTACATTGTTTTTAAAATGTAAAATCTCATTTAAAAATACTTAATTTGGAATAATTTTGACTCATTGCAATTTTAATGTGACGCATGTTAACTGACGTTTCAGACTAAGTAGTTGGTAACGTGGAATAGTTAGCATCACACATTTTAGTGGAGTTACAAGTAAATTAATAACTTAGCTTTTTAAAACTTCGATTTTTATTAGTTTTTATTTTCCGATTCTTTTAATATCGTGGTTGGCGATGCTAGATTTGGTTTAAGTGTTACTATCAATTTCTTTAGTTTATGCATTATTATAGCTTGATTATTTTATTATTTTAATAGTTATTTTCACATAATCAATTATTTTCTATTTTTTAACATTATTGTTTTGCTATAGTGGGCACATCACATTTTTTTATCTATGAAAATTTAATTTAAAGATACTTAATTTGGATTAATTTTGCCCCATTGCAATTTTTCTGTGCCGCATCTAAAATCGTTGACGTTCCAGACCAAGTGGTTGGTAACGTGGAGGAGTTAGTATCACACATTTTTGTAGTAGAGTTACACGTAATTTAAAACTTGGCTTTTCAAAACTTCGATGGAACTAGCCTGTTCAGTACTTTGGTGGAACTAGACTGTTCATTATTTGAGACTTTGTGAATAATTAACGAAATTAGTAAAATCAACTAGGGGTCATGAAGGCTGAGCCCCGTGAAATATTTTCAAAGGATATAATTGTTATTATTATTATTATTGATTGTGAATAGTGCGTATTAGCCCGTTTTGTTACTGTCTTCGCTGTCCAGTTAGTTGGTGGAACTAGCCTGTTCAATATTTGACTTTAAATTATTCTACAAATTTAGGGCAACCCCTAAGGGGGCATGGGGGGGGAGCCCCCATCGAGCCGTAGGCGAGTCTATAATATATACAGCCCCATGTGTAACTGACTCACTGACTCACTGATGATAGTAAAGTCCTGAAGCGACCGTTTAAGATAGAGACTTGAAATTTGGCATGGACATTCTTTGAGATGTTTCAATTTAGGGAAAATCATAAAACTACAACTTTTTTACTCTTAAACTATAAAAAAGGTAAAAAATATAGACTTGTCGGTAACGTAGTTCAGCTGTATCAGCGTAAATCACCAAGTGGTCGTGGTATCGTAGATCAAAATGCAGGTTTAGTTCTCGCTCGTGTTTAAATGATCTCTTTCAACTACACCCGTGTTTGATACAAATTTGTTTTGTATATAAACATGAACGTCTTGTTTAGGCGACGGTATTTCGATGTATTGAGAGCGGGTTATCTCACTAGGACTAAACCTCGCTTTGATTTATACAGTATCAATGCCCAATAACTTCAAATTTTCAACTTTCAATTATAAATAAAATTCTAAAAAGGCGAGGTGTCAGTAAGGAAGTACGTTGGTTTTTAAGATGTCGCTTGCAGCGCTATTACAGTCGCTTAGTTCTCGCTTGTATTTAAATGATGTCTTTTAACTACACCTCTTCCCGATTAATATCCTCAATGGGGCTCAAAGTTGTTTGCGTATGGTATTCCTTCTGATTGCTGTGTTATTATTGAAAATGAAGTCTACTGAAGCGTATCTATACATTCGGGTGATGACCGCTTTGATTTCCATAGTAACTTAAAGTTAATGTTGCTTAGTTCTCGGTTGTATTTAAATTATGTCAATTAAGCACACCTGTTCCTGATGATTTTTTCGCGACAGTTCGCAGAGCAGTGATCTTAAACGTTGTATATAAACTACGTTAGTGCAAATTTCAGTTTACAGTATATTGTAATATAGCTGTAACTGTAATATTACATTTAACAGATGGTGGATTTTGTTTTCAGGATGGTGAAATAAATTTAATGCACGTACAATAAAGTAATACGAAAATGTTGATTGAAATGTGAGGTTCTCGTTTCGTTTTATTTAAATTCATTTGTTCATATTGGATATTGCTCTTACTCTAGCCTTTTGAGAGACGATTGAGCGTAGGGCTGGAATACTTTGTTATAATTTTATATTATTAATCTTATCATTACTATGGTGAGCTCTACGAAGCTAGTGCGAATACTTTAAACATTATTTTAGTACTGCATATTTTTTGCTGCAGTAACGCCCGTAAAGTAAATGATTAATTGCTAAAAATATTTTAGGTCTTATTACATTTATAGACTTTAGTTTTCTCATGCTGGAAAATTTCTTGTAGGTTTTCGCACAAAAAATTACCTAATACAGTAATTATAACTTAATTTTCTACTGCTGTCTCTCTATATGAATCCCCTGATTGAATATAGCGCTTCAGTTGATAGTTCTGGTACAGTTTTACTTTGAAGAGTTGAACGTGTCCCAACACATTTGACATCCGGTCTTTGACCTATTTGCTGCTGTCCAATCAGGCTTAGATTTTAGTTTGGGAAACGATTGAACATATTAAGTTATAGAACGATTGAACTTTCCATTCTTACCTTCGCTAACGTTTACCTACTTCCGACGTTTTTTAAGACCACCTACAAATCTGATGACCCATCAGGCTGAGAAATATAATAACCAATTGAATAAAAGTCAATAGTAATTTTTCTCGCTGCCACTTAGTCCGTCAAACTTCCTCAATGCAGTGCTCTCACCTAGTCTTGATTAACCCTATTATTGTTGTAATTTAAAACTATTCTATGCTTATCAATTATTGTAACTCTTTCAGTATATTTTAATTTAACCAATAATCCTTTTTTGGCTATTATTTCACAATTGTTTTTTTTTTTTTTTTTACTACCATTGGTTGAAAATGCATAATGTACGCCGATTTTATGGTTCTTAAGTTGCAACTTTCTTCATTTTAAGACTATATAAAAACTTTAAGACTTCATGATTACTGTACCTAATGCCCTGTGATCTATTACATACTACTAGGGCTCTATATTTATTAATTTTCTGAACTAATATATATATAAAACATTTAAAATTGTTAAATTAATAAATGTTGATTTTGAATGATAAAATTGTTATCGTTTCTCTATATGGTACATATATGATTCCTGCGTTTCTTGGCCACTCCGTGGCGGAACTGAAGCATCTTAGCCTATACCATTTTTTTAAATTTCAAATATCTTTATTTTGTCCCTTTTTTCTTCTATTACATACAACGATCCTCTATATAAACTTATAATTTTATTCCACCTTTATCTTTTCAGAATATAGCTATTACCTCAATCATGTGCAACCATAATCGTATCTCCTAATTTTTACACAACAACTTTTGAGCATGACTATTTACATAGTTCATTAATATTTCACAACTCCATTATATTTTTTAACGAATTAAGGGAAGCTAGTTAAAAGACATCATTTGTTTGTTACAAATATTATATTCTACATAAACATGAACGTCTTGGTTAGGAGACGGTATTTCGATGTATTGAGAGCGGGTTATTTCACCAGGGTAAACCTCGCTTTGATTTATACAGCATCAATGCCCAAAAACTACAAACTATCAACTTTCTTAAAGATGTCGCTTGGAGCGCTATTTATTATAGTCGATTGGTTCTCGCTTGTATTTAAATTATGTCTTTTAACTACACCTGCGTTCTTGATGTTGAACACGTGATTCTTCCTCGTTTTTAACAAATCGTTTTCCATCTGACTTCAACAGCAAAGAGATTGTGCTGCATTGAAAGCGTGTTTCTTATTATATTTAAACACTATAAATATGTTTTTGAGAATTTTTAAATAACTATTGAACGTAATAACTGATTTAAAAGTTAGGTTCTCGTCTCGTTTTCAATTATTTTAGACTACATATTCAAATTCACACAAAGTGATTATTCCGGCCGAATTTCACATTAAATGAATTCACTGTGAAGCTCGAGCCGTGATCTTAACATAATGTACTTCGATTACTTTGTACACTACTTATTGGACTGTTAATTGTTATCTTTCTGTTTGATTTATATTCAGTGTCTTATATTAGATTCTTTTACACACTTAAAATATGTTTTTGAGAATGTTTAAATAAGTATTGAACAATACTCGTTTCATTTTCAATTTATTTTAGATTACTTATTCAAATTCACCTCGGATTACGCTTTCGGCCGAACTAATGCTGGAAAATTTCTTGTAGGTTTTCGCACAAAAAATTAACTTATACAGTAATTAGAACTTAATTTTCTACTATTTGTATGCTGTCCCTCTATATGGATCCCCAGATTGAATATAATGCTTCAGTTGATGGTTCTGGTGCAGTTTTAATCTAAACGTGTCCCACATGTTTGACATCCCGTCTTTAACCTATTTGCTGCTATCCAATAAGGCTTAGATTTTAGTTAAACTCAATAGTATTTTTTTCGCTGTCACTTTGTCCGTCAAAATTCCTCAATGTAGTGCTCTCACCTAAAGTCTCGATTACCTTTATTATTGTTGTAATTTAAAACTATTCGATGCTTTTCAATTATTAAAACTCATTCAGTATATTTTAATTTAACAAATAATCCTTTTTTGGCTATTATTTCACAATTGGTTTTTTGACACTATAGGTTGAAAATGCATACTCTACGCCGACTTTATGGTTCTTAAGTTGCAACTTTCTTCATTTTAAGACTTTATAAGGGCTTCATGATTATAGTACCTATTACCCCGTGATCTATAGTTTTATAACTACTATAAGTTAGGTGGAACGAATCACTATATCAAGCAACTGATTGCTATACTTTGATTGTTATTTAATGTCCTGGTCCTACAGCTAAAAGATAGGGCCTTTGATGTTTATGGTAAATTTGGAATTTTAACCAATATTTAACATTATTTTGTTAGTAACTACTGTATTTTTGTATTGAAAAGATTGAATTTTTTTTATTTGCCTTGACAGTAACTTAAAAGGAAATTAGGTAAATGTAGAAGTTTAACACCATTCACTAAAAACTGAAATGAAGGAATCGTAATGAATGCCAATATCACATTATGTTTTTATCAATGTACGTTCAATATTAACGGATTGCTATGTTATTCCCCGGAATTTCAATACAACCAATTGAAGGATGGTAACTGAATAGTATTTTATTTTTAATAGTTTTCAAATTATTTGGTTTTAATGGAATTTTTCGTTGTTTTCGATGGTCTAATGAAAATTTTTTATTCAGTTTATCCTTTTAATTTTTTCATCAAATTTCTTATGTTTATTTTATAATTTTCCGTTAAATACAATAAATTACACGTATTCTTCCCATTTCAACACCTTCATTACAATCTACTTCAATGATAACTAATACTTTCAAACCAATCAAATTCCTGCCACAACTCCTAAGGTACAATATTGTATTATTGTATTAATTATTACTATCCTACGACTTAAGTCGACACTAATCTTACTCAATACCTTACTTATTATGCGAAACTTATTTACAGATAAGTTTATCAACTTTAAGTAAATACCTATATAATACCTACATGTTAAATTTATTCACAACTCCATTAACCTTTATAGAATTCGGGGGAATTAGGAAGGGGGTTTGGGAAAAGAGCCTCTGAAAACGAAGAGTAGGCCATTATATTTTCATTACTAACAAACTCATTTATTTTGTGTTTTAAATTATCTCCACCCATTACAATCACAACATTTTTTTAACAATTGCTAATGAACAATTTTAATTGCTTGTGAACAGTGTTTACGAGCCGGTTCTGTCGTGGCTAAGGATACTAACTCTCAACTCTCATATTTATATGAAGTCTGCTAATTATGTGCGACTTTTACAAAAGTTAAAGAATTTGGGGCAACCCCTAAGGGGGCATGGGGGCGGAGCCCCCATCGAGCCGTAGGCGAGTCTATAATATATACAGCCCCATGTGTAACTGACTGACTGACTGACTCACTGATGATCTTAAAGTCCTGAAGCGACCGTTTAAGATAGAGACTTGAAATTTGGCATGGACATTCTTTGAGATGTTTCAATTTAGGGAAAATCATAAAACTACAACTTTTTTACTTTTAAACTATAAAAAGGTTAAAAATATAGATTTGTCGGTAACGTAGTTCAGCCGTATCAGCGTATATCACCGCGTGGTATCGTAGATCACTTTGCAGGTTTAGTTCTCGCTCATGTTTAAATGATCTCTTTCAATTACACCCGTGTATGATACTATTATTGAATTACGTTTGCATGAATGTCTTGATTAGACGACGGTGTTTTTCTGCATAGAGAGCGGGTTATTTCAGCAATTCTTGCTTTGTTCTAGACAGTATTAATGCCCAAAAACTAAAAATTTTCAGCTTTCAAATTATAAATAATTCTCAAAAGACGAGGTGTCGTAAGGAAGTACGTTGGTTCTTAGAGATGTCGCTTGGAGCGCTATTATAGTCGATTAGTTCTCGCTTGTATTTAAATGATATCTTTTAACTACACCTCTTCCCGATAATTAATCTCGATTGGGCGCACAGTTGTTTGAGTATGGTTGTCCCTCTGATTGCTGTGTTATTATTGAAAATGAATTTACTGAATCGAAAGCGTATCTTAACATTCAGGTGATGTCCGCTTTGATTTCTATATTAATTGCTAAAAATATATTTGGTCTTAATACATTTTCTAGACTTTAGTTTTCTCATGCTGGAAAATTTCTTGTAGATTTTCGCACAAAAAAATTACCTAATACAAGAATTTTAACTTAATTTTCTACTATTTGTATGCTGTCTCTCTATATGAATCCCCAGATTGAATATAGCGCTTCAGTTGATAGTTCTGGTACAATTTTACTTTGAAGAGTTGAACGTGTAACAACACGTCTGACATCCGGTCTTTGACCTATTTGCTGCTGTCCAATCAGGCTTAGATTTTAGTTTAGGAATCGATTGAACATATTAAGTTATAGAACAATTGAACTTTCCATTCTTACCTTCGCTAACATTTACCTACTTCCTACGTTTTTTTAAGACCATCTACATATCTGATGACCCATCAGGCTGAGAAATATTAAACTAACCAATTGAATTAAACTCAATAGTAATTTTTCTCGCTGCCACTTTGTCCGTCAAACTTCCTCAATGCAGTGCTCTCACACAAAGTCTCGATTAACCCTATTATTGTTGTAATTGAAAACTATTCTATGCTTATCAATTATTGTAACTCTTTCAGAATATTTTAATTTAATCAATAATCCTTTTTTGGCTATTATTTCACAATTGGTTTTTTTTACTACCATTGGTTGAAAATGCATAATGTACGCCGATTTTATGGTTCTTAAGTTGCAATTTTCTTCATTTTAAGACTATATAAAGACTTTAAGACTTCATGATTATAGTACTTTATACCCTGTGAGCTATTACATACTACTAGGGCTCTATTTTTATTAATTTTCTGAACTAATATATATAACATTTAAAATTGTTAAATTAATAATTGCTGATTTTGAATGATAAAATTGTTATCGTTTCACTATATGGTACATATATGATTCCTGCGTTTCTTGGCCACCCCTTGGCGGAACTGAAGCATCTTAGCCTATACCATATTTTTTTAAATTTCAAATATCTTGATTTTGTCCCGTTTTTCTTTTATTACATACAACGATCCTCTATATAAACTTATAATTTTATTCCACTTTTAACTTTTCAGAATACAGCTATTACCTCAATCATGTGCAATCATAATCGTATTTCCAAATTTGTACACAACAACTTTTGAGCATGACTATTTACATAGTTCATTAATATTTCACAACTCCATTATATTTTTTAACGAATTAAGGGGAACTAGGAAGTGGGATTAAACCATGAGCCGTGGGCAAATTTCAAAACTTATTATTATTTATTGTGAGTAGTGTGTATTGGTGGCTTCTGTTACTGTGAATTGGGGCAACCAATTATTGGGTTGGACCCTCCATCAAGCAAAACACCTAGAATATTTACATAAATAATATTTATTTCACGGCTCAATTTTTCAACTATTTACAAAGGAGGGGTATTAAAACCTACTAATAGGAGATTATTAAAGCTTTCTTTACTATTGATTGTGAATTCAGAGTATTAGATGGTTTTGTTACTGTCTTGGCTGTTCAGATCTTGTGTGGAACTAAACTATTTTAAACTTGACTTTTTATTAATTCAAACTAGGGGGCAACTCCTAAGGGGGCATGGGGGCGGAGCCCCCATCGAGCCGTAGGCGAGTCTAAATTATATACTCCCGAATGTGTAACTGACTGACTCACTCATCGGGGTATCAGAAATTCGTCAAAGGTCGGTAAAGTAGATCTCCTATATATTACTTACTACAGAGTGATTCCCAAGCGAGAACTAAACTTACCGACCTTTATTATTGAGAAAATTGCCAACATACTGGGAGTCGCGGATTACCGAAACACTCTTTTTAAGAAATTTTATAACATTAACCAATTGTGCCTTTATAGGTAAAGCGGTCCATCCACCGAGAGTAATTTCAATGTACAGGGTGTATCTGAAATTACCTCTCCAGACTGGAAGTCACTGATGTCAAATACAAACTCTCACTTTAAATAATTTTTTTAGTTTTACGTGGTTTTTAAGAAAACTTTACAATTTGATCTTGTACGCGTAATTTTAGCAGTTTATTGAATATTTGAGGTTGAAATTTAGATTTTCCTCATTCTTCTCTGAGCATTTTAGGTTAAGCAAAAATGTCTCGGCACAAAAATGTCTTAGACTCTTTTAAATACGCTTCCAACAAAAACTGTCAGTTTGGTCCAAAATGTTTTTTTATTAAATTTACAACATGGCGGAGATTAATGAACATGTATTTAAATGTTTAGTAAAACTAATCACATGATAATTGATGTTTTATGATGGTATATTATTTTAAATGAGGTTCTTAGACATTTACATGTTTGGTAAGTTCTGTTATATGTAAAATGTTCAGACATAATATATGTTAAATTTTCCCCAGTTAAAAAATAATGTCATGCTATTTATTATTCTAAATCAGTATGATTAGGGTTTAAAATATTAAATTTTAAAGTTGCTTCAAAATTACGTCTGGTCCTCTCTGTATTGAAATCAGTGTCAATCAACAGAGCAAAATGTGTTTACCTACAACGGCACAATTTGTTCTTTTTTTGTCCAATTTTAAAAGAGGTGCAAGGTTGGGACACCCGGTAAGACAGTATCATATTTGCACGATAGTCCTCCCAAAAATTGGTTCTTTATTTGGGATGGCACTTAATTTCTAACGAACTCATTAGGAAGTACATCATTGACTTTACCTGATAGCATGCTAATTTAAATTTTACAATTCAACAAAAAATTTTAACTAAAATAGCAGATTGCATAATTGATTTATCTTTTAGTGCGTACTAAGTTAATGTTTAATTTAAAAAGGTGCAGTACAGTATTTTGATTTAAAATAAAAAAGCTTTTTTATTTCCTGTCCCAGAAAACTATCTGATTTCAAAATTTAGCGACCAAACATTTTTACCCAAAATAAATATGATATTATTTTTTCTACTCTAGCGGCCAAATTATAACATCTGAGGCAATCCTCGCGAACATCTTTCAAGTTACTACAAGTTTGGTTCTATGAATTTTTGCCCCCCAGTCCACACAATTAAACATAATTAAATGTTTATTTATTTTTGCGTGGAAATTTACCCCATGTAGACGTAATTTTATAAATACTATAATATTTTACTCAGAACCTTCACTTTGCACATAGACATATCTTGCACAGTACCAATATCAATTAAATTATCAAACTTAAAAATTATCATGATGATTTTCAATATCACTTATTCTTCTTTTGACTGTGAGTCGGAACGAATTGCTATATCAAGCAACTGATTGTTTTACTTTGATTGTTATTTACTGACCTGGTCCTACGGATAAAACATACGTCCTTTGATGTGTATGGTAATTTTAATATTTTAACCATTATTTAACATACTTTTGTTAGTAACTACTGTATTATTGTATTTAGAAACTTGAAGTTTTTTATTTGCCTTGACAGTAATTTTTTAGGAAATTAGGCAAATTTAAAGTTTTACATCATTAAAAACTGAAATGAAGGAATTGTAATGAATGCCAATATTAGTCTACATTATGTATTTATCATTGTATGTTCAATATTACTGGATCGTTATGTTATTCCCTGGAATTTCAACACAACTAATTGAAGGATAGTAACTGAATAGTATTTTTGTAAATAAAAGGGGTTTTTGGCAAGTTTTATCCACTTTGTTAAGATTTCCAATTATTTTGTTTTAATGGAATTTTTCATTGTTTTCGATGATATACTGCACATTTTTATGCAGTTTATCCATTTAATTTTTTCATATATTTATTTATACGTATTTTATAATTTTAAGTAAATACTTAGACAGTATACAATACCTACATAATAAATTTATTCACAACTCCATTAACCTTTATAGAATTCGGGGGAATTAGGGAAGGGGGTTTGGGGAAAGAGTCTCTGAAAACGAGCCGTAGGCGAATATATTTTCACTCGCCTACGGCTCGATGGGGGCTCCGCCCCCATGCCCCCTTAGGGGGTGCCTAGAATTCGTTAAATAAAAAAAGACTCATGTATTAAACAGGCTAGTTTCACCGAAGTACTGTGCAGCCTAGACATTAACAACACCGGCTAACTCACACTACTCAAATTAAGAATGATAAAAAACTTTTAATGTTCCTAGTGCTATATTTTACAACCCCTTCGTAGTTAACCTTAATTAGTAGAAGAATGTTGTTTGTATATATTGTAGTTTGTAGTTTTTTTGACTAATCCTAAAACATTTAAGATCTTCCCATTAAATGTAAAGATAAAATTGTTAATTTTGTTTGATACTCTAACTATTTTTATCAGGGTATGTGTGTGCCTTCTGGGTACTACATCAGAGTATTTTTATAATTATGATTTTTAAAAGCAACTATACAGTAGTAAACGATTTGTTGGGGGATATGACACCATGCATTACTTCATCCTTCTAGCGCATAACAGTATGATATAAATAAACATAATAAAATAGATTAAAAAGTAAAATTAATATACTTAAAAAAACTATACAGTATACATATTTAAGGTATTCCAGGAAGAGTAGATGTTTTCAATGAAATGTATTGTAATTGTGGTGTTGCAAAAAGAAAATAATTGTTATTTTTCCTAAGATATAATTTGGGATAAGATGTTTTTAAAGGTGTTGTTTTTGGGGAAGAGAAGTTTTTATTCAAAGAATAATATAGACAAGTTGTAGTTGTAGGTGTTTTTTTTGTATTAGTAGTCAAAGTGACAATGTTTCTCTGTTAGTTAGCCAGCGCTTAGGGTTGCAATCTGGCGTATCCAGTTCCGCCACGAGGAGGCCGAGAAACGCAGGAACCATATGTACATATTTACAAATCAATAATAAATAACACATCGGGCAGTTTGATACGCAGGTACCCTAGCCTCTGCGATAAATTTCAAAATCTTGCAACTGATATCACATCGGGGAGGTTGGTGAAGCAGTTCCCTTTGCCTCTGCTGACAAGTATTTGAAACTAATAGTATTTGAAATACAAACCAAATAATAAACAGGGACTTTTGATGGGCAGGCCCCCTATCGTACTGCCATAAAAAGTCTAAATCCAACGGAGAATTTTGATAATGCAGGCCCCCTGGCTTACTGCTGAGCCAAATAAGGATTCATCGAAGGAGTTCGTCATATACAATGTTCTTTGCATATGCGACTCCTTCGCGGACCCTATCGGGATTTACCAGAACAGCGATGTTGTCTGGATGTCGAACTCTACTGAGTAAGACGTACAACTGACCATGCGTGAAGCAGTCCGTCCGAAGATCAACACCAACTGACTCTATTGTTTGACCTTGGCTCTTGTGCCCTGTCATACAATAGGCCAATATCAACGGAAATTGACGTCGGCGAACTTTTAACGGTGATCCCTCGACAAAGGGAAAAGTGAATTGTATTCGAGGGATACAAATCGGTTCCCTTTGTCCAGGAAGTCGGACTGTGACCAAGCGGTTGCTGATCGCAGTCACAATGACTTTTGTGCCGTTAACAAGTCCTTCAGCGATGTTTAGGTTCCGCATAACGAGGCACACGGAACCAATCTTCAGACGGAGTACATGGTCAGGGACGCCTTTCCCAGTAGCTTGGTTCAGAAGTTGGACACCGACATCCAGCCCATCATCGCCTTCTTTGTCCACAGAGTCAGCGCTTCTCAGCTCGTAAATGTGTCCGTCCAAGGAGTTTAAGATTGTATTATTAACCTCCTTGACGTTCACAATCAGAGTCGAGAGAATGGCCCTGTTAGCGCAAAGATCTGGGTGCAAGAGAACATCTTCTGGGAAAACAAAATAAATCAGATCGGACAAGGATGTGAAATACCTAATACCCGTCAGAGGAATTAGTCTCTGGCAATCCCTGCCCTCGCCAAAAGAAATAGAACTAATCGTTCCATTGCCTACCCCGAGTAAGAATTTGGAGTAAGCAGTGGAACCACTTGTCCTGTGCGGTGTAGTTAAAGAAAAGATGTTGAAGTATCGCCACAGATGCGACGCCCGAAGTGAAACACTGGCAACGTCAGATGGAGTACGTGCCTTTGCCACAACGGGCGCTATCTGTCGGAAATCACCCGAGCAGAGAAGGATCTTGTCACCGAATGGCACATTAGAGTTCATTAAATCTCTCAGAGATCTATCGATGATCTCAAAGATGAACTTATGCGCCATTGGTGCCTCATCAAAAACGATAAGCTGGGCAGCTCTGATGAGCTCTGCTCGCTGAGATCCGTTGGTAATACTCCAAAATCCAGAACCGTCCCCAAGATCAAGAGGAATTCGAAACATGCTGTGCGCCGTTTTGCCTCCCGGCATGTTTCCAGCGGCAATGCCGGAGCTTGCAACAGCGAGAGCCACTTGGCGACAGCCTCTCACATAAGCAAGAATGACACGAATGAGTGAGGTTTTCCCATACCCACCAGGGCCATCTAAGAAAATTAGCTTAGATGAGCCTTGGCGTTTATGAAGGAGGCAATGCACGTGATCAAAAACGCATCTTTGATCTTCAGAGAGCTTTGGTCCCCATTCTTCGACGATGTCCATTTGATGGTTTTCCCCGAAGGTGAGGAGCTCCCTGCCTAACTCAGTCGTGTCATCTTGCACATCCGGGAGTCCGTGATCCACTAAAGAAGATCCCTGCCTGCGAAGACTACGATCGATTTCCAGAAGAGCGAGTTTGGATGCTAATTCTGGATCGTGTGGGTTTCGTTCCATGTGGTCCTCGCAAAGAGCATGTTTGAAAGCATCCCACAAAAGAGCTGCGGGAGCTCCCATGTTGCAAAGGAGCACAAAGAACGAACGCAGTCTTGGCCCCAACATAAATTGAGAAGCCTCACGCAGGGCGTAGTGATATTCTTCCTCGTCTTCGACTAATCCGAGTTTGCGGGCAACCTCCTGAAACGTGCGGCAATTGCTTCCGCCACGAGACAGGAGATCAGCGTAGCCACGACAAGGAATACACATCAAGAGAAGTCTGAGGTAATATTGCTCACTTCGGCTGGTGGAGACCCAAAACAAGCGACATACCTTTTCACCACGCTGACGGGCAGTGATGAAGTGGATGCCGTCTGGGTGGTCGAAAACCTCCCCATTACTAGGACGTTTCGTATGAACGATGTATTTTTCATAGAACGACTGGTATGTAAGTCCGTCGACATTTGGGACTATAGGGCGATCGAAGTAAACAATCAACTTAGAGCTTGCCCTGGAAAGGACATCTTCCAGTTGGCCGGGACGGAAACAAACCGACTGCTTCCCTTCGAGGTGAACCGGAAGACATTCAACGGTTGGCTCGGACTCTGAAATAGGAAATTTCAAAAGCCGCCAGCATGCGTCACTGGCCCCGACCATTCTCTTTGTCACGTAATGATCTACCTCATTATCTTGTTTGCTGAAGGGAGTTACAGTGACGTTCTGTAAAGAACCTCCCTTCATAAGATATTTGAAGAGGTATTTAATTACGCGACGCGTAGAAGCAAGCTCTAAGTTAATATGAGCTTCATATTTCAACAATAACGCTGAATTATAGGGCACAACCCAACCATCATGAACATTAACATTTTTGTTCCTAGACTTAATCAATCCATTGTTCGAGTAATCACGTCGATACTGAACAAACCCCCTTTCATCGATATGAGTGGTTTCACAAGCAGGCTTGGGAAAGAATTTTGAGCAATAACCCCTTGCAGAGTCCCAGCAAGGAAAGTCGGTTCTGTGATCAGATCCACAAGGGCCATGAATCATATGCCTCAAAACCAACTTCCTCAGCCGACCTCCCGCTTCTCCTTCAGAAGGTAAATCCGCGCGAATAATAGAGTCAATTTCGGACGCTTGGACAGGTCCATCACCTTCGATCTTGAACACAATGTGTGCATGAGGAAGGCCCCTCATCTGCATCTCGATGACGTAGACGAGGTAGACTGTGCGCCCGAACATTGCTCCACTGCGCAGATCACGAAGAAGTTCCAGAAGCTTTATCCGGAAGACTCTGCAAGCTGTACTTGGGTCACTGCGGCTGCCACCGCGGGGACAAGCTTTCTTGTTCTCTTCCCAAGTTGCACTATACGTGAATGTGAGAAAGAAGGTGGGGGATCCCAGGCGTGAAACAAGTGCCATTGCGTCCTCGTAATGGACTTTCATATACCTAGGCCCCCCTGTAAACGAACTGGGAAGGTAGACTTTCCCGGGTTGTGCCCCGCCCTCACCCTGAACCGTTTCATCTTTATTGATGTCCTCGGCAATTTGCCTACCAGCCCGACCACTCTGTTGAGCCTGGATAAGCTCATCCAGAGGCCCTATCCGCAAAGCATTTTGGACCGACTTTGACTGAGCAAACTTAATATAACGCAGTTTTTCTTCCTCGTACCTCGCAAACATCTCAACCTGCCATGCTTGAGACAGACGGCCGAGGTGAGAGAAGCGAGGATCAGAAAGAAGAAGGCACCGAGAATAGTTAAACTGTGTTAACTTGTTGCCACGATTGTCAAGTCGACCGACATGCCAACCCACAGTGCCTTGCGGATAAAGGAGGGGATACTGAAATGGTTCCATGAGGGGACTTAGAAGATCAATTGAGGTTGGACGATCTGATCCAACCTTCCAAATAGTTAGTCTTCGAGGTTCAGCAACAGATTCATCCGTACTTAGAACTGCGTGCACTTCAATGCCAGTTTGCCTATCGCCGAGAACATTGCCGTGAGTAGATCTGTTCGTCAATTCAAAATCTAAATGAGCGTTGATTGACGGCTCACTGCTTAAACGGCGAAACTCCTTGATAAATGGATTTTCACGAGAAAGAAAACGTGTAATGCTGTCAGTGACCCCACCATCAAGGGACCTACCCAAGGCAATGTTCTTGCGTTCCTCACCGTCGTCGATGTACAGGCGGGACCTGTTTACAAACTGAACGATCCCAGTTTTAGTTTTAAACTTTTGACCAAGAGCGTCCAGACTGTAAACCTGATGGTACATCCTTCCTTCAATCTTAAAAAAAGAAAGTCCGTTAGGATGTCGATACCCGCCTGGCACCTCGAGTGCGCAAAAGGCAAAAAGGTCATTGTATGCACGCGCGCGCTCCAGAAAAAGACGATCTTCATAAAATGGTTCTTGAAGAGGAGGAAGATCCAAGACATTATACGCCCCCTCTCCACAACACCATTTTTTCCTATCTTTTTCCTCATCAAATAACCGTGCATTGCAGTATGAGCATCTGAAAACATCATTACCCCAGAGACTAACCTTAGACAGTTTAAAAGGATTGATTTTGTTGAGTAAATCCGTACTCCAACATGCCATAGGACCGTTAGAGACAATATCCTTGGCCAAAGACATTGGCAGATGCCTCATTTCTTTTAACTGAGAGTTTCTAAGGCGGAAAATATGTGCCCTCTGCCGTGAAGCATCTGGATGCTGCTGACTATACCGCTGCACCGCTGCTCTGTTGACCTCAGGGTGCAGTTGAGAGTAGCGCTCAACAGCCTCCCTATGCTTCTCACGATTTGTCTGGGCGTATTTTTTCTTTGACTGCTGCACTTGTTCTTCACGGCTGGTTAAAAGAACTTTGGGGCGCCCACGCTTAATTTTCTTTGGTCGCCTTGGTCCCCTTTTAACGACTGGTTGGTCGATTGGAATGTCTTCCGGCTGAAATACTGTTTGTATATTAGAATCAGTCTGCTCGATGGATCGTTCGAACATCAATTCAGTAATATTGTACTGACTTTCAATTCCACCTAGTGAGGCATTAGCAAGTAGCAGAGAAGCAAGTGATAAATGACTGTCGCAAACAAAGAGACGTGCACGGTTTTCACTGTCATCCAAGCTGTGTCGACGTTCCTCGTTTACTCCATGAGAATCAAAAACAAAAAACATGCCATCACCACGCCAAAAGGCTACTGTATTCATCTGTCCCGTAAAAAGAAAACCACCAATCGAGTCTGTAGTTAAAATTCTTTCCAAAGTATTTGACAAATGTAGTGCCGCGTTGGACAACTCATTAGCAGATGGTGGATAGAGACCGTTGCATACATATGAAATGTCAGCAATATGGATTTTCCCGCCCATAAGAGTAAAATCTCTGACAAGATCTTCCGGGAACAAATACCTATTACTGATGCAATTCACATGACGAGACTGTCTGTATAAACTGTCACCCGCCATGAGAATTTCATCAATAATAGGAGATGAAAATTCACCATTAACAAACTTCCAAGCTAGCGCACATGCTGCATTAGCTACACACTGGGCGTTATTGCTGAAAGAATCAAAGCGAGAATCACCCTGGTGGAATGACCCACTTTCTATACAGTAAAACGCCATTGCAAATAACTAAATTGAACAACAAACAAGCAATTTCAAACACGGGTGTAGTTGAAAGAGATCATTTAAACACGAGCGAG
Source organism: Neoaliturus tenellus (assembly GCA_030545055.2). Lineage (NCBI taxonomy): Eukaryota > Metazoa > Arthropoda > Insecta > Hemiptera > Cicadellidae > Neoaliturus > Neoaliturus tenellus. The sequence continues at coordinate 65,704,310 of CM061531.1, read as the reverse complement.
AACTAAACCTGCAAAGTGATCTACGTTACCCACCAAACGGTGATATACGCTCACACGGCTGAACTACATTACCGACAAATCTATATTTTTTAACTTTTTTATGGATTAAAATTGAAAAATTTCGAGTTTTTAGAATTTTTTATGAATGTTAATCATGTAAGCTAAGACGATGCCAAATTTCAAGTCTCTAGCTCGAACGGTTGCTTCCGAACTTTTATATACATCAGTGAGTTACACATGCGGGAGTATATATTTAGGACTCGCCTACGGCTCGATGGGGGCTCCGCCCCCATGCCCCCTTACAAGGTTGCCCCGAATTTGTTAATTGCTCCAAGTCTTAAGTATTAAACATTCTAGTTGGGGCCTCCACCCTCACGTTATACTTGTCTTCGCTGACTTATTTTAATAGTTTAGGAAATCAATAGCATTTAAGATATTCTCTCGACATTTAAAGTTTAAATTGATACTTTTGTTTTATATTTTATATAAAATGCTCAGGGTATATGTGTGTAGCTAAATTTCATTCATCTGAAGTGTCATAACAGCAAATGAAAAATGTTGGAATAAAGCAATTTTCGTGAAAGACATTCGATATTTTGAAAGTACGCCCATTTTAAGGGTGAAGGGGGTGACGTACGGCAAAATTGCATATGACCGAACTTGTAGAGCGTCTTAAATACTGGCCAAACATATATCGATATACCAGTAATGTTCACCAGGTTTGACCTATTACAAAAACCACTCAAAAAAATGTTAGAAATTCCGTGTTTCTACAATTTTTATGGACTAAACTTAAATTGAAATTGATCAATGGCTGCTGCCATAGTAAGACCTAGCCGAGGTTACAATATGTACTAAATTTCAGGCATCTACGTGCCATCAAAGTAAATTAAATTTCTTTAAATAACGCATTTTTGCGAAAGAATTTTGATATTTTGAAAGTACGCAGCTCTTTACGGGCGAAGGGGGTGAGATACGGCAAAATCGCATAGGACCAAACTTGTAGAGCGTCTAAAATGAAATATAATACTGGCAAAACTTATATCAATTTTGCAGTGCATTTGTCAGAATAAAGTAATTCACAAACACTTTACACAAAAAACTTTTAAGAATTAAATGTTTTTCAATTTTTTTAGACTAAACTTTGATTGAAATTTGAAAAAAGCTACTACCATAGAAAGAACCTGTTTAGCTCATAATATAAAAAGAAATTCATGCAAATATGTTACATAATATTAAATAAAAATATCAAAGTGGCGCAATTTTTTCGAAAAACTTTAGAAATTTTGAAAGTACACCCCTTTTCAACAGTGAAGGGGGTGAGATACGTCTAAATTTCACAGGACCAAACTTGTAGAGCATCTAAAATAGAATATAATATTGGTAAAACATGCATCGATATAGCAGTATATTTACCAGGTAAAAGTAAATTACGAACACTATACATGAAAAAATGTGTAAGGATTTCGTTTGTTTACGTTTTTTTTTGGACTAAACTTAGGTTGAAATTGATCAATGAATGCTACTATAGTTAGATCTATATTAGAGCATAACATGTACAAAATTTCACTCATCGATGTGCCATAAAAGTAAATGAAAAATATTAAAATAGTGCAATTTTTGTTGACGAATTTTGAAATATAGGAAGTAAGCCCCTTTTTAAGGGTGAAGGGGATGAGTTACGGTAAAATGCCATAGGACCTAACTTGTAGAGCGTTTAATTCCCAACTAACGATTTTCCCTCAGATTCGAGATAGAACCTCTCGTTCAAAAGTTATAGCGAGAATAGTAAAACCTTACATTTGCAGGTTACCGGTTTCCACCCTTCGTTATTTTTTTGAGGGGGTTGAAATGAAAAATTGTCGGATTTAAGACTTTTCCCCGGGGTATCAGACCTTAACCCACCCGTATGCCAAAAATCAAGTTTTCAGCTCACCCGCAAGTTGTCTATAATTTGTATAGATGAGTGAGTCAGTGAGTGAGTCAGTTCCACATGGGGCTGTATATTTATAGGACTCGCCTACGGCTCGATGGGGGCTCCGCCCCCATGCCCCCTTAGGGGGTTGCCCTGAATTCGTTAATTTTTCTAAGTCTTAAGAACTGAACAGGCTAGTTGAGGCCTCCACCCCAACTCTATACTTATCTTCTCTGACTTAGTTTAATAGTTCAGGAAATCTAAAGCATTTAAGATATTCTCTTGATATTTAAAGTTCAAATTGATACTTTTGTTTTATATTTTATATTTAATGCTCAGGGTATGTGTGTGTAGCTAAATTACATTCATCTAAGTGTCATAACAATAAATAAAAAAATATTAAAATAACTCCATTTTTGTGAAAGAATATTGAAAATACGCCCCTTTTTGGGGCGAAGAGAGTGAAATGCTACAAAATCTTAAGGCCCACCTTATAGAGATATCTAAAAAGAATATAATGCTGAAAAAAATATATCGGTATGGCCATATCTTTACCGGGTTCAACAAAATCACCAAAAACTGTACATATAAAGGTTAATAATTTAGTTTTTTTCAGTTTGTTTACTAATCTTGGATTGAAATCGGCAAATGGCTGCTACTATAGTAAGAAATAGTGTGTATAGTAGTGTATATTCATAGTATACACAAAATTTGAGGCATGCATGTGTCATAAAAGTAAACGATAAATATTGAAATAGAGCAATTTTGGTGAAAGAATTACGATATTGTGAAAGTACGCCCCTCTTTACGAGTGAAGAAGGTGAGATACGGCAAAATTGCATAGGACCGAACTTGTAGAGCGGCAAAAATAGAATATAATACTAACAAAACAAATATCAATATTGAAGTATATTTGGCAGAATAAATTAATTTACAACACTTTACACGAAAAAATGTTAAGAATTTTGTGTTTTATCCACTTACGTGGACAAAAAGTCAAAGGACCAAAATTGTTGATCGACCAATTCCCTATCGTAATATTGCTCTCATATTTCAGATAAGACTAACCGTTAGGCCGCTAGAGCTGAAATACTAAAATTACGATTTCTCTAGTGGACCAGGACCGGTATTTTCCTACTACTTACGTTCACAAAATCCGGAAAAAGTGAAAAATGTATTTTTTAAGTAAACGAGAAGATATGCATTTGGCAGCTAAAGCTGAAATACTAAATTTACGATTTCTCTAGTGTCCCAGAACCGGTATTTTCCCACTACTTACGTTTGCAAAATCCGGAAAGAGTGAAAAATGAATTTTGTGAGTAAACGAGTAGAGATACGGCAAAATATATGAGGGACAAAATTGTAGATATTAAAAAGATCTATCGAAATAAACCTTAAAACAATTTTTACGACCATCCGTTTAGTCACTAGAGCACGAAAACCGAAAACGGCATTTCATTAAAAACGCTCTAGAGGCTTAACGGTGCGAGATACGATAAAAAGTCAAAGGACCGAAATTGTAGAAAATTAAATTCCCTATCGTAGTATTTGTATCAAATTTTAGATAGGACCAAGCGTTTGGCCGCTAGAGCCAAAAAAGTAAAATTACAATTTCGGAAATCCGCCATTTTGAATTTTTTTTAGTTGGTTAAAACTAAAAATTTGCAAGTTTAAGATTTTACACATAGCATTGACCGGTCAGGCTAGACGTATGCCAAATTTCAAGTCTCTAGCTTAAATGATTACGTCAGAAATTCGTATCCCATATAAGTGAGTGAGTGAGTTACACATGGGGCTGTATATATTATAGACTCGCCTACGGCTCGATGGGGGCTCCGCCCCCATGCCCCCTTTGGGGGTTGCCCCGAATTCGTTGAATAATTTAAAGTCAAGTATTGAACAGGCTAGTTCCACCAACTAACTGGACAGCGAAGACAGTAAAAAAACGCGCTAATACACACTCTTCACAATCAATAATAATAATAACAATAATATCCTTTGAAAATATTTCACGGGGCTCAGCCCCCATGCCCCCTAGTTGATTTTACTAATTTCGTTAATCATTCACGTCTCAAATAATGAACTTTCTAGTTCCACTAAAGTACTGAACAGGCTAGTTCCATCGAAGTTTTGAAAAGCTAAGTTTTAAATTACGTGTAACTCTACTACAAAAATGTGTGATACTAACTCCTCCACGTTACCAACCACTTAGTCTGGAACGTCAACGATTTTAGATGCGGCACAGAAAAATTGCAATGGGGCAAAATTAATCCAAATTAAGTATCTTTAAATTAAATTTTCATTGATAAAAAAATGTAATGTGCCCACTATAGCAAAACAATAATGCTAATAAATAGAAAATAATTGATTATGTGAAAATAACTATTAAAATAATAAAATAATCAAGCTATAATAATAGAAAGTAACACTTAAACCAAATCTAGCATCGCCAACCACGATATTAAAAGAATCGGAAAATGAAAACTAATAAAAATTGAAGTTTTGAAAAGCTAAGTTATTAATTTACTTGTAACTCTACTAAAATGTGTGATGCTAACTATTCCACGTTACCAACTACTAAGCCTGAAACGTCAACGAGTTAACATGCGTCACATTAAAATTGCAATGGGTCAAAATTATTCCAAATTAAGTATTTTTAAATGAGATTTTCGTAAATTTTAAAAATAATGTTATATGCCCATTAGAGTAAAACAATAATGCTAAAAAATAGAAAATAACCAATAGTAAGTGTGAAAATTACTATTAAAATAATAAAAAATCAAGCTATGCTAGTTAATACTCTTAAGAAATTAAAAATACAATTTGAACTAAATATAGTATCGCCAACCACGATATTAAAAGAATCTGCTGATACAAACTAATTAAAAATAAAAACTTGTAAATTTCAGGATATAGAAGAAAAACGTTTAAATTACTGAAATAGCAAATAACATTCAAATCAATAAGCGAAAACAAGAATTTAATAACATGAAAACAAAATCATAGGAAATAATAAAAACGGGGTAGATTCGCAAAAAACCCCTACTATTACAAACTACTACTAATTATAAGAATATAAAATCTAGACCTGTGAAATAATAATTTATCCATAAAAACCTGTTAGTTTTGTTCAATAGCCGTTTAAAAATTCTTAAAAACATATTTTAAGTGTGTATTAAAATAAAATATAAAACACTGATTATAAACAATGCAGAAAGATAATACTTAACTGTCTATTAAGTATCGTACTAAGTAATAGAAGTATATAACGTTAAGATCACGGCACGAGCTACACAGAAAATTCATTGAATGCGTAATTCGGCTGAGGGGTTCACATGGGGTGAATTTGAATAAGTAATCTAAAATAAATTGAAATTAAACAAGAACCTAACATTTAAATCTATTACTTTTGTTCAACACTTATTTAAACATTCTCAAAAATAAATTTTAAGTGTGAAAAATTCGAATATAAGACACTGAATATAAATCAAACAGAAAGATAATAATAAACTGTCTATTAAGTATTGTACAAAGTAATCGAAGTATGTTACGTTAAGATCACGGCTCAAGCTTCACAGAAAATCCATTCAATGCGAAGTTCGGCGGAGAATAATCCCGTGTGAATTTGAATAAGTAAACTAAAATAAATTGAAACAAAACGAGAACCTACATTTAAATCTGTTAGTTCAGCTAAACAGATATTTAAAAATTCCCTAAAACATATTTATGATGTGAGTAAAATATAAAAGAAACGAGCTTTTAATGCAGCATAATCTCATGGCTATTTTGAAGTCAAATGGATAACGGTTTGTTATATGTGAGGGATACTAATGTTGCCAACAGCAAGGAAGCAGGTGTAGTTAAAAGACATGATTTAAATACAAGCGAGAACTTAGCGACTATTCACCCGCCATGGGAAATTAATTCATAGTAGGATAAGAAAATTCACCTTTGGTAAACATTCAAGATCGCGCATATGCTGCATAATCTACAAATTAAGGAATTATCACTGTATATATTATCGAGTATAACCCTGGGTCCCTGGTGAAATAACCCGCTCTCAATACAAAATAACGCCGTAGTTTACAATATATTAGAGTCTATCCATCGAAGGATACAATGAGTATATCAAACACGGGTGTAGTTGAAAGAGATCATTTAAACGCGAGCGAGAACTAAACCTGAAGAGTGATCTACGATACCACGCGGTGATATACGCTGATACGGCTGAACTACGTTACCGACAAATCTATATTTTTTACCTTTTTTATAGTTTAAAAGTAAAAAAGTTGTAGTTTTATGATTTTTCCTAAATTGAAACATCTCAATGAATGTCCATGCCAAATTTCAAGTCTCTATCTTAAACGGTCGCTTCAGGAATTTAAGATCATCAGTGAGTCAGTCAGTTACACATGGGGCTGTATATATTATGGACTCGCCTACGGCTCGATGGGGGCTCCGCCCCCATGCCCCCTTAGGAGTTGCCCCCTAGTTTGAATTAATAAAAAGTCAAGTTTGAAATAGTTTAGTTCCACACAAGATCTGAACAGCCAAGACAGTAACAAAACCATCTAATACTCTAAATTCACAATCAATAGTAAAAAAAGCTTTAATAATCTCATATTAGTAGGGTTTAATACCCCTCCTTAGTAAATAGTTTTAAAAATTGAGCTGTGAAATAAATATTATTTATGTAAATATTCTAGGTGTTAAGCTTGTTTGAGGGTCCAACCCAATATATGGTTGCCCCAATTCCGTATTCCGTACATAACCTCATAACCAATTCCGTCAAAACCTCATACAATGAATTAAAAGTACAATGAATTATACTTTGGTTATGGGAAATTACATAACCAATTCCGTCAAAACCTCATAAAATGAACAGGCTAGTTGAGGGCTCAACTCCAACAACAGTAACAGAAGCCGCCAATACACACTACTCACAATAAACAATAAGCTTTGAAATTTGCCCACGGCTCACAGTTTAATTCCACTCCCTAGTTCCCCTTAATTCGTTAAAAAATATAAAGGAGTTGTGAAATATTAATGAACTATGTAAATAGTCATGCTCAAAAGTTGTTGTGTAAAAATTTGGAGATACGATTATTATTGCACATCATTGAGGTAATAGCTGTATTCTGAAAAGATAAAAGTGGAATAAAATTATAAATTTATATAGAGGATCGTTGTATGTAATGGAAGAAAAAAGGGACAAAATCAAGATATTTGAAATAAAAAAAATATGGTATAGGCTAAGATTCTAGTTGAGGGCTCAACTCCAACAACAGTAACAGAAGCCGCCAATACACACTACTCACAATAAATAATAAGCTTTGAAATTTGCCCACGGCTCACAGTTTAATCCCACTCCCTAGTTCCCCTTAATTCGTTAAAAAATATAAAGGAGTTGTGAAATATTAATGAACTATGTAAATAGTCATGCTCAAAAGTTGTTGTGTAAAAATTTGGAGATACGATTATGATTGCACATCATTGAGGTAATAGCTGTATTCTGAAAAGATAAAAGTGGAATAAAATTATAAATTTATATAGAGGATCGTTGTATGTTCTGGAAAAAAAGGGACAAAATCAAGATATTTGAAATTAAAAAAATATATGGTATAGGCTAAGATTCTTCAGTTCCGCCACGGGGTGGCCAAGAAACGCAAGAATCATATATGTACCATATAGAGAAACGATAACAATTTAATCATTCAAAATCAGCAATTATTAATTTAACAATTAATTTTAAATGTTATATATATTAGTTCAGAAAATTAATAAAAATAGAGCCCTAGTAGTATGTAATAGATCACAGGGTATTAGGTAATATAATCATGAAGTCTTAAAGTCTTTATATAGTCTTAAAATGAAGAAAGTTGCAACTTAAGAACCATAAAATCGGCGTACATTATGCGTTTTCAACCAATGAAAGTAAAAAAACCAATTGTGAAATAATAGCCAAAAAAGATTATTGGTTAAATTAAAATATACTGAAAGAGTTACAATAATTGATAAGCATAGAATAGTTTTCAATTACAAAATAAGAGGGTTAATCTAGACTTAAGGTGAGAGCACTGCATTGAGGAAGTTTGACGGACAAAGTGGCAGCGAGAAAAATTACTATTGAGTTTAATTCAATTGGTTATTATAATATTTCACAGCCTGATGGGATCATCAGATATGTAGATGGTCTTAAAAAAACGTCGGAAATAGGTAAACGTTAGCGAAGGTAAGAATGGAAAGTTCAATCTTCTAAAACTTAATATGTTCAATCGTTTCCTAAACTAAAATCTAAGCCTGATTGGACAGCAGCAAATAGGTCAAAGACTGGATGTCAAACGTGTTGGGACACGTTCAACTCTTCAAAGTAAAACTGCACCAGAACTATCAACTGAAGCGCTATATTCAATTTAGGGATTCACATAGAGAGACAGCATATAAATAGTAGAAAATTAGGTTATAATCCTGTATAAGGTAATTTTTTGAGCGAAAACCTACAAGAAATTTTCCAGCATGAGAAAACTAAAATCTAGAAGATGTAATAAGACCTAAAATATTTTTAGCAATTAATATAGAAATCAAAGCGGACATCACCTGAATGTATAGATACGCTTTCGATTCAGTAAACTTAATTTTCAACAATAACACAGCAATCAGAGAGAAAACCATACGCAAACAACTATGCGTCCATTTGAGAATAATTGTAGGTAAGAGGTGTAGTTAAAAGATATCATTTAAATACAAGCGAGAACTAAGCGACTATAATAGCGCTCCAAGCGACATCTTTAAGAACCAACGTACTTCCCTCGTACACCTCGTCTTTTGAGAAATTTTTATAATTTGAAAGTTGAAAATATGTAGTTTTTGAGCATTTATACTGCTTTAATCAGAGCGAATAATACCCTGGTGAAATAAACCGTTCTCTATGCATCGAAACTCCGTGGTCTACATAAGACGTTTATGTTAAACACGAAACAATATTAGTATCAAATACGGGTGTAGTTGAAAGAGTTCATCTAAACACAAGCGAGAACTAAACCTGCTAAGTGATCTACGATACCACACGCGACGATATACGCTGATACGGCTGAACTACGTTACCGACAAATATATATATTTTTTACCTTTTTTATAGTTTAAAAGTAAAAAATGTAGTTTTATGATTTTCCCTAAATTGTAACATCTCAAAGAATGTCCATGCCAAATTTCAAGTCTCTATCTTAAACGGTCGCTTCAGGAATTTAAGATCATCAGTGAGTGAGTCAGTCAGTCAGTCAGTTACACATGGGGCTGTATATATTATAGATTCCTTAGATTGAGTTAGTTGCATAAGTTCAAATTTAGGTTATTTCTGCAGCCGTGGGAGTTAATTTATGTTATAAACTTACAAACTCATTTATTTTGCTATTTTGCTCATTTACAAACTCCTATATTTATATGTATTCTGTTCATTATATGCGACTTAAACAACAATTAACGAATTTCTGGGCAACCCCTAAGGGGGCATGGGGGCGGAGCCCCCATCGAGCCGTAGGCGAGTATTGTATACTGTTAAACTTAAACGTCTTGTGTAGACCACCGAGTTTCGATGCATAGAGAGCGGTTTATTTCACCAGGGCATTACTCGCTTTGATTAAAACAGTATAAATGCCCAAAAAACTACAAATTTTCAACTTTCTAACTATAAAAATTTCTAAAAAGACGAGGTGTCGGTAGGGAAGTACGTTGGTTCTTAAAGATGTCGCTTGGAGCGCTATTATAGTCGCTTAGTTCTCGCTTGTATTTAAATGATATCTTTTAACTACACCTCTTGCCTATATTTATTCTCAATTGGACGCATAGTTGTTTGCGTATGGTTTTCCCTCTGATTGCTGTGTTATTATTGATAATGAAGTTTACTGAATCGAAAGCTGGTGCAGTTTTACTTTGAAGAGTTGAACGTGTCCCAACACGTTTGACATCCAGTCTTGGACCTATTTGCTGCTGTCCAATCAGTCTTAGATTTTAGTTTAGGAAACGATTGAACATATTAAGTTTTAGAACGATTGAACTTTCCATTCTTACCTTCGCTAACGGTTACCTACTTCCGACGTTTTTTTAAGACCATCTACATATCAGATGACCCATAAGGCTGAGAAATATTATAATAACCAATTGAATTAAACTCAATAGTAATTTTCTCGCTGCCACTTTGTCCGTCAAACTTCCTCAATGCAGTGTTCTCACCTTAAGTCTAGATTAACCCTCTTATTGTTGTAATTGAAAACTATTCTATGCTTATCAATTATTGTAATTTTTTCAGTATATTTTAATTTAACCAATAATCCTTTTTTGGCTATTATTTCACAATTTGTTTTTTTTACTACCATTGGTTGAAAATGCATAATGTACCCCGATTTTATGGTTCTTAAGTTGCAACTTTCTTCATTTTAAGTGACTATAGTACCTAATACCCTGCGATCTATTACATACTACTAGGGCTCTATTTTTATTAATTTTCTGAACTAATATATATAACATTTAAAATTAATTTTTAAAGTAATGATTGCTGATTTTTTAATGATAAAATTGTTATCGTTTATCTATATGGTACATATATGATTCCTGCGTTTCTTGGCCACCCCGTGGCGGAACTGAAGAATCTTAGCCTATACCATATATTTTTTTTATTCCAAATATCTTGATTTTGTCCCTTTTTTCTTCTATTACATACAACGATCCTCTATATAAATTTATAATTTTATTCCACTTTTATCTTTTTAGAATACAGCTATTATCTCAATCATGTGCAATCATAATCGCACTCCAAATTTTTACACAACAACTTTTGAGCATGACTATGCCATGCATGACATAGTTCATTAATATTTCACAACTCCATTATATTTTTTAACGAATTAAGGGGAACTAGGGAGTGGGATTAAACCATGAGCCGTGGGCAAATTTCAAAGCTTATTATTATTTATTGTGAGTAGTGTGTATTGGCGGCTTCTGTTACTGTAGTTGGAGTTGAGCCCTCAACTAGCCTGTTCATTGTATGAGGTTTTGACAGTAATTTACGGAATACGGAATTGGGGCAACCAATTATTGGGTTGGACCCTCCATCAAGCTTAACACCTAGAATATTTACATAAATAATATTTATTTCACAGCTAATAAATAAATTTTTAATAGTTTTAAAATTTTTAAAACTATTTACTAAGGAGGGGTATTAAAACCTACTAATAGGAGATTATTAAAGCTTTTTTTACTATTTATTGTGAATTTAGAGTATTAGATGGTTTTGTTACTGTCTTGGCTGTTCAGATCTTGTGTAGAACTAAACTATTTCAAACTTGACTTTTTATCAATTCAAACTAGGGGGCAACTCCTAAGGGGGCATGGGGGCGGAGCCCCCATCGAGCCGTAGGCGAGTCTATAATATATACAGCCCCATGTGTAACTGACTCACTCACTCACTCACTTATGATATTAAATTCCTGAAGCGACTGTTTAAGATAGAGACTTGAAATTTGGCATGGACATTCTTTGAGATGTTTCAATTTAGGAAAAATCATAAAACTACAACTTTTTTACTTTTAAACTATAAAAAAGGTAAAAAATAATGATTTGACGGTAACGTAGTTTAGCCGTATCAGCGTATATCATCGATGGTATCGTAGATCACTCTGCAGGTTTAGTTCTCGCTCGTGTTTAAATGTTTCCTTTCAACTACACCCCTGTTTGACACAAATGTTATATCCTATATAAACATGAACGTCTTATATAGACGACGGTGTCTTACTAATGTGAGCGGGTTATTTCACCTGGGTAATACTCGCTTTGATTTATACATTAGTAATGCCCTAAAACTATAAATTTTCAACTTACAAATGTAGAAAATTCTCAAAAGACGAGGTGTCGGTAAGGAAGTACTTTGGATCTTAAAGATGTCGCTCGGAGCGCTATTATAGTCGCTTAGTTCTCGCTTGTATTTAAATGATATCTTTTAACTACACCTCTTCCCGATAATAGTTGATTGCGTATGGTTTTCCCTCTGATTGCCGTGTTATTATTGAAAATGAAGTTTACTGCATCGAAAGCGTATATTTACATTCAGGTGTTGTCCTGCGTATGGATTTCGCTTTAATTGCTGTGTTATTATTGAAAATGAAGTTTACTGAATCGAAATCGTGCCGTCCAATCAGGCTTAGATTTTAGTTTAGGAAACGATTGAACATATTAAGTTATAGAACGATTGGACTTACCATTCTTACCTTCGCCAACGTTTACCTACTTCCGACGTTTTTTTAAGACCATCTACATATCTGATGACCCATCAGGCTGAGAAATATTGTAATAACCAATTGAATTAAACTCAATAGTAATTTTTCTCGCTGCCACTTTGTCCGTCAAACTTCCTCAATGCAGTGCTCTCACCTTAAGTCTCGATTAACCCTATTATTGTTATAATTGAAACCTATTCTATGCTTATAAATTATTGTAACTCTTTCAGTATATTTTAATTTAACCAATAATTCTTTTTTGACTATTATTTCACAATTGGTATTCTATACTACCATTGGTTTACTACCATTGGATTACTACCATTGGTTGAAAATGCATAATGTACGCCGATTTTATGGTTCTTAAGTTGCAACTTTCTTCATTTTAAGATTGTTATCGTTCCTCTATATGGTACATATATGATTCCTGTGTTTCTTGGCCACCCCGTGGCGAAACTGAAGCATCTTAGCCTATACCATATTTTTTAATTTCAAATATCTTGATTTTGTCCCTTTTTTCTTCTATTACATACAACGATCCTCTATATAAACTTATATAATTTTATTCTTTTTTTTATCTCTTCAGAATACAGCTATTACCTCAATCATGTGCAATCACAATCGTACCTCCCAAATTTTTACACAACAACTTTTGAGCATTACTATTTACAAAGTTCATTAATATTTCACAACTCCATTATATTTTTAACGAATTAAGGGGAACTAGGGAGTGGGATTGAACCATGAGCCGTCGGCAAATTTCAAAGCTTATTATTATTTATTGTTAGTAGTGTGTATTGGCGGCTTCTGTTACTGTTGTTGGAGTTGAGCCCTCAACTAGCATGTTCATTGTATGGGGTTTTGACAGTAATTTACGGAATTGGGGCAACCAATTATTGGGTTGGACCCTCCATAGTAGTGTGTTTTGGTTACTTCTGCGCCGGAAGTCGTGCCATCTGCCCGAGCAGCTGCTCGAGCAGATGGCGTCAGATGCTGGGGTGCAGATGGCGAGAGCATATGCCCTGAATTTGAAGTAGAATTGGGCATGAATTAAGAGTTAATTTAAAACTGAAATTTAACAGTTATAACTGGGGCTTGGAAAGTATGTCAAGGTCATCCAGAGTAAGTTTTAAAAAAGCCTATCCAACTACCACCAGAAATAGTTGAAAGTTGAACTAGTTGGTGATAGTGGGATAGGTTGAAGTAACTTTTGAATTTTATTTGTGAACATACAATTAATGTGCAACAGCAGAGTTTAAACAAGTTGAACTTTTGTGATGAACTACAGAGTTGTAAATGCAAACACCAACGACGATGAGAAGGTAAACGCAGAGTCCCCAGATGATGTATTTGAAAAGCTTGAACAAACGTAACATTTCGAATTGGTTTTCCCGTTCCATTTCCAATCGTTTAATTTCCAATTTCAATTTATCCTCTTCCATTCTAGTTATGAAGGGAACTTCATCCATCATATCCATCATGATTGTGTTAGTGTTTGAAATTTTAAAACAAGTGATGTTGATAGTTCAGAAGTCGAAGACGGAATGAGAAGTGAAAGGGAGAAATGTTAGTTAAATAAAGAAGTGGTGGGGGGAAGGATGAATTACAAAGAAGTGGTGGGGGAAAGATGTTGCTCTTCATTATTACCATCAGTAGTGTCAGATGGTGCAGGAGTTAGATTTAGTAAACTGTCTTCGTCCAAACTTTCAACCTTATCACAAATAGGACAATCGTATGTTATTTCCAAATTCATTTTGATGGTTGTAAAATTATCTACAAGTTCCTGTAAAATATTAAAAATGTCTTGTAACTCTTCTTTAGAGTTTATTTCAAAACTAGAATTCATTCGGGCCAATGGAGAGTTGTTCATTATTGGAGAGTCGGTGATGGAATGAGGATCGGCGCATAGGGAGGGGGCTTATATAATGGTGACCTTGAGCAGGCGTCTAGGGAGGGGGGCTGTCTAGGGAGGGGGCTTTTATATAGGGAACTTTGAGCTTATGATTGAATAAAACGTTTAGTTCTTCTTCTCCATCTTTTAATTCAATTATTTGAACCGAAGTAGTTGTTTCATCTTCTTCACTTGATGAAGAAAACAATTCACCAGGATTTAAATATTGAACTACAATTCTGAACCATCTTATAGGATATTCGTCAATGACAGAAAGTAAGTTTTGAAACAATTCTTCCATCTCCTCCCTGTCAGTTATTATATGTTCAAATTTGATAAATTTGTTTTCCATGTTGTTAGTTAGAGTGTTGGAAGTGGAATGATTTAATATTATATAAAAATTAGAACTAGTGGTGGGGGAAATCTCAAGGTCATCCAAATGAAGTTTTAAAAAAGAGTGTAAAACTGAAATTACACATTTGATGGTTCTACAGGATCGGAATACCAATCTGACCTGTATTTACATCTTTTTATCATATGTGTACAAAAATCATCTTGATGAGAATTGGTGCGTTGACAATGAGCAAGATCGAGAGGGTGAAATTTGAAACATCTTTGAGGACAACATGTATGAAAATATCTTGATTTGTAAAGTTTCAAAGTTCGCAATTCCGGTGGCGGTAGTTGTTTTGTTTTGCATTTGCAGTAACAAGATCCGAAGAATTCGCATTTAGTACAAGCTAACCCATCCACCATCATTGGCCCTAAATCTGTACATTGTTGTTCACAACAGTAACGAGGTTTGTACTTGTATTTTTGCTCTTCCATGTTGACGCTGCGGAGTCCAGTGAAAGAATAAGAGTGTATAGTGTTAAATAGCGAGTTTTATGTACTGTGAAAAGTGGTGGGGGTAATTTCAAGGTCATCCAAATGGAGTTTTAAAAAATTATACCTTACAAGTGTAAGGATTATTAAAATTTAGGAAGTTTGTTTCTCTTTGTTTTCTTCAGACTTTTTATCTCTCTCAGCTTTAGCCATAGCAACTAGTTCTTCTATTGATAGTGGATGTACTTCAGGAAATTTTAAAATTAATTTAGCTTGGTATCCTTCTTTAGCTAATACATCTATATCTTTAGTCATTTGTTCAACAGTGTTGTAATCTTTTCCATAGATTTTTCCATCAAGTTGAATCATCATTCTGTACAACATTTTCTTAAATAGGTCTTGTCGTGGTGAGAGCTAAGAAGCGAATGATTATTTATACAAGTATCACATCCTTTTTATTAACTCACATTGATCACGTGATTCTTTAGTTGTAGCTTTGTCTGTCAAAAGTTATTCAACATTGGTAATACTTTTGGAACTTGATGTTATGTTGACCAGTTGGCGATGAAGAAGTTGTAGGTTGTGTAGAAATAAATATTTCATCATCGCAATATTTTGTTTTAGTGAACATCCTTGTATTAGTAGCACTAACATCAACAGTTAAGTGATAACCACCGGTAAGTAAAACTCGCATTTCGTTGGTTAAATCTTCGAGTTGTTCAAAAGTTGTTATGGTGTTAGTATCGTAAGATGCACACTTGACCTTTAGGGACATGTTGCAGTTTTATATTCAGGGATTAAGAGCGAGATGTGTACGGTATGAAAGGTAGCAGTAGACTGATGAATTTTGCAAGTACATTTCCCCTTTTATAATTATACAGAATTGGGTCAAGGTCATCCTGTGGAATTTTTAAAAAAAGCAACATATTGTAATGTACAAAGACATTACAATATGTTGCTTTTTTTATTTTTATTTTTTTTGTTTTATATCATATTTATTGAAAAAACAAATACAAAGAAATATTTACAATGTTATGTACAAATTAATCAGTAGTAGGTGTTACATGAATTGTAAGTTCAGTAGAGTTGTTTCCACTGGGTCCATGTGATACCAAATAGAGTGCGCCGGGTTGAATTATACGAAGATCTTCATTTTGAAGTAGTTGTACGAAGCGCTTTGGTAAGAAGATCTGAAATTTTGCTTCATCACCAATTGTATAAGGTGCCTCGCTCAAAGTGCAATTTATAGCATCACCTACTGAAGTTTCCATTTTCTTAATAGTATGAATGATGTAGTGTTTTTCTTCTTTTAGTTCAGAACATTTCTTCGTAGGTAGAATTGATGATTTAGAATGAGCGTTGAACTGATCAACTAAACTTTGAAGTAAGTTCTGTGATGCCATATTGATGTTGTTGTTAATCTTCTTGTTAATAAGAATGTCCGTCGGAGATGTTGTCTCTTCGGAGGTTTGAGTAATACTCATGCTGTGTCATGGTAGCGCTCTCACTTTTATAATCGACACTACCCCCACCACTGACACTACCCCCACCAGTTTGTTGAAGGAAATTATTCAAGCGGTAGGCATTCTTTAAAGCGCACTGTGACCTTCGATGTTTAAAACTTTTTGATGAAATACAAAGTTCGTTGAAGTAGCATTGGAAATCTTTATCAATAATTGCATTAATCACTTCGTTGCTTGTAAATGATTGTATCCAATTTGCTTTTTCCAATCCCCTTGTGTAGATAATTTTAAACTCTTTGCAATAATGATTCATAATGTGCGGCATCATGTTATAATTAATGAAACCTTCATCCCATCTTAAGTTATGAAAATGTTTGTTCAACCATTTGTTTGTAACTTTCGCTTTAGTTGTTAGTCTATTAAATGGTACTGGAGGTTTAAACAAATAATGATAAACTACTGATGTGTTCATGTCCAAGATTACTAATTCTTTAATAATAAAATTACCATCATTTCCTCGAAAAGCTTGAAATTCAATTATACCTCTTTTAACTTCCATTATATGTGGCGCATTAGAAAACGAAACCCGTTTATTCATGATGAAGTCTTACTAACAACTGACTTAAAAATTAAATGAGCCGATGTTTATAACAGACAGGATTGTTCTTCTTCTTTCACTTCTTGTGCCACTTCATCAATATTAAAATTGGTGTGATAGTTGTTTAATTGTCTCCACATTTCAACTTCTTGAGGTATTCTATTAAAGATTGAAGTATCCACGGGACCGTATAAAATTGGAACAAAAGGTTTTTTGTCCAATGTATCAATTAGATAGTCTTTAATTATTGCACTTGAAAATATTAGTTGTTTCAAATATCTGGTGACGGGACCGGTAGTACAACTTAAAGTATAAAATTCTTCTTTAGTGAAATATAATTTAACATTATGTGTAGTTAAATCTCTGAAGCGAACAATTTGTCCTCCACGATGTTTTACTATATCAACTTCAATATTTGATTCCAATAAACTTAATCTTGTTCTTCTTCCAAATGTGTTGTTACTTAAATAGCACTTCAAAAGATGTAAATGTTTCATGAGAGATTCCCAAGTAGTTTCACTGAAAGTAACCATTTTGTTTCCATGATTTAAAATAACAATTGGTGAATAATCCATTGATTTTAAAATTCCAACTGATATACTTTTTGTCATGCATGAAGAAATTGGGTAGATAATTCGAAGAAATACTTCTGTTAAAATATTGGTTGTAATGTTAACTTCAACCTTCTTCCTTTTTACTTCTTTTTCAGCTTTTTCTTCTTCTCTCTTCTTATGTTTGTTGAATTTTAGGAACTCGTCCATTTCTCGTTCAACTTGTTTTTCTATATCTGAACTATTATCATCCATTAGAGGTGTATTTTCTTCTCCGTTAGTAGAATTCATCTTGCGAATGATGTTTCCCATACGACGGTTGAAGATAGAATGAAGTTTCTACTAATTATTTTCTCGCTTTTATATTTTTCGTAAAATCCTTGAAATTTATACAATTACATAATTGTTTGTTTTCAACTTGTCTTTCACAAATGAAATTCTAACCTCAAAAATTAAAGCAGATAATTCTAACCTCAAAAAATTTGCAGTTGTTGTACAATTCTTCTTAAAGTACATTCTTCACAATTCCGGTCAGCGGTGTGTAAGTAACTATTTTATCATGTAGAATTAGACAGTATGCCGAAGTTCCATCCGCTACTGGTTCTTCAAATTCCATTTCAATTTTTATATCCACACTTGATGATTTTACCGATTCATTTTGTTTTGAACAATCGATTACAATTATTGGAGCCTTGGAATAATACTGGTCAGGTGATAATAGTGGTGTATTAGTCTTTCCATAATATGACGATTGAAATCTTGCATACATATCGTATAAAATGGAAAAACGTTTTTTGCTGAACATGACATTCAAATTGTCATAGGGAAAGAATTGAGAGTTTAGGAAAACTTTACAATTCTTTATTTTACAGTGATCAAATTGACCAGCATTTGCAGTGATAACATCTTTTCGCTTAGTTTGAAAACCGAGTATTATGTACCTTGCTCGTTCCAAGTAAGTTGATGTCTTGACGGTCCATGTTTGTCGTTCTGTCTGAGGTAGTGTAGGGTATTCATGAAATTCCCAACTTCGGAATGGCATCACAATATCACGGTCAGATTTTAACTTTCTCAATAATAGGATTCTATGTTCATCGGCCAATCTTACATGAGGTACTCTCCAAACAACTTTATCCAACTGTAGTTGCCATTCCAGTTTATCTTCCGTAGTTGCAGGGTCTGCAAGTATTAAGTCCTTATTAGTTGAAGATCTGAGTAATACTAATTCTTGTTTGACATTTATTATTACCCGTTTGTAATCTTCAGCGAATCCCAAAAGCAATCGTAAAGGTACATGAAAATCAAAGTGACCGTTGGAAGCTGGTGTTATAGTGTCTTTATCGGGGGCAACCCATCCGGCGGTGACTATTGAATTCTTCTCATGCGGTGTTAATGATGTTAATCCTTTCAATGTCGTTGTTAAACCAACCTTTTTTGTTGAGTCAACCATCACCCCTGATATTTCATATCTTATTTCATCAAAAAGATATGCCATTGGGTTATTTATAAAAGGAACTGTTGAAGCAGTTTTTCCATCCAATTTTAATACCCGTCCTTCGATGTACAAGTAACTTTCACATGGTAACGTGTAAATATCTTGTTGTTGAATGGGAATCCTTATTTCATCGTTATTGTTTAATTTTGATGAAGTGTAAGGGTTGTGCGTGTGATATTCCTTCTCCCATAGTGTTTCGTCGAATGTTGGTCCTTGAGATATATCCAGGATATCCATCGCTGTTAAGTTTCAATCCAATCTTCTGTAGAAAACGAATGTTGTCCGATGTTAACTCTTCCAATGTCGAGGAGCTACTGAGCTCCCGACTCTTCTGTTGTGGTTTAAATGATAATCCCATGTTGACTTTTATGTTGCTGCTCTAATGTGTATCCGTATAGTAATTGTTTCTCCTCTAAAGTCAACACTATGACCGTCTTGATCCAATATGTTCAGTACGATGTCTGAAATGAAACTGGTGTTTAACGGTAGGTATATCAAGTTTTGTGGCTTCTCAACAATTTTAAAACCGGGAGCTACTGTTGGATAAAATGTATGTAAAATATGTTGATTAACTCCATTTCTATACGATCCGTGTATAATGTTGCACGTGACATCGATACTATTTACTTTCAATATTGTTACAGTTGAATCACCTGAATGAGTAGTTCCAGGAGTTAAGATTTTCTTTTTGGTATCTGTAAATCCAAGTAAACTGCCAATAGAGTTTTCCAAGCCAACATCAATATAATATTTGGAAGTTATTTCTGCTTTTAAAGTATTGTTGTTTCCTTTAATGGTGATATTGTCTTCTCCAAGTTGTTTCTGTAATAATTGGTTTATGTCATCAATTTCATATGCTCCAGTAGGAAATGTAATTATTTTCAATTCTGAGTATTTTCCTGAAGCATCCTTAGTTTCATAATAATGTAGTAAATTGTTCTTTCCTTCCGTAACATTGGGAATTGAGTTGTAGGTAGTCAAATCAAGTAATGCCGCTTCCCATAATCTTTCCTTGGATAGACGCAATGCTGGGAACAGCGTACTTTTCAATGTGGATGAATTTCCACTCAGTGACACTGTATACGATGACATCTTAAAGCTGACTGACACTCTTCGCTAGAAACTCCAAACATAAATGCCCACATATTTCAGTATTGTTAGGTTGTTCTCTTTTGTAATTGTAAAAAATGTTTTTGGAGTTTCGAAAATAATGTTGCAGTTCTTTTGGCGGTGGTAGATTGCCAAAACTGTCAAAGTAGTAAATGGTTTGTCCGAGTTTTTTATAGCATACCCAATGAGTGCCTGGACCATAGGTGGAATCCAAATTTACGATTCCAGTTTCATTTTTCCATATTTTAGTTGGTAATGCATCTTTCATAAAAACTCCTCGAAAGAATGGTATTTTCAAACATTTTACATAGTCATTTAACTGATGATTTGTTAAGGCTTTATTTCGAATTATCAATTGATTCTTCTTATTTAGTACACACGGTACGGTTTTAGGTATAAACCTGCTCCGTTTTTTACCATTTGCCAAACAGAAGTCTTCTTTACATTTGCCTTGCGAGTTCTACGACGCCCTTTTTTAATGTTTCCACCTCTTTTGGGAGCGCCTCTCTTTGTAGGTCTTCCTCTGCGTCTTCCACCACCTAACTTTGCTTTCGTCTTCATGGTTGTAGTTACTGCCCAAGCCGCTGCTTTTTCTGCAATACTTGCGTCACTTGATTTTACTCTTTGCCAAGCTTTTTCTGCTAGAATGTTATCCGCTATTGATCTATTTGTTGAATCTTTATACTTTGAATATGCTATATCGTGTTCTTTGCAAGCTTGATCTAATTTATTAATTCCAGGATCTCCTCTTGCTAAACGTTTTGCCAACTTAGTTCCAGGTCCACAATATTGATAACCTCCGGGCAGATGTAATTCGTATGGTAAAGCGTCTATCGCTCGATTCACAACAGCACCAATTGGAATCCGTCTGAGCAGGGATAATGCAGCTGATGTTATACCACGTCCTTTCTTGCCAATGTCTTGACGACGACTGAACGATGAGGTCTTCATTATGCCGTTTTATATAACGAGCGTCTTCACTCCATGAAATACTTTATGATAATGAACACTTTTTATATATTCCATACTTATATATTGGCGAGTTTTACTAATACTTATTGATAATTGCATCTTTAATCCATTGTTCTCTTTGATCATCTTGGATTTTACCGTGATTCGGTTTACTAAGCATATGATTGTGCATGTCTATAATTACATTACCCATAAGGTTCATTACATACTCCACATTAGTAGCATCTTTGTAATCTGTAGGATTCTCAAGATCTGTGATACGTTTACCATTACATGTATACACAGATGGATCGTCATTAGAGGTTGCTATAACTTGATTAATAGTAGCAACATCATTCGGAGCTATTCCTGCCGATATGTTAGATATTTTTCTATTTTTTTCCATCATATACGTTATTTATTTTATCTCTAACTATAGTTTGTTTTACAACAACACAATCCTGATCATCTTTACCAGATTTAACTTCGGTTAATCGTCTGCCTCCACATATAAAGTTAACACCAGTAGCTGATAGTTGTGGTACTTGTTTTAAAATAACAGCATCATGTTCTTCCGTGCCTAAATTTATATTTGACAATTTTTTATTTTTTCCATCCCACTTGTCATTTTGTAGTTGTAGTAAGGTAAACTTTTCACTTCCTTGCATAAACTCATCACCTTTCTTTGACACTACTTGATTTTGTTTAACAAAAGCGGATGTTTCTTTTTTTAAGCTTTCATTCATTTGTTTCACGGTAGCAGCATCCGATGGAGTTGAACCATCTTTCAGATTGGACAACACTTTTCCATGACAATCAATAACAGCATCATTATATAAAATACAATTATCTTTAATATATTTTATATTAACACCATCACTTTCTTCTTTAGGATATCCAATATCGTTTATAGTATATTTATAAAAGGAAAATCCATCCTTTTTCTTTTCTGGTATTACAGAGTGCAAATAACGCTTATTGATTGTATCTGTATCATCGGTTGGGTCTGCCACATTAGTTATTTTATAATTTAAAGCATTGTACATTTTTCCACTTTTAGTCTTTTGCAACAGTAAAGCGTAATCCATCGCAGATAGCAAATAGCCTTTATTAACAACATCTCCATTGTTGACTGGTTTTGCAACATTAATAACCCTGTGAGATTTTGCATCATACAGTTGGTTGTTGTCAAGTTTTAAACTTGTAGATGTTTCCTCCTTTACTGTTTTTAAATTTGTTGCATCTCCATCTTCTTCTGGATCTTTAACAAACTTTAAACGTTTATTATTTATGTTATAGTCACCTTCGGGTGTTTGCGGTAATCCACTTCTTTTTCTGTTTTCTCCAACTTGCACTCCTAACGCGGAGTAGCGTCCGAACTTGTCGACGCTCATGTTAGAACTGACACATTATATGCCTGCAACTCTTATATATCCGCGGGAAATTATACAATTATGCCGCGATTCCTGAGTTCGTCAATCAGAGCTACCCATTCATTATTTAAACCTGTATGACCAGCTTCCATGGCTTCATGCAATAGTCTCATTCTATCAACCAATTTATTGATATCGTTGTAGTAAATCACATTTGTATTGTATAGATTTTTCATCAATCCTTTACCAGATGTTGAAGTATCTCCTTTACTCTTTTTACCATGTTGTTCAAGAAGTGATAAATCCATAAGTGATAAAGATTTTCTTTTCAGTGGTTGTCTCACCGCTGGTGCAGTACGTAATGTTGGCAATTTTCGTGGAGGAAACAACTTTTTTATAACGATGTTATATTTTGTTGCACGTGAACGATTAATCATTGCATCCTTTGAGTAGTTTCTTTTATGAGCGTTAGTATTTTGTAGAATCTCCTTAAAAACACTTAAATCTTTGGATGAATATCTTAGTGGTATGTTTTTAAAAATTAATTCATATAATCCTTTTGTTCCTTTATATCTATGCTCACCAATAATGATGTAATCGTCTTGTGTTATTTCAAGCTTTGAATCGCCAATCTTCAATTCATTCCCATCAATTCTTGCTCCGTATACGTGTGATCTACTCAAATTCGGGTTTGATTTCATGTCATGTAGCATTTTCATTATATATTTTCTTCCAAGAGGTCCATGTTGTAATATATCGCTACTCAATTGAGTTAAATTTGGAATAGATTGTTCAGCTTCAGGTATTGGCTGTTCTTCTTCCTTTTCAACAATTGGTTCTTCTTCTTTTGTTTCTTCTTGCTCACTAGCACTTGTATATGAATCATCATCTTCTTCTTTTTTTAATGCTTGTACTTCTTGTTTAGAAACTGGTAGTAAAACATCTCCTTCATAACGAGGTTTACCAATAGTTTCCGATATCTGTTTTAAAGGTTCCGTAATAGGTTTAAATGTAGTCTCTAGAAATTCTTCTCTTTCACTTAAACCCATCCTCAATGCACGATTCTTCATCCTAATAGAATCACTGAGTGATTTTATTTCTTTCAATAGTTTTTCTTGATTCACCATGTTTACACTGTGAAGTTCAACGTGTAACTAGATGTAGCATCGGTAGTTCAACGCATAAATACAAATTTATCCAACCCTATACGATATCTACCATTTTTAATATCTTCTTCCTTCATAATAACGAGAAAGCTATATTTCTCATTCCATGCTTTGCCACACATCTCTTTAAATTTTTCAAATGGCATATCCGCATTTACATGATCATTATATATATGCTTTAAATTTGTTTCATCTTGCTTGAAGATGATCAACATATTTGCATTGTCTCTTATAAGTTGTTTTGGAATTTTACTGTATGTTTGACCAATATAAATGCTATCAATATTATGATGTCTTCCCATAGCAAAATAATTCCTTATTGTGTCATGATTTTCACAAGAAACATCGTCAAATATAAAAATAGAAAATGGTTTTGCTTCATTTGGTTGCATAATTGTTTCACTGGCATTAAACTTGTAAAAATTCACTTCAGGTACACTTGCAAGTACTTTATCCAATAATTGATATTTTGGTTGTTGCAATGATTTTGAAAAAATGTATATATTATTAAAACGCAATCCTTTAGGATTAGTTATAAGGTTAAAAACAACATTAGTTTTTCCACAATTTGAAGGACCAGTTATTAGACATCTTATCGTATTTGGTAGTAATTCACCATGTTTTCCATGATTTAACTTATCATTGTCAACTGTCAATTCATCAATGTTATTGATATTAAATCGGTCTTTTTGTTGTACAATCTCCATCTTGTATAAAGGTTAAACACACAATGAGCTATTAAACAACTATACTAAGTCTTTTGAAGGAATCCAAGAGTCTTCACTTTCATCAAACCCTAACCACCGGACTTTAACCATATCCTTTTTCCTTTGTAAAATCTTCTCGACAAGATATACATCACCGACTGTTGATTTCAACAATTCGTGTCCGTAAAATCCACCTTGAAGTAATTCACCCTTGTTATCCTTTAATAAATAGGTTTCAGGTATAGTTGGTTGCACTTTATAAATTGTAAATACTTCATTAGTCCAATTTGGTAGATATCTTTTACTAAATACACCTTTGTATTTGCTTATACGAACTTTATCGTTGACCTTGAACTTCTTTGGTTGCAATTTTTCCAATTTCGGTGTTGTATTATTTTTAATGCGTTGTAATACAATTTTGGCATTAGCACTATTTACCTGGATAGGTTTCATTCCAATGGTACGATGATATTTGTTGTTATACTCTTTTATAAGTTGTGGTAATATGTCATACCACACGTATGATCCTCTTTTTGAAAATTGTTTATACATCGCACCTTTTAATGTTCTATTGAATCTTTCAATTATTGAAGCTTTAACTTCAGAATTTGTAGAATAATGATTTATTTGATATTTCTTCATCAAAGCTCCAAAGTCTTTATTAAAATATTCTTTTCCATCATCGGTCTGTAGATGTTTAATTTTAAATTTATTTCTTTGTATTGTGGTTTCCATAGCTTTTGTAACACTTTTACCAGTCTTATCCTTCATTGGTAAAGCGTCAGCTATTTTAGTAAAACAGTCTATAATTGTTAAAATATATTTAAATCCTTTATTTAATTTACTGTGCGGTATCATTTCAATGAGATCAGCTTGATAAAGATCATTCATTCCTTTAATGATTGTACTTCTTCTTGGAAATCTTCTTCTTGCTGGTTTATGTAGTTCATTTACAATCTTGTCCTTCACACTTTCCATCTTCAGATGTTGCTTGTACACTGCATGTAAAAATACTGATCCATAGAATAGTTTATTCTCATTTATATAGTTTGAATATAGGTCAAGGCCATTTCATATTAGTGTAAAAAAGAGGGAACATGGCATTGGGCTTGCCATGTCCCCTCTTCTTTACGGAAAGGAAAAAGGAAGAAGGTAGAGGACGAAGAATAGGTTTACTGGTCGATAGGGTTTAGAGAGTAGTGGCCGAATGGTAAAGTATTAATTTTATCTTCTAAAATATGACGCTTGTCATCTTTGTAGCTTAATGCCCACTTTGTTTGTTTGACACTAAAAAGTTGATGATTATAACTTCTAATAGTGTTGAACGTTGCAGTTGTTTCAACATTTTCAAACAAACATCTTTTATAATGTTCAAACTGTACGTTCTTCTTCAGGAAAGAAGTTTTTATTCCTTTGGCCTTCTTCGTGACTTGATGTTCGTTCCTCTCGTTTATGTACAGTTGAAATGAATACAGTTTGGACATTAATGCTACAATTTCCATCATCGGCACACCATTTGTTTCATCTTTAAATTTTCCCAATACTTTCTTATTTCTGTCATAGTCGTAATTTGGATGATCCTTAGGATAATCGGAAAAGTCGAAATCATCTTTATATATAAAGGTGCGTAGATCTTCATACATATCATTTGTTTTAATCCAGTAAATTAGTGCATCCGTGTCCATATATGCAATACCAATGTTCTCTCTTCCATAATAGTTAACCATCTTCTTATAATGAAACTCGTACATATGTGTTTTTGAAATATCCAAGATTGACATTCCAAGATACAAAGGACGATCCATTAGAACTGACTTCTTGTTCATGGAAATAACAACTAGATTTTCATTAATAATTATAGATGAACCAAAGTTTGGTTGTTGCACCAATTTCTGTAATTTTACTGGATCAGTTA
Source organism: Neoaliturus tenellus (assembly GCA_030545055.2). Classification (NCBI taxonomy): domain Eukaryota; kingdom Metazoa; phylum Arthropoda; class Insecta; order Hemiptera; family Cicadellidae; genus Neoaliturus; species Neoaliturus tenellus. The sequence goes on along the minus strand of CM061531.1, from coordinate 65,678,082 downwards.
CCAATTTGATATCCTTATGTTTCCTTTTGTTTTCCAAAGTCTTGCCAAATATTGCGTTATTCATTAATTTGAAAAAATCTTTTTGAAAACTTGATGTAGCGGTGGCTCTTCTTCTTGTGTTGTTGTCGATGTAAGGTTTTAACCAACAAGATTGAGAAAATTGTAGTACTCGATTAATTTTTGTAATTCTCAATCCTAAGTCTAAAGCTTGTTGTATCATCCAGTAGTGTCCAACATATCGAGACTTGTCGGTTAAAGTCATCATTAATTTTGGCCATCTTCCAGTAGGGGAAATTTCAGTCTTCGGAAGAAGTGGTAAATCATAATGTTGATCATGAAGATGTTCAGGATATTCAAAATTAACATCAAAAATGTAACCAGTTTCACCATGCTTCGGTATATCCATTATGTTTCCAATCGATTCTGGATCTATCCATTTAAAATTATCATATGGAAGGGGATTCGACATTGCCCATCCGTATAAGTTATTTGCATCAAAATAACCCAGGAATGTTGTTGGTTTTGATACATCATAATCGGGCAGATACTTGTTGTTCGCCTTGAAATGTCGTGTAACGCTTTGCGTCAATCCCCCTCGAACTCCTGACTCTAACATCATAACCATATCTATATCAGTAAGAAGTTGTATTTTACAATTTGTTTCTTTCAACATAGCTTGCCATGCTAATCCAGGTGAAGTGTACGAATGAAGAGGGTCCAATCCATATGCCGCAAAACATGTATTTCTAAATTCTTCCATTATATCACATAGTAAAGTTACATCCAATTTAACATAAAAATCTGAATATTCTCCCAATGTTCTAAATCCTAAATCGTTCCATACTTTACATGCATGATCATAGTCCTCTTGAGATATGTCCATGTCATAAAGTTTACTTTTGAATTCTTCTTTAGCCGGAAGTGATGTTTCATTAAATCTTTCTAAACTGTCTATGTAATCATATGGAAACACACCTTTCCGAAGTACCAAATCCAGTTTGTCGTTATTTACAATCTTCTTTGTTTCGATGAAATCTTGTTTCCTTAAATTTTCTGAAAGTTTGGACAAACTCGACGGCATAAATCTGTAGGAGTCCAAGAATCTTAGTTTTATGTTTCCAACTTCTTTGGAAAAACTTATAAACTTCTCTGAAGTTTCAGCTAACACATCGATTTTACCATCGTCTCTTCCTAGTTCAGGTATTATAAAATGAGCATCGTACCCACTGAGGTTATGCAGAACCACAGGAATAAATAGTGGTAAACGATAGCTCAAGTTGCATTTATTACAAGCAGCACCCCTGTAATAACCTGTGAGGTGATCGTGATCTTTAACTTTATAATTCTCAATAGTAAAATCATTTTTGCATAAGAAACATAGAGTTGCATTTTCATGTTGAATTTCTTCTTCTTCCTCCATCGGTTTCATTGGTACAATATTTGTATATAATCTTTGTGTATTTCCAGCTATTGAATATAAGTGATCAAGAAATATTTTTTCTACATTTTTACCACGATATACTAGAGGTTCTGAAGTTAATCCATATCTGTTTAAATGTTCTTCTGATAATGTTGATTTAACCATTAAACAAAAACTATTTGGTTTGTGCATTTGATATTTGACACTTTTTCTAGCTTCACAATTTTCATCTTCTATAGGAATTAGTGTTGATTCAAAGTCCGCATATACAACTATAGGGATACGGTATTGATGATGAACCTTTTCAAATTTAACGAATGCTCTGTTTTCCGCAGGTAAATTAATCTTTGCTTCATAATTATTGTTACATAGTCTTTTGTGCTCTTGTAACCATTCTCTTCCTTCTCTTCCTTCTCGTTGAAAATTAAAACATCTCTTGCAAATTATCTTTTTGTTTCTATTTTTTGAAAGTTGCTTGTTAACAAGACGATCAAATTGCTTTATGTACACATAGTGAGACACATCTCCTCGCGTTAGTAGTAGTAAATCCGTATGATCTGGTAGCTCTTCTTTTGCAATACGTAAAGGATACACTTTGTTTGAACTATCTAATGCAAAAACATTGATAGAAGTACCGGGATTTTTCTTCTCAAATTTTGATATATCTTTCAGTGATACAGGATAAGTGATTCCTTGAAAATTGTATCTAAATCTTTGATTTTCATATTCTTGGTCAGGTCTATTCACATGATGTAGTACAAATTTAGTTGTCATTGCATAACGAAAACATTCATTGTCTTCATTTTTAACATTAATACAAGATTTTGTATCTTCAATTCTTTTTGGCAGAGGAATGTAACTTGATCCCATTAGTCCATATCCATGTTTGTGAACTCTTATATCTAATACTTCAATACTTGTAAGACTCCATCCGGATCCTCTTCCTTCGTGTTCCTGAATTTTTGTTAATATTTCTTCTATACAGTTCTCTACTATTGAATCAATGTTTGAACTTTCCATAATGGTTCGGTTTTTTGTTATGAATCCTCTTGGTGATAATTCTTCTTGTACATTTATAAACATAGCTTCTAGTAGTAAACCAAATTTAAGAAAGTTCAATCTTTTTAATTCTTCTTTTAAAGTTTTACTTACAATTAGTTTTGCTTCTCTAATAAATTCTTCTAGCTTCAAGTTTTCATTTTGAATCTTATGATGCATTACTACTTTACCAGGTAATGCAAATACTTGTAGATTTGGTAAAGTAGTTGAAGATGTTGCTGTTATTTCATATTGTTCTTCTTGTTCTTCTTGTTCTTCTTGTTCTTCTTGTTGTTCTTGTTCTTCTTGTTGTTCTTGTTGTTCTTGTTTTTCTTCTGGGTTGTTGTGAATTAGTTCTTTATGACAGTCTAATAGAATTTCATCGTGAAACGATTCCGAACATTTATCGCAACGATACATGTTGAGATGTTTACTCTTCGAAATTTCACCAAGAAATGAAGTGGGCTCTCACGTTCCTCCTATTATAATGGTTCCCCCACCACTATTTCATCCTCTTCACTATCCTAGGAAATCAAACATTTTCAACAAAATATTAACCTTCTACAAACTAATTGTTCATTCGTGTTCTTTATTCCCATTGGAGTTTTAGTATATACTTCTTTATATTCAAACTTTAACAAACTTTCTTTTAACATCTGTTAGGACAGATGTTATGGGACAGATGTTAAAAGAACAAATGTTGGAGTGGAAATGGCTAGAGCACAGGCACTTGGTTGAACTAAATTTGCGCATAAATTAACTAGAGTTGAACTGAAAATTCGCATAAATTAAAAGTTAGTTCAAAACTAAAATTCGACAGTGTTAAAAAACTCTAACAGTTGAATAAAAATAAACATTAGTTCAAAACTGAAATTCAACAGTGTTAACCAAATTCTAACAGTCAAACAAATAGGTCAATGTAATCCAATTTAACGCGAGAACGAGGAATAGAGCACTAAGTGGCATGTTAGTCCATTACCACAAAGTGATCTATTCCTCGCTCTCTATTCTACATCTACTTTTTTCAGTTTACTTATTTATATTAAAATGTTCAAATTTTACTAAGTAGAATGTCCATTCTTTCTCTTCAACTCTTCGATTGTTTTTAGCAATTGTAACAAATATTCGTTAGTTTTCACCAAAGTCTTTAGTTTGCTACATCCAATTTCAATGGAAGGTATTATAAGTTGTAATTTTATAAGTTCAATCTTTTCTTTCTTGCGAATTTCTTTCTTTATTATATTATTCCTTATTTTTGCTGAAGATTTAAACTCCATGTTGTTTCTGCTAAAGCCACAATAATAATAAAAGTCTCTTGAAACAACCTGCATTTATACACATTCCCCCACCACTTTATAATCCCCACTCCTTTCCCCTTCTTCTTTATATGTGGAAGGAAGTATTATAATTAGATTCCTAATATTTCTTTTCCTTCTTCACTACGTGGGGGAAGGGTAATTTGTTATTACACTAGTTGTGCAAGAAAATAGCCGCCAGTGTCCACACCTTGTTCGTAGCACTCCATCATAGATTGTGCCCACTGCAACATGCGGTCTCTGTCATTTGGTGTGACAAGGAAAGAATGACTATCACCATACAATATAAAAGAGTCAATTCGTACATAACATCCTGAGTCCAACCATTTATTAGCTTCAGCCATAAACTTTTCTATTGTATCAAATGGAAATTGTGGATCAATTGCTATGACTTTACGTTCTTCACTAAGTTCAACAGTATAATCATCATCGTCCTCATCATCTTCACTTTCACTGTCGTTACTTAAAGTGTCTTCAGATTGTTCAAAAACATCAGAAATTTCAGAAAAATTAAAATTTTCATTCAGATGAGGAGGCATTTTGAAGCAAGAAATATTGTAAACAGCAGAGACGAAACGACAAGAGCGGCGTGTAGAAGAAAAATGAAGGGGTGACCAACGCTCGCTCCGCTTTTATAATAGTATGCAAATGAGGGGTAGGTGCTGACCATGACCAGTCATCGACCCAAAGGAGTGGGGGAAGTACTTTTCTTACTACTTGGATGGAAGTAGGTTAGTAGGTCACGAGACTTAGAGTGTTAAAAAATAATGGGGGAGAAACACAACGCTATAACGCGTTGTGTTTCTCCCCCAGTATTTTTTTAAGCAATAATTTGGAAAAAGCTATGTGAATTTACTTGCTACGCCCCCACCTTGTAATACCATCCAGTTTGTGTCTGAGGAGATAGTCTTTAGAGTCTAACTCATAAACGGATTTCTCTTTGCGCAAGGATTCAATCACTTTAATATTATATCTTACGCCGTTACAAGTTGCCAAAATGTGTTCGTTGTCAATAACACTTTCAAAAAAATAGACACAACCTCTCTTAAGCCTATTTCCTTTCACACCAAAAATTTTGGATTGGTATTCAACAGTGGGGGTTTCTGTCACTTGTAGTTCAGAAATGTGTTTTACGACATGTACACGGCAAAAACTTTCGTTTTTTACACATTTCCTCCCACAAGGTGATCCTTTCTTAATTCCCCTAGTAAGCATTTCAGGGCAAGTAGTGGGACGGCTAAATGCCCTACGACGCTGTTCTTGTAATAATTGAAATTGCTCTGAAGGAGCGGGTTTAGGAGTAGGTTTAGGAGTAAGTTTAGGAGCTGGTTTAGAAGCTGGTTTAGGAGCTGATTTAGGAGATGATTTAGTAGCAGGTTGAGAGGATTCAGTTTTGTGATAGGTATGATCTTCAGGTGTACTAAGTGGTGGGGTAGGAGGCAATGGTGATAGTGGGATAATGGGTGTGCTAAGACGATGAACAATGGTTTCAACGGAAGGGGTATTAGGATGGTGGTGAACTGGCTTCTGCGGTGGCGGCATAGTAGTTGATGGTGGTGCGGAGTCCTTTGAAGGCGAAGGCGGTGAAAAAATACTACGAAGTCTAGAAGTGTTAGTTGGCGGAAGAATAGCTCCAGAAGTTGAAGGTTGAGATGCAAGTCGATTCTTGTAGCAATCAGGAAGGTTTTTGAGGCGAAGAGTTTTCTTAGGTGCAGGAACAGCCGTAGTAGAAATAGAAGTCGAAGTAGAAGTTAAAGTAGAAGTTGTAGTTGGCAGAGATAACATGGTTGTGGCTCCAAGTTCGCAGCGTAACGTCTGGAATCAGAATGAAATGTTAGCGGCAGTCGGTGCGTCTTTTATAACAATATGCAAATGAGAGGGGTAGCAGCTGGCCGAGACTGATTATTGACCTGGGAGGTGGGGGAAAAGGGGAAAGAGAAGGTATTTATTTAAAATAATTCGCATAACTTTTGACTAAAATAAGATAACCAAATTCTTCTTTTACCAAAATGTTTGTCTTACATAGACCTTTTCAATGATGTATCGCTTGTCCAAATCCGTCAATCCGTTATCAAGTTATAGCCATTTTAATTTTTCAGGTCATGACCGGTCGTTCACCCGTAGTGGGGGAAGGAGTGGGGGTAGGAGTGGGGGAAGGGGGGGGGGAATCGACTCCATTTTTTCGGGGGGGAGGGGGGGGAGGGGGGGGGGAATCGACTCCATTTTTTCGGGGGGGGGTCATTGACCCTTCCGAAAGTGGGTCAAGGTCATTCAAGATTTATAATGATCCAAGGTGATGGGAACAGTAATACTGTTCCCACCACCCTGTTTGCCTAGCGGTTCCCACTCCCAACCCACTAGTTACGTTCTGCAAGGGAGGTCCCTGGGCCGTCCGCATCAAAGCGTAACGTCCCGTCCGCATCAAAGCGTAACCATTAATTTCAGGGAAACTGGAACAGCTAATGCAGAAACGCAACTCTAACACCCACCCAAACTAATCCCACCCATCATATTCCTAAACAAAATGCAAAAAACCTAGTCCGCAATTTGCGGATGTCCCACCCCTTCTAAGTGAAGTTCAACTGAACTTCTGAATTTACAGTTAATCTACCCCCTAACATCTAGCTGAAAGGCAAAACAATAACATAAATTATTAATATCAACACTTAAAACTAACAACACATCATTATTAAAAACCAAATAATTCAACACAACCAAATACCATCATTATTCTTAAAATTAATACACCTTAATGCTAAACACCTCTTAAAATTAATACACCTTAATGCTAAACCCAACTTATAACTAACATCGCAATGCGCAAATTATTTCTTAAATTAAATACAACTTACAACTAAACACACACACACACATACCACATTGCATTAAAAAACGCAACGTAGTATAAGAAGTTCAAATATATATAGGCCTACTATATATTTGAAACCTCTTGCTGAGTCGCCAACAACCTTTCGCTATGAAAGTTTGTTGGCGACTGAAGCAAAGATATAGCTCCTATCGCTCCTCGGGTTTTCAAGGAGTGGGGGAAGTTGTTTCACTCCAGTACAGTGTTCAATCCAGTCCAATTCACAGCGGTGTAAAAGGAAGGTAAAGGAGTGGGAAGCGGCGCATGCGCAACAACACAAAACCAAGGTTTGAGGTTAGAATTATCCATGTGCAGTAGCGCTAAAGTGAGTAATACAGGACTAGGCGCATGCGCATAGCATAGACTCATTCCTATCCGGAGAACTCGTTGCATGCGCAGCAGGTTTGAGGTTAGAATTATCCATGGCAGCTGCCATATTTAGTCTGGTTTCACCACATAAAGTCAACAACCGGTGGTGACCGGCCATTGACCTGGAGGAGTGGGGGAAGGGGGAAGGGGGGGGGGCTCCATTTTTTCAGGGGGGGGAGGGGGGGGAGGGGGGAGGGGGGGGAGGTCATTGACCTTTCCGGTCGGTCATTGACCCCAAGGAGTAGGGATAGACACAGAACCCTACTTCTCTTACTACTCAGGTGAAAGTCGGTCAACCAGTCATTTGCTTGCCATCTGCCGCCATCTGGCTGGAGTTATTGCCTCTATAAAGGTGGGTAGTTTATCGCGCTACAAACATTCATTGCCTCGCATCCGCTCGGTCATCATCTCTCGTTAGTTTTATGTTATGACTACTTCACTTACTAGGTTTGAGGTTAGAATTATCCATGGAATAGCCTTCGTAAATTCTAACCTATAAAATTACTACTCTGGCTTTCTGTTTCAATTTCTTTTACACTTCATTTTATATCTCAGTCTTCTTTTAACTTCTGAACTTAACACATCGGTTATGATGACTGCACAATGTTTAAAATTAAAGCTTTTGCGAACACAACACATATTACAAAGTACTTCTAAACCTTCAATTTCAAAGTGTAGAACTAATTTAAATAGAGTTAGGAAGAAGTACAGTTTTAACCCATTATACTCTTCAAAGACTTCGCAGGTTAATGTTGATGATAGTCTTATTTACAACATTTTGCATTCTATGTTACAATTCAACAACTTTGAACTTGTTACACCTATCGACTGTGTTCAACAAGTTTTTTTATTTTACCCCTACTATTCCTCATATAAGCGCTGTCACCACAATTCCTACTTCATGCTCCTCTATTCTCTTCAGCTGAGCTAAGGTTTGAGGTTAGAATTATCCATGGCGGCCGCCATGTTTAATTCAGTTTCACCACATAGAATCGGCAACCGGTTATTGGTCTAAAGGAGTGGGGGAAGGGGTGGTGGGGGAAGGTTGCCATTTCATAAACCCTCTCCCTAGGCGGCGCTTCTCATTCGATCGCCAACTTTCAAACAATAAACACCTCTCCCATGGCACGAATGAATTATCCCACTATCACCAACTAGTTCAACTTTAAACTATTTCTGGTGGTAGTTGGGTAGGCTTTTTTAAAACTTACTCTGGATGACCTTGACATACTTTCCAGGCCCCCAGTTATAACTGTTGAATTTCAGTTTTGATCTTACTCTTAATTTTTGTTCAACTTTTAGAGTTTAGTTAACACAGTTGAATTTTAGTTTTCAACTAACTCTTAATTCATGCCCAATTCTACTTCAAATTCAGGGCATATGCTCTCGCCATCTGCACCCCAGCATCTGACGCCATCTGCTCGAGCAGCTGCTCGGGCAGATGGCACGACTTCCGGCGCAGAAGTAACCAAAACACACTACTCTCCATCAAGCAAAACACCTAGAATATTTACATAAATAATATTTATTTCACGGCTCAATTTTTCAACTATTTACAAAGGAGGGGTATTAAAACCTACTAATAGGAGATTATTAAAGCTTTCTTTACTATTGATTGTGAATTCAGAGTATTAGATGGTTTTGTTACTGTCTTGGCTGTTCAGATCTTGTGTGGAACTAAACTATTTTAAACTTGACTTTTTATTAATTCAAACTAGGAGGCAACTCCTAAGGGGGCATGGGGGCGGAGCCCCCATCGAGCCGTAGGCGAGTCTAAATTATATACTCCCGAATGTGTAACTGACTCACTCATCGGGGTATCAGAAATTCGTGAAGTGTCGGTAAGGCAGATTAAGGGGTAGTGCAGTACAGCCGTGGTACAGTAGATCACATACTGTAGTTAAATTTGTTCAATAATATAAGTCCGAGAACTAAACCTGTAATGTGATCTACTGTACCACGGCTGTACTGCATTACCCCTTAATCTAAGTTATGTAATCATTTAACCATCATCCCAATGGTTATAGATTTAAGAGAGGGACCATGGTCAATGAAATGTGCGCTTGTTAACAAGACTTGTAACAAGATCTTTCACTTCTTATTATATTAGGGTGCGAAATTCAGCTTGCACTTTAAAATGGAATTGAGTAAAGTATCTGCTTATGGCCAATTTTCTTCCATTTGGCTAGCAATGTTGTGACATTTTTAATATTGACGTTAACTTCAAATTCTACACGTTCAAATTAATCCTTACATTAATTATTTCAAACTTTACCCCCTCAAATAATATAGGTTGATATATTTATAGGAATAAAATTAATTTGTATCGTTTCTTGTTTAGCTCTCCCAATGCAAACTTATCAAAAGCACATTAAATTAATGAAATTTAGGTTATTTTGAAAACAAAAAACTCGACATATTGCTGTATCTTCCTCCGTAAATCGCCAAGATATACTTGTGTAATATCATGTAGGAGTTATATAGTTTTTTTTTTCTTTTTTAGATTTATCAACCACGTAGTCCTTCACTAAATGTAAAATTATTTTAGTTCTTCTGCTCTAGCGGCAAAAACGGTTGGGCCTATAAAATATTTGAGACGATCTTTTACTACAACTTTGTTTCAAATATGCCAAACTCGATACACAGAGCTTGAAGTAGGGAATTTTTTCGGAATTTCAAGTTTTTTTATTGTTTTTGTTTATTATTGTTTTTTAAAAACATTTTGTTTAATTTTACTGTATTTAGCTGAATTTTGCGTGTTGCTTCCCCATAAGCTTTAACTTTTGTATTAACTTAGCTTGACAGTAATATTTAAAGGAAATTCACTGTATTTAGAAGTGTAACAGTGCTAAAAAATTGAACTCTTAAATAATAATTCATAATTAATGCCAGTTTATCATGTTTTGTTGAATATAAACGGATTTCTCTGTTACCTATACTGTTAAAGTATAGGTTGTTTGTGAATTGGTGACATAAATCTAACTTTTAAACCTTTCACTTTTTGTCGTATCTCAAATCGTTACTTTAAGACCTATTTACAACTTTTATTACTACTAAATTTCATACAACTTGTTTGTAGAACTAACTACAGTCATATTTTATTTGAAGTTCGAATTTTGCATTCACTGAACTTGTAAAATATCCCTGTAACCCTAACTTCGACATAATTTAAGGGAAGTGACAAGAATAGTTAACAGGGGTCTTCGGCAGGTTCCAAACCGTTTGTTCATGTTTTTCTATTTTTGTTTCAGGTAAATTGTTTATTTCTTCATTGATCTTCAAAATATTTTATTTAGCTTATTCATTCTACTTTGTCATCTATTTTATTATGTTTATTTTATACTTCTTGCGCTAGAAGGGTGAGGCTAGGCATGGCTTCAAATCCCCCGACAATTCGTTTACTACAGTATAGTTGCGTATAAAATCCTTAACAATTTAATTAAAAATATTATGGGAAGATCTTTAACGTTTGACACTTGGTAAACTACAAACTAATTCGGCGAACACAACGAGGGGGTATGGAAGCGAAGGCCTCAACTAGGCTGTTCAGTGTTTGAGATTTTTACATACAGCAATTTACGAAAAGGGGCAACTAATTAGGGTGTAAGGGGTGGAGCCTCCATTCAACATGATACCTAAAATATTTGCATGGTTGATTCTGATTTCACCTCTCTCTCAATGTTACGAATTAAGGGGAACTTAGGAAGTAATTTTAAAACTAGCCATAGGCGATTTTCAAAGCTTTTTATTATTGTTGATTATGGGTAGTGTGTATTAGCCGTTTTTCTTACTGTCATGGTGGACCAGTTTTTCGGTGGAACTAACCTGCTTCAAATCGGCTCTTAAGTAATTTACGAATGCAGGACAACCCCTAAGGGGGCATGGGGGCGGAGCCCCCATCGAGCCGTAGGCGAGTTTAGCATATAAAGGCTTATTACACTCGTACATTTCTCAATTAATGATGCGCTATTTATTATAAAACACTACTCGTAGTTTCATAAGTTAAAACTTCTTAGCTAACAATGAAATAAAAATTATATTTTTTCCTAATTGGTGGTTGTTTTGTAACGACTCACAACTACAAAGTTTGGACTGCAACTTTTTATTTCACTCAGTGTAACGCACAGTTTAAGTTTTCGACTAAATAGCAGCATCACGACCATAAAACCTCGAGTACAATACTGAATTTAGAGTTTTCATTCATATCTTATTAGCTTATTATGATCAACTTCTTATTATCACTTACCTTCACTGTATCATTTCATGCCATTGGTTGATTGGCTATTAGTTAATGACCCTGTTTTAAGAACAAGCTGATATTAGACGGTGAAAAAGCTACGCAAGGCATCCCACATATTTTACACTCATACTTCATTCATATTCGCCTTAAAATACGCCCTAGTGGCGTCGGTGTTTTAAAAAGTGATTAAGTGATCATCTTATCTATTTTTAATTTATAAATTTAAAAAAGGAGAAAATCAGAGGATAATTTTAGTATATCTTAGCAATTTTCTATCAAATATAAAATATCCTTTTAATACAGAATACCTGTATGCCCATGCGTCCTTTTTGTAAGAGAATGAAATACAAGAGAGTTAATAATAACTAGAAATTATTTCACACGAGTGCAATACAGTTTCACTAGTTGTTGATATTGTTTCACGAAGTTGAGACAACGAAGGTGCATCTTGAGAAAGGTTCTGTTTTCAAACAAACATTGAAGATAGGTCAGGTATGTTAAGGCATTGGCTGTTTTGTTTTGGTTTGTTTTGTTAGAAAATAGATTATATCTATTGCAGTACAAGTGAGCGATAAAATTAACAGAAATATTCCTAAAAGAAAAATAGTAATTGGCCTAAAAATATGTTTAAATTTTACGTTTAAACGTCATTCAAGTAACTGATAGGTGTTTAACAGCACTGTATTTTTTAGTATCGCCATTAACGAGGTTAGGCTTGTACTAAAGTGTTAAAATCTAAACGTTTTTGCTGCGCGGTTCAACACCAGCGGTCCATGTCGCTTTTTACAAATGGGCCCGCCATTGTATGTAATCAACTGCATTCGCAAAACGGGACTCGCTGCATTTTGGTGGACCGGTTTTTTACTGCTTTAATCAATTCCCTGTTTGTCAGCTAAATAGAAACTGCGAGAACGGGAAGCCTCGTTTAGGCACTGATAAGATCGTATGTATTAAACCGCGTGCCTTTCCAGACATCCGTTCTGTTTTTATCTGTGACACAATGTGATTTTTAGGGTTTAAAAAGGTGTGGATTGATATTATAGCTAATGTTTAGACACTATTTTGAAAAGAGAATACTTGATTTTTAGTTGTATAATAGCCTAAAATCTTCAGTATTTAGGAGCTTTAGTGACCAATGATTGTATATGTTCGTTCATCATTAAAGTCAGTTTGATAGAACTTAAGGCCAAGTTTTGCCCGGGTTAATTGGTGTTAAAACAATTTCATGGATTTCAGATCGTCAGTGATAGCAATGTTATATAGTACACTATATAGTACTCAGAATTCTATCGGGTTAATACAGGTATAGTGATCACATTTACCTGGATTTCAGACTGATTATAGCCAATCCTATACTATAATACGAGGAATATCTGAAAGGATGTGTGTGTTCCACGATCTAAAAATCTAGCTGTTGGATTTTGCTTAAAGTTTGCATTAAAGAGTGTTTTGGCCCAAAATTAAGTTTAGAAGCAGCCTCAGCTCCAGGAAAAATCGAATTTGGTATAGGTCTAATACTGATGTATAGGCCTAATACTGAGAAATCCTCAGCGTTTAGCAAGCTATAACAGTGTCCGTGGACTGTGTGTTTGGACAGTCAAAGGAGTAAGGGGCAGTGGGATAGTCTCAGCTCGCCTGCGATGTCTCAGTTGATCATAAGATGCGGCTGACAAGTTTATCGTGGAGCGGTTGCCAGAACGGCGGCGGCGGCGTAGGCGCTGTGGAGTGCGTCAGCCGCCACTCAAGCGTCGTGTGGGCACAATATCATACATTCCATTTTGTTTAACCGTAAACTTTTTGAACTATTACGATGGAATCAGCTCTTTTTAACATATTGAATATTCAAAAAAGTTGGGCTCGTTTCAGCATTTTAGTTTTAATCTAATATCACTTTCTAAATTTAACCTAAAAGTCAGTTGCTTATGCATGGTTTAAACGTACCCCCCCTCCCCCTCACTATTATGAAGTGTATTAAGCTAAATTATATTATAATATGGTTTGCAATTAATTTGTGCGAATGGCCCTTACTGATCAAATACTAACTTAAAAGACAAGTCTTCTGTTCAGACGTTTAAGTAAAATATTCACTGTTTTTACTACAACTTAGAGCATATTTTTTTAAATTGATGTTGTTTCATTTGTGTTCAATCCACATGCTATTTAAACTGCGTAGAAAACACCGAACTCTTTTTTGTCGGAACGAAATGCACAAACACCGAATGATTTGTTTGTTATTTTTCTGTACTGTTGTGACAAAGGATTTGGCCATCCCCAAGCACTGGGAAAAATAACATGGTAAAACCCAAATACAAAATAGATGGTAAATAACTACACTATCGCTAAAGAACGATCATGTCATAAATATAAGAATGGGTGAGTTTAAAATTTAATAAAACTTGAAGCGTGTTTTCTTTTCCAATTATACCTACTCACTTAGTTTTTAAAAGTTCTGTCTATTTCTGTATTTTGTATGTGAACTTGGTAAAAATGTTTTTATCAAACCTTGATCGCCCAACACACCGCATCGTCTGCGGCGTTGTGAGGGTTAAAGGCGATAGTTTGGCGGGTGCGTTACAATCAATTTGGCGGAAGTCCAGTCCCGGGCCGCCTTATCAGCAATTCCTGATGTCTTATCTCCACCAATAGCAACTTTATCATAAAAATTTTAGTGTGCCCTCCTAAATTGATAGTTAGGACCAAACCACTAAGTATTATTCAGAAATTTAGCGTTAAAACCCAGGCAGGCTTCTTATACAACTGTAATTAAGAAATACTCATGTAAAATAAATAATCAATGTTTAATATTAATTTGGTTCCATTCAAACAGGATGATGTATACGTATTTATTTAAAAATCGATTACAGAAACTACGCAGTCTTCAAACTTAATCACCCGATGTACGACAATACACGACCAGGAAAATTAATCAATCTTGAAACTTCTTTTATTTCCTTCTAGAGGAAAAAAAGAATGTATATATATATATATATATATATATATATATATATATATATATATAGATATATAGATATATAATTTTAATTAACCAAAAAATTAGAAAAATAATATATAATGGACTAGGTGTGGATGATGGTTAAATAATCAAGTATTGCAAAAGGTATTAAAGCCGCGTCCGCACTGCCCGATAATTCGCGCCCAACTTGATCGGCAAACACAAACAAATCAACAAACATTTGTCACAAATTAACCGCTCGGGGTACATGTTTGGCCAGTGTGGTCGAGTATTTATTCCAACATAGTTAGAGGTGATTTCTCATGAGCTGAAGAGTACCAAACCGGCTGGTCTAAATACGCGGATTAATGGTTGGAAAACATTTAAAAGGGTAAACTTTATAAAGTTGAACTGGAGAGGGCATATTTTGCAAACATTTAATCTAGCAGCAGGTAGTTTAATAATCCAGTTTGCCGAGTCCAGCCATGATGATATTTTCGCGCCACCGGATGTCGAGAGTTATGTTTCCCTCCTCGTATTTAAGACCGCCTCGTGTCATACTTTACGTTTATTAACTTCCTGTTTTCTTTTGGGCCTGCTTTTGTTTTCCGAAAACTTTATTTCCTTGTTTGAAGTGACATTTTTTATACACACACACACACATAGTTAACTTATATTTTTCGTGACCTGACGAAAAGTTGTGATACGTTCTCCCACAACAGTTTTCCTTCCCTCTATAAACCTTTGTTAAAAATCAACATGAGTTGTGAGTAAATATAAATAAATAGTTTTTATTCAGTGACAAATAAAAAATTAATTGATGTAACGAATAAAAAAATACAATGTCACAAGAAAACCACTGTTTGATACATATTCTAGTAATAACACAATACGTTTTTATCATTCTGCACGAAATCAGCCTGTTTTTTGCTCTGTCAATATTTCTTCTTACCGATTCTTTTTGCCCTATGACTGAAAAATCAGCTGTTTGCTACAATAGTTTTCATCACTAGAAGCAAGTGGGTCTTTTTGTTGCGCAATCGTGTTTTTAAAACGAGGCGCAGTCGAGTTTTTAAAAACTATTAAGCATAAAAAAACACTTTTGCTCCGAGTGATAAACAATGTTTCTTGTCATAATGCGAAATTGGACTTTTGATCGCTAAAAATATTAAATATTAAGTAGTATTTTCGAGGTTATATTTACAAAGTAAGTAATATACAGTGTTTACATTTTTGTTATTTAAAAACAATGCTCTTTATAACGTTTGAATTTCAAAATTCTGCTCCTCAACATTAATAAATGAATAATAATATACTTAACAAACAGCTGACTTTTAAGTTCTAGGACAAACCAATCGGTGTCAGTACTATTGAGAAAACAAAAAACACGCTGATTTCGTGCAGAATTATAAATACCCCCGTCGCAGCAGACCTGCGTACTCAGCGAATTTCCAAAGAATTATTGTTTCAACATCAAAGAACTTTGTGGCTTTCTTATATAATTATATAATATATATAATAATCTTTACAAGGAAATATAATATATTTAATGGCATTATATTTCTGAGTAAATTATTTTTATTTAATAATTTATATATTAATATTTATGATGCAATAAATGACTTTTTTAACAGTATTAAAACTGCATATTCAAAGCTTCCATGCAAAAGGAATGATTTGTTTACAAATCCCAAAACATAAACATTTCAAATTTGACAAATATGCAGAAGACAGCTGATCAGCTGATTAGGAACAGGTACTTTATTATCCTATCCCCATCTCTCTTGCACCCATTATACACTTATTTTCCATGAGAATACCATGGGATTTAGCATGTAGGTTTGCTGCCATGTGGGTTTTTGATCAAATCTTAATTAGTCACCACCTAGTGAAGGTTCATAAAAATTTTTATTAAGATATGTTGATAAATAAGTGATATATAACTTTTTAAAGATTTACCCATAAGAATAACATGGGAAACTTCATTTGAATTTTCTCTATAACCAGTTAAGCTATTTTAAAGATTCAAAATACTAAATTGTTTGTTTTTTTAAGCTCTTTTAAATGGTTTTAGGTAAATTTGAAAATTTTGGTCCAAAAATGCCAAAAACCCATTTTTGACCCCTTTGAAACCCCATAAAACCCCGTTCCCATAACCCGACAAAGCTGGTTTGCGAACTCATGAAAATAGACCTGGTCTTACACCTTCATACCAAATTTGATCAAAATCGGAGGTCCGCTTCAAAAGTTATCGGTACCACGGACACACACACACACACACACACACACACACACACACACACACACACATATATATATATATATATATATATATATATATATATATATATATACATATATATGAAAATGAACGAACGGTGTTTTTGGCTTCTGGGGACCTCAAAATGAAAAAGTAAAGTGGTCCCGTGCTTAGGTCTTACCATGGCTACTACCGTAATAGCGTATTCCCTATAGGGAAATTCGCTAAAAATATATTATTATTCATTTGTTAATGTGGAGGAGCAGAATTTTGAAATTCAAACGTTATAAAGAGCATTGTTTGTTAATAACAGAAATGTAAACACTGCACATTAACTCACTTTGTAAATATAACCTCGAAAATACTACTTAATATTTAATATTTTTAGCGATCAAAAGTATGATTTTGCATTATGACAAAAAACGTTGTCCATCACTCGGAGCAAAAAAGTGTCTTTCTGATGCTTAATCGTTTTTAAAAAGTCCGCTGCGCTTCGTTTTTAAAATACGATTGCACACCAAAAAGACCCACTTTTGCTCCTAGTGATGAAAACTACTAATGCTATCATAATTTACTGATCTGACGATAACGGCGTGGGGTTAATGATATTGATCAAGGCCCTTGGCTACAGTAAAAAATGGTAACACTTTATCAGATTAAGTGTTAAACCAATTTAATCGCTACAGTCTGAACGTGAAACTACAAGCAGCTTCCAGCTATTAATTTTTCTAACAAAATTGTTTGTTTTTCGTTTGAGTTAAATAACTCTTTTACATGAACTTATATTTACGAATAAATTTATTACTATTATTTTAGTTGGAACTAATAGTAATAATTTTCAATTTACTATACCTCACTAATATTAGTATTATAAAATGTGTATTGTTTTTAATAGAATAAATTATAATAAAATTGTATGCTTTTTCCCTATATTTTTACAACGGCTTCATCAGAATATACAAGCTGTGTTGCAACAGAAATTGAAAAAAAAACAAATTTAGGTATAATAACATGAAAACTAAATTGAAAAAGGGGTAACTGAAAACAAATGTATGTATCATAAGACTTAAACATACGAGTAACATCATATGTTGTAGTCTGCTCGAATGATGTGACTCATTTTAGTGTGAGATACTTTTCAAGACCAAAGTATTTTCTAAGCTTTCTGCGAAAGGCGTGACTGAAGTAAACGGTATCTCTTTCAGTTTTCTGCTTCATTTCCCGCCTTATTTTCGCCCTTGCCGGAATTGTTTGAGGAATGGAATACTCAAGGCAAGGGATTCAATTTCATTTGGGAAGAAATTTCTCTTAATTAATCAGTATGTTTTCTATTTGCTAAACTAAACAAGTGCTGCAGATACGTCGTAAAATTGATTTCAGCTATTATTGATTATAACAAATTAAAAGCCATTAAAACGAATATTTTTCTTAAAGATTTTAGTTAAAAAAAATGAATCTTTTTTTATGACATTTTAATCAGTATACTCAATAGCGAAACAAAATATTTTGTATATGAAAATAACAATTAAAATAAAAACCGTTGAATACGCAATCTTATTTAGACCTAATAATGTTACTTGCCAATAATTAAATAACAAACACGGATACTGTTATACTAATAAAGAAAATAATTTAAAGTCCAAATTAAGAGGTAATTGTTTAATTATTGTTGCTCCATGCAGCTATTCAACGGCTAATGTACAATTAATTAAAGGAATTTTCCAAATTATTTATTTACTTGCTATTTAATTTGTTACTCAGGATTTATATTTCTATTTGTCATTACGAAAATAAACACACAACTTGTAAGTCTAAAAGGAAGCATTATTAAGTTCATTTTTAATTAAACTTCATGGGCCAATACATTGGGTCTAACACTTAGCTACACATTACTACGAAATTACATTATTTTGAAATCAAATAAAACGCGAAAAAAACTAATATATGGGCCCAAGGTTGGTAATGTCAAGACTTGAAGCAAACACTCTTCTCAATACACAAATATTGCCATCTCATTGTGATCGTATCAGTCAGGGTTGCCTCCTGACTAGAGACTTTACCGGTTTGCTGTTGGAGCGATTATAGTGTATGACTAACAGTTAATACCTTCGACTGTCGATTTAACCTTTTTATCTTTAAACCACCTTAGACGGCCATTGGCAAGGGTTGACAGTCGGTAAAGTCTTTCAGTGATAAAAGAATAATATCATTAGACGACAATAGTTTGGCTCAACTCCAATCAGTGTCAGGAAAGGGCATCATGTTAAGGATATAAAAGGGTCATATTAAAGCGGCAGTATGTTAATTATCAAGATAAGAAAGGGCATATAATTGTGCGAATGAATTATACGTGTTAGTGTATTTGATTATAATAAAAAGTATGTATCGATAAAAAAATTCCTTTCAAAATTAAACTCATGAAAAAAACAGAACTGGCCTTCCTAATATTATTAGGAAGTTACTCTTATTTACAGGGGTGCCCACAGGGGGGGGTTACGACGCAGACTGCGTCATTGAAATTTTTGGGGGGGTCGAAAAAAGGGTTTTTTTGTCCGAGAGGGGGGGCGATTTTTTAAAGTATACTTTAACGAGTAGTATTAAAACTAAAGTTTTTTTTAAATAAACAAATCATTTATGACCGTCAAAAACTGTACAGCTTAGGATTTACCAACAAATTTCCCCAACTGGTCAACAAACACAGTGACTCTCTGTATTCATTTCTCTAAGGTTGGCGGACTCTAGAAGCCTATGGTTGCTATGGAAACGGGCGAGCTGTAAACATGCTGTAAATGAAGCGCGCTATGTCGTTCGCGGAAGCGGCGGAATTCGATGCCAAAGTTGATTCACTTGCTCGTAATATCTGTTTTTATTTTATGCAACAACACCAGAAACAGACACATTAAGCTGTTTGTAATTTTGTCCGGAAAGTAGCGTTTTTCATAGCCTTGGTCAATGAAACTTCACGATAAAGAAATCAGAAATCTGACTGTTGTGCGTGCGCGATAACCTCAAAACGTTTAGTTGGTAAGTTAGGCCTATTTAAGGTTTCTGTGATTCAAAACCATACAATTATTAAATTTTATTCTAAAAGTTGATAATGTATTAAGTTAAATTTGATCGCATTAAAACCATCCACAAAAAGGAAATTATAAAGATTCATGTGTTCCTGATGATTGATGAAACACCAAAACAAATGGAACAATCAAATACCAAGTTTAGTCTTGACGCCGCGTCTTCCTAATCACGTTGTCAAAACGGTGACCCCCGCACAATTCACTTTAAAAACATAAGAATTTACCTCTAGTTGCCCGCCGCGCCGGCGAGGGCGCCTCATTCACGCGAACCAAAGGCCACATCAGTAAAAATTGAGTTTAATGTGTAATGTTAGTAATTGTTTTAGTTTTAATCTTAATCTTTGGTAATAATTGCATTGGCTCGAGACTTTAAAGAGATAGGATGTAGACTAATCCTGAGGATAATGGTGTATTTAAAGGTAATAATGCAAATACATACTCATCATGCTCTTTAAGTCATCTTCACCCTTGTAATAACACTGAAAATATGCCTCCGTATTCCACTGTTTCGGACGGTGTTTTTTTATATTTATTAATAAAATTTATGTTTCATTGTAAATTAAGGTTATATCTAGGTCCCTCGTACCTTATATATAAATAAAAATGAATTGTATAATTACAAAAAATCTTAAAAGTAAGTTAAGTAAAATTGATTTACTTTGTCACGTCACAGAAAGTAATATTTGTTAAATTTCCAAAATTTTGAGGTATGAGGGAGCTAAAATAACTATTCAACTAAACACTTACCAAGTTTAAAGAAAATCGGCTGAAAATGGCGTCCGAAACAGGGGAATAAAATACCATGTTTTACATAAAAGCCGTATGGTTAACATTGCCGATTGCGCAAAAATGGGCTACTGTATTAGCCCAAAAGTGAATATGACTCTTAATAATTGATACATAAATCATGAAAATTAGTTTAGTAGTTACTAAGAACGTAGCGTTTCAATTGTATAACTTATTAAGTTATTGGCCTATAAATGTTTACAAATGTACTCCAAAGCCGACATCCTAAAAACTTTTGCAGTTGTTTTTCTTTTTTTACAGGCTGCTTAACTAATAACTTTAAACAGACAAACCTACATTTAAATTAATTTCTTGATAAATGAAATACAGAAAGTTTACACAAGAATAATTTATATTTATAACAGGACATTTTTCCGGGGGGGGGGGTCACAAATTTTAAACCCGTGGGGGGGGGCAGTTCGGTTGGGGGGGGGTGAGTCCTGGTCCAAGGGGGGGGGGGTGGGCACCTCTGCTTATTTACAGAGCGATAACTCATTTTCCTTTGCATTGCAACCAACTCGATCATATTTTAATGTGAATAAATGCCCATCTCATAAGTTACATTGTGTTTGTTGCACATTACACATTACATTACAAATTAATCAAAATTGTAAATTCTCTTACTTGTTTCAAGATACAATTATAAAAAAAAAATCTAGTCAGTTTATATTTTGAGGCTAGGAATGTAAAAAAAAGTACGACACCAAAAACTTATAACTGCTATAGGACTAACCAATGGTCGTTTAAGGAACAACTTTGAGGAATTTATATACTTAACCCACGAATAGGGCACCAGCGTGTGAATGTAGATTATGTTTAGTTTCCTAATTACGAATACTCACTAACGGATTTATAATTTGGTTTAAAAACTTGGTTGGTTGTGAAATCACTTTGCACTGAAAACTGTTATCTCCAAGTTTACTACCGTAAAAAAATTATTAACTTGTTGGGCACAATTTTGAAATGATTTTTTTAATAGAAAGAAATTTCTAACAATAAAAATACATGAGAAACACACCAACGCCTTGGTCTAGAATGATGCGGCAGGACCTGTACCATTAGGTTGAGCGATGGGTTCGGTTCGTTACGTGTATTTGCCAGTCTGATGGCCAGGTTGATGTGAGGTAGATGATGCCATTCGACACCACCCACCATCCTACCTTGCCTACGGTAGCGCGACATACTGGGTGTTACAAACAGGACTTTACAAATTAAAAAAAAAAAAGATAAATTCAATCAGAAAACCCAAAGGGGTGGTTTTGGTGGAAAAACTTCAAGTTTCTACTAATATCTTCATTTCTGAAATTAACAATACGAATAAATTTAGGCGTATAGGTGACTATACCACAAACCTAAGTAGACTAAAAAAACTCCTCTTTCACTTTTTTACACTAGCCTGGGATCGCTTATCGCATTACATAAGAAATAGGTCTACTCCGGGTTTAAGGCTTTGGGGCTCACTCCGAATCGAGCCGTTAATATTGTTGAGATTTCCTCCTTACAAAACGAAAATTTTATATTTTTATGTTACTGAGCGAATAGAATTTCATACATGTATTAGATATGTACGTTAATTCATTAAAAAACTTTCACTGTCCTGGAAAACCTATGAGTTTGGTCAAATAAATGGTTGTATCGCTGGACAACGAGTGGCGGTATCTCCACCATCGCAGCGTTCATTACGAGGGATAACCCGCAACAACAATCGCTGCTCAATGGCTCCATGTTAACTCTTGGGGCCTATCAAACACATTCATTTGGTTTTATCTGTCTTAAATTAAGAACAATTCAGCAAAATTTTATTAAATATGCCTAGTATTAGGTCATATTGTTTTTAAAAATTGTGATTTTTTGTTAACAAAAAATATTTGACCATAGTTTGGTCGAACTACATATCTGTATGATTTTTTTTAAGTTTTATTTTACATGAACATTGAGAAAATCGTTTTACCTGGTTCTCCGAACCTTTCAATAAAGGAAAAAATGAAACTGTCTCAAGATGACGAACGTTTAATTTACAAGAACACTAAATTTATAAAAAAAAAATGTAATTTTACATTAGAACAAAACTTCACTGAGGTTTTAATGCAAATTGTTATGAATATAGCATCATAAATATTTTAAGAGATCTCTATCCTAAGTGATTTATTTGTATTCTAATGGATGGAGTTGAAATCAGTGAAAGCATATTATTCTTATATTACAAAAAATGAGCCCCCAGGTTTTTTTTTCTTGAGAAAAAATCATTTAAAGGTCTTAAACTTTATTCAAAAAAAAGGAAAAAAAAGAGTCATAATGAACAAGAATAAAGTGGCTGCAATAGTTTTAATTAACACCTAATGAAATGAAAATAAATTTATAATGTTGGGGATTTATTGATGAGAGGCGTATTTTACATTTTACTCGAACAGTTTACATTTTGTCAAGTCTAGGCTCCAGGGAGATCGTAAAGTTTATGCACAATGATCTTTATAGCTCGACGCGTAGCAGTGAAATATGCACACGTACTGAATGGCCTATGCGTTAGGATACTGTGACAGTAACTCTTGTAACATGTTAAGGATATTTCCACATATATAATTTCCATCCAATATTGGATTCACTGAATAAAAAAAGATTCTGGTTGAACTTTTGCTAAAGCAAAATACAATGCTATAAAACGACGGTATAGTTTTTTAATTAGGGGTGTAGTCTTACTATAACTTATACCTTAACGTAATTTCAGAAGCAAAAACATGCTAAGTGATTGAAATTCATTTAATTATTTTTTATTTAACTTAAATATAATTTAGGTCCACTTTCTGAAAAATCATAAAAATCATTAAATATTAATCATCAAATTTTAATGCTTACAAAAGAAATCAAGAGGCTCAAAGAGAATAGGTTTTAATATTTAGTCTTGCCAAATAAAACTTGAATCGATTGAAAAACTAAACATATGTTAGGTTATTTTGTAAAATTCTTGAGAGTTATTTTTTATCTGTTGCGTATTTAAATTTGTATTCGTTTCACTAAAAAATATAACAAAACCTTCAAAAACAAAACCTTTGCTATTGTATCGTGATGCATTTCATTTTGTGAAAAAATCAGGACATGAATTTCTCCCGGAGAAGTGGACTAACAAAGAACACATTTTCCATGAGATCTCCATTAATCAGATTGACTTAAAAGGTGCGGCACGGCGGGATGTTTGGCCTGATTTGACAATAGGCGAATGAATTCGCCTGAATAACAAGACGGATGAAAACACAAGTCCGACGTCTGACGTGAAGCTTTGTACGGACGCCGCGCCGCGCGCCTACAATGGGGATATGCCGGGACCATTCTGACCACGATTATGTTACAATAGACTAAAGTAATGATCAAGTATCAGATAAAAAGTGTGACATGAGTGATATTGATTTGGTGGTGTCACTATCACTTTATAAGAAGCAGACGCTACTTAACTTAATCATAATTACTGTCTTTACTGCAAATCTATTAGTATATCTAGTTATTGATGAGTTTAAGAGCATTTACTATTAAACTCAATTGACCTACATATCAATTAAACCTGTTTATTGAATAAACCCCTAATTTTTAGTAAAAAACATTTTATAATTTATACCAAAGATGGAATATTTTTTACCCCTATGAAAGTATGAACAAAGTATGAAATCCTCCTGTGTTTTGTTCTCTAAATGGTACGCAAAACGTAACTAGTTTTGTACTAGATCTACAAAATCAACAGATATTTTTTTAGTTCTAGGAGTAAAAAGACAGCAAATCAAAATCAAATCAAATCAAAACATCTTTATTTCGAACAGATACATATAAGTAATACATAACCAGATAAGTAGGAAATATTATCTCACATAAGTTTGATACTTGTACGTGAGATAGAGTCCTTATAATTATTTTATATTACTACATAGTAGGGAGATAATAGCCTTAAAAAAAAAATGACTAAGAAGAATCTATACAAAAATTTTGACAACTCAAACTAAAATATTACAATTGTAACTTGGTACAAATTTATTAAAAAAAAAAAATAAAAATAAATTAATAAATACACAGCACGGAGTCAATAGTGATGCGTAGAGTATTTTTCATTACTCTAAACAAGAAAGTACACTTTCTAAACGTAAAATGAACTAAGAAAATAGGTTTTTTCTACCACTGCATGAAAATAATCACATTGCCACAGCTGTAATCCTACGCAAAACAGTTCATTTCCGTTTTCCGGTCCTTTTCCGCTCTAGAGCGGTAATGGAACATTGGCGCACGCTAAATCAAGGTTATTTTAAATCTACAATAGGTTAGAACGGTAAAGAAGGTGACGTCACAACACAGACTAGTTTCTATTGGTCAGAAACCACATGACAATCACCATAATTATTACAAATTAATTGTAGTTGCTTTGCTCTGAATCAGCTGATTTCACGATCAGTATTTTGATAACACTAACTTCCGGTTACACATCTATGCAAGTGATTACGATTTATTACAGTTATTAAGTTAATGAAAGTTAATGAAGTTAAATTTAAAGTTGATATAATTGTGTACGTTTATTAAATACATTTAATCGGTTGTAATTATGGTGGTAGGAAAAATATTGTGTGTATTACGAGCACAAATAGTCACTGCCGCTCTTGAAATGTTTGGCCGCACTCAGCTGACGCTTCGTGCGGCCAACTACATTCTCGAGCGGCAATGACGTTATTTGCGCTCTTAATACACAAATAGCTAATTCCCGCTACTGCACGGCAAAATTACATAACGTTAACTTTCTGTGCGTATCTAAATGATATCTTTCTGTGCGTAAATCCTGCACGGAAAGTAACCGTTATGGGATTTTGTGGTGCAGTCCGATCAGCTGGTGCATTAGGCCGATCAGCTGTTGCACAACACTTAGTTTCGTTGCCTGTTTACTTCGACATAAGCACGGAAACTCAGCGTTATGAGTTCGGTTTTTCTTGATACTAAGTTGAACAAACAAAAATATTCATGTTGTTTACAAGTATTTCGATATCGTAATGAAAAATAATGTTCAATACTCGTCTCAAAAGTGCGCCATTGTGGGGCTCGATAGCCTTTTCCACGCTCGGCTTCGCCTCGCGCGTAAATGCAATCTCTCCCCGCAATGAGTCACTTTCGAGACTAGTAATGAAAACTACTATACAGTGCAAGAAGACTAGCGTGGTACAGTAAAAAGAAAGAAATAAATTAGGGGTGAAAGCTAAACGGACAGGTGAACTGACAATTTCCTTATCAGGCAAAAATCACTTCGTTCCTTGTTACGACTGTTACCAATAATAAACGACTGTAAGCAATAATAATAATTAGCAATTTGCTAAGTATTATGATTGCTTTATTAATTTGATATCAGAATAGTGAAATTCTGTTTTGTTTATAACGTGTAAATAACAAAAATGTAAATACTGTATATTTCTTTGGAAACATAACCTAAACAATACAAGTTGATAGTTAAAATTGTCAAATATCAAAAGTATAATTCCACATTATGTTAAAAAATATTGTTCATTACTCGGATAAAGGAGTCTTTTTGATGCTTAATCGTTTTTAAAAGCTCGGCTGTGCCTCACTATTTAAACAGGATACATGACTGCGCACCAAAAGGAGACACCTTTGCTCCTCGTGTTGAAATGTCGACTTTTTTCGCAACGAAAGATATTTTTAACCCTTCAATAACACGTTTTCCACTGGAATAAAATACATGAAATCACAAAGATTAAATTTGTACAAACACAAACATGTTTGTATAGCCTGTAAAAGGAACCGTAAAGCATTGCTTTGGAATTACGTCTAATCCCGTCATTGATTAAATGAAATAGTTTTATTATTCTTTTAATTGTGTTCTAAATAAACTTGTTGACTGGTTTATCAATTGATTTATGTCATATGAGTATTGAGTCGTTCAAACCAAACAATCTTCGCAATAAGATATCCAGCTATTCCGCATTCCGGGTTCCGTGAGCGGCTGACATATTTGCTAATGTCATGAGATTGATAATGCCCTGTTATCCGATCCCCGAAGGCTCGGTGGGGGGGCGGACTGTTTTAATGAACTTGAGTCTTGTCACACTGCATCAGTTTTGAACACACTCGGCATTTGAGACAAGAATAATGTGGCTTATTTAAATAAAGGACATTAGTGATTTAAAGTAACATTTCAGTGGTGGTATCTTAACTTGGTTGAGATGACTGTGGATTTATGCTGTTAAGTTTTTGACTGTATTTACCAAGTTTTCTTTTTTTTTTAAGAAAAATTTTCTTTTCTTGAGTATTTGATGCTATAATATCTAGAGAATATTATATTCGCCTTAATATTTTTTTCATAAATTCAGAACATTTTTAACAATAATAATGTAAATAATAATTTATATTAACATTTTCTTGCCTTCCGTATTTTAGGCTAAAATTTTAGAGTTCAAATTCAACAGACAATTTTATCTAAAGTGGCTAATCTTGTCATCGCTAGTCAAACTATTTTGTATCTTCTTAGTTGAGAATAAATTGGGAGAAAAAACCAGCTTCTAAATTACTGATGGCGAAGAGTCAAGTGCAGGAACGCGACCCAACGTATCATCTTGAGCGTTTTATACGGTAAGTTATGATCAGTCTGGCACGGAGCCAAGCAGGAGTATGAGATGCGGCCGCCGGCACTGAAGGTATAGTACAGAGGTTCCTGGGGTGGGTTTAGGAAATGAACCCCTCGCGTCAAGGCTGTGCCGGTTGGACTTCAACTTTAGACTTAGTACTAGGCTATGATATGTAAATTAAACGTGGCACTGAGGCTAACGAAAGCTTAAAGGCTCCTATTTATGCAGCAAAATTTCTTTCGCTGCATAATAAGGCACCAAAACAACCATTGAAAGGGTCCGGATTTTTGCTAGATTTCACAAGATCATAAGAGTTATTTTATTTTTACTTTGACCAAAATCATATTTAATGATGAAAAAAAATTTTGTTTTTAATTAAGTAATTGTAAAATGTAGTTCCTTTTTGTTTTTTGATATTTAGAACGAGTTTTTACAATACACTACATTTAAACTTGAATAGTTTAGTTTGTGAAGGTTATCTTGTACATTTTCCTTAACGAGGTTAACACTATTACAAAGATTTAAACTATTTAACCATCTGACCATTTTATTGGAAACATTTTTACAGATGTCTAGAAAACAAATTATCAAGACATCTCGAGCTTTCAAATCCAAACGCATAATTAATTTATCAATCATAATTATACTCTTAACATTTCATTTTGTCCGATACAGGCCTTATCAAGCAAAATTTTATAGAATATTTTGTTCAAAATACGATATAGATTAAATTAATAAAAACAAAAATATAATGTTAAAAAATAAACTAACTTACGTATAAATTGCATCTGTAGCTGTATACGTACCTGAAAAAAGAAATCATAGTAAAAGCATTGAGTTAATAAACACATTATAATAAACATAAAACAAAACAGCATCCTATAAACATATGCCTAACAGGGAATATAAGTTTTGGTGATAATGTATACGAAAGAAATAATAACAAATATATTTAACTAGGCATTCATAGTTCTCCTGTATTGAACAATATTTTAAATTGTAAAGTTCAAAGAAATAGACGAAGAATAAGATGACAGAGGGAACAGGCAGACATGCCCTAGACCGCTCAACCTCTATATTTATTCGCCACGACCATAGGAGTACGGCAACACAGGGCCACATTTCTTGCTGACACGCAAAACAAGATACTTTTATAGTGTGCCTTCTGCAAAAATATTTACAATAAACAAATATTTAAATGCAAAATACTAAATTTGAAGACAACTAAATATTTACTTTAAACGCCTTTGAAAAAACTTTTATGGTTTATACACGGGTTTTATTATAATATATACGGTTATTATAGCTGGTCTTTGTTAGTTTTTTTAGAAAACGTAGAATTGATTCACTGCTAAATTTTCATAAGCAATCATTCTACCACATTACCTTAAAAAAGTAATTTGAGATGTTTTTCATTGCTCAAAAGTAATCTTTGCCAATGATATTCCTAATTAGCGCGACAAGAAATATTTGTAGGTGTTGTGAAAGTACCAACTGTGCAGACAAATAAATAATTGAAACCATTATTTTAATTTCGAAGTTCCGTACATGAGATAAAGGTTTTTAGTTAAAAATAAAAATTGAAGTTGCACTTTTAAACAGGAAGTTAAAGGGTTGGTAATTCAGAGCTTAAATAAAGTATTCTTAAATTTGTAAATTGTACTGGATAAAAGCTGACCCAATTCTTATGACGAGTTATATAACCATAGAGATACAACAGGGATAACAATAACGATTATTAGTGTAATAATAAGACTTAAAAGTAATATAATATTAAAAAGTTCGCAAAGACACATAATTAACTAATACTGGAAGTTATCTAAAACACTGCATTGTGTGACGTCATTATGCTGATATACAGAGATAAGACAGAGATTATATACAGTACACATCAGTCCACCGTCAGATGTAGATTGTGTCTCGTATTAAGCTTTGCTGGTCTAGATTTGGCAGCTGTTCTGACATAACACATCTTATACATTATATTACATATATAATATTATCAGAGGTTTAGCTAATTACAGCAATAAACACAACCAAACAAATTGTTAAGTCTAGAAGTAAGTAAATTAGCAATACTCTTTTCTGCCATATTAACTGATCGTTACGCACAAGATATTATTGACTAATTGGTAATTAGTTAATCACTTACTCTCAGTGCCTGACACAACGGTCGACCACTAGAATGTCTATGCCATGCCATAAAATGTCCAATTAATCTCCCTAAAGTTTTTCTTTAGTCTATATTAAATTCTTTTCTAACTTTATTTACAAAACTAACAATAGTCGTCTTTCAGTACAAATAATATTTATTATTTCAAGTATGTTTTATGACTTTGATATAGAACTACCAGGTGATAATAACAAAAGGACACAGCGGTAGGCAAGCCTGGGGGCTGGATTATCAGAATTTGGTATTTCTTGTCTCCTTTGTGAAATAATGCGAAGTCTTGCAACTATGCGAGTT
Source organism: Neoaliturus tenellus (assembly GCA_030545055.2). NCBI lineage: Eukaryota > Metazoa > Arthropoda > Insecta > Hemiptera > Cicadellidae > Neoaliturus > Neoaliturus tenellus. The sequence goes on along the minus strand of CM061531.1, from coordinate 65,648,691 downwards.
CTTCTTGACGTGCACTTTCCCATTTTACTGTTTATATTTTTTAGACACTTTTGTGTGAATTCCATACTTTTTTGTATTTTTAATTTTGTTTCTTTTTTAATGAAATCTCCTCCTCGTTCGGGACATCAATAACTTGCAGCTCGATGGCATCATATTGAGATGTTGGGCCACCAGAGAACCGCTCGGGCTCAATGTTCTCGAGTTTCCGGCGATCCTTGTTGGAGTTAGGTTATTACCGGGATCACTGCTGTACTCTGTTTTTGTCATGGCTTCTCTCGAATGTTCTTCTTTCCAACCTTTCCTCTCTCTGTAAACAAAGCGGATGTGGAGGCACCCATCAAGGAATGTGAGAGGGATGATGCCCCAAGACTCTCCCTCGAGACGGCGGACAAGATCCCGAGGACCAAGCCTAAACCTAAAAGCCTAAGTAACACACAAACCTAAGTGAGCCTGCTAAACTCGGCTCGAATCGGTACTCAAATTTACTTTTTTTAAACCTGACCACATGCGGGCGAATAAAATTGCAAATGACACTTGGCTGCTTTGACGGTGCTCTATATAGTCCTCAATTGTAAGTGAGAGTAAAATTTAAATAAATATCTAATCTTAATGGAAATACAATTACATTAATTTGATCAACAATAAATTGCAGGTTTAAGTTTTGAGTTCAATGGTAAAGTTAGAGTTCAAAGGTTCAAGATTAAAGCTTTTGAGTATAGACTTCTCATTTTGATAATTTTTAATTGCCAGATTCTCTGTTAAAATTTTATCGTAAAATTGTTTATCAACTTTTGAAATTAATTAAATGATGATTTCAATAAGAACGGAGTATAATGAATGTTTACAGATGTAGAATGTTTTATACAAATAAAAGAAAGAAATATACATCAATAAGGCGCTTTTATAATCGTAAATAAAAAATAATCTCTGTCGTGATTTAACTTAATAATTTTTATTTATCTGACCGCAATTATTTTGTTTTAAAGGACTTTTATTTAAATCTAAAAATTTATTAATATTAATATAACGACAAAAATATATAAAAAATGAAACTCGAGTAAGCCAAAATGTAGGTTGACAATACAAAAAAATAAAGTAGAGAAAAATGTGTTATGCATGGCAAGGAATATCACGGTAACTGGCGACGACTTCAGTCCTACATGTATACTTACAACAACCGTGAGGAGTGTGACAGCAAAGAACCTCAATGTCATGCTTACACGAAAAATCAGATTCTTTCATGGTAAAGCCTATTGTGCAATTTAACGTAAAATTATAGACTAACATTGTAGACGGTTGACTGTAATATGTAAACTAATTTATAGAGGAACAATAATCATTTATGGACTCCAGGTCAAATGCTATAACATTGCCTGAATCATATAGAAGGGAAGCGTATTAGCCAATACTTAAAAGACACTCATGAATTAGCAAAATTATTTAATGGCATTGTGCTACCTGGAACTGAAGTTTGTGTTAACTAGCAACTCATTGTTCATACTCAGTACTATGAAAAAATTACGACCTGATTACAAATGAGCAGAAATACGTAAGGGAATGAAATCAAATGCTTTATTGCGTATTAAGAGAAATGGACACAAGTCAGTGATTGAAATGGTATCATAATCAGATATCTGCAGAGATGAAGGATAACGATGACTGGTGAAATGAGAAGACATACGGAGACAGTGGCGCATTAGGGCCGCTTGTAGCGGTGTCAAAATTGGCAATGGCTTGATAAGTGGGCTGGAAACGTCAGTTATTCAGTGATCTGTCATCTCAAAAATTGGCACGTGAAGTAAAATATTCGTCATGGTAAATATCAACAATATTTAATTAATTAAATGTTAATTGGTTGCACCTTTTAGTCGTTAACCTGAACTACACATAAAGGACTACCAAGTGTGGTTCACACTTGGTTAAGAATTTCATCCATGTTGCATTCCGCACTGTAATTGTGACACTAAGACCAGACATAGAATATATCTAAATTTAACTTACACAAATTGGTGTTGGTGTATTTATTCGTTAATATACTAATTTGTTTAGATCATAGAACTGGCTAGGTAGCTAAGATGTTATAGTACTAATTTAGTGCACTGTACACTATAATCCAGAGGCCAGAGATCAATTATGGACCCATTTGTCATCCGTGGTAAAAATTTGTAGTATATTTATAATTTTTAAACATATTTATTTAAAGAATTATTATGTAATTCTGGAAAAAGTTGTTTGTAAGTAACGAATGAGAAGAATAAGATTAAGATTAATAACGTTGCAAATAAAAATACTTAAAAATAAATAAATTAAAAGTTTATTTCGTCGCTTGTGTCTAAAGTATCAATTTTCGAACGAAGTCAAATTAAATGACTGGTACATGAAATGACCGAATTTCGTAAAGAAATTTTAGGACAATGTTATGAACTATTTTTTGTTGTAATTGCAACCTAGTTTGTTGTTGCCATTAAAAGAGTTAAAAAATAATGGGATTTAAACCGGTCTCCATCAAAATGTAAAAAGTCTTATGGGCGTTAAAAAACCTTATTGTCTGCTGCTATTGCAGATTTACAATATCGTTAAGCCAACCAAACAGCTATGACGTGGGAGAAAACTTACTATATACCTTAACCCCTCTATAACAAAGAACCATATTGAAGCAAAATGACGAAAAAACATAATAACTTAAACGTACACAAATAAAACAATTAATAGCAATCTTAAATTCCAGTAGTTTAATATGCTAGTTTAAAATTTTACAACGCCACGGTTTAAAATTTTAACTATTCCCTTCCAGACATCTTAATTACATTGACCGAGTACATTGACAATGGCTGGTGTGGTATGGAGGTTCCTTGTCGAGCGAATGTGTTTTACATTCGAATGTGTGTCCAGTGACCCACGTTACTAATGATACACGTCAAGTACAATACACCTCTCTTTTGTCCGCCCGGGACAAACTGTTGTCACTTAAAATAAAAAAAAAATGTATTATCTTGTTTTAAATCTCATAATTTCCTTAAATAATATAATTTGTTTGGGCACGTGTCATATTTATTTGTTCGTGAAAGAATATAGATGGACATTACTGAATCTAAAAAAAAAGAGTATCATATCTCAATTTTGCAAGAAAAATAACCATCGCACCTCTTATGTTTGTTTAGTCTACAAGATTAAATGAATAATCTAATCTTTTGAATACATTTTAATCTTCGATTCCAAGGAAATACTTCACAGACTTTTGAATATCCTGCGTATAATGTATTGTAGCGGTACTTTCAACTTATGAAAACCCATATACTTTACATTCTCAACCGTCGTATTCTCTTTGATAAATAAAAATCGTTTAAATGTAGGATACTCGGACACTCTGTTCCGAAACTCCATTTGGTGATTCCTTTGAAAAAAATTACTTTAAATATCACAGGGACATACGTCCCAAAATTCTTCGTTAATCCTCTATCCGCCATTTTGTTTTTACACTTAATAATTTTTATTTTCTAAATGAATGGGTGTATTAAGTTTAAATTCTGTATGAACCTTTGTCACAGCAATGTTCATTTCCAAGAAAAGAATTATATTTTTTCAAGTGTGTTTTCAAAATGGCGGCCATTTAACAGAAAATTTTATCAAAATTGTACTGGTTACAAAAAAGTTGACAAATTAGGTACATTGTCTAACCATTGATACCAAATTTGTAAATATGACGACAAATAACGAAGTTATTGCAATTTTTCTGCAGAAAAACATTGATTTTGCATGGGAAATCATGCAAATCAAGTTTATTTTAATAGAAAAATGGCAATAACTCCATTATTTGTTGTCAGATCCTTAAAAACGGGGTATCGTTGGGTAGATAATTTGTAAATTTTTTGTAACTTTCGGAAGAGAATTTCCCTGTACAAGTTAAATAAAGTAAGCCTACTCAAGAAAAAAAGGACTAAATAGTTTTTTTAAAATTGCATGTAATTAAGGCAAAAATTAACTTTTATATTTACTCTCATAGGTCTTTGACACTCCAGTTCGAAAGCACAATAGAATACAAGTCCAAGGCCCAGCACACAATGTGGTCAGCAAGCCAAACAGCATCCCACCACACGGCGTGTATTGTACCGAGCGGCGACAGACTTGGCAAGCTCTCGGTAGTCGACACGCACACAGTGTGTACACCCACTGTGCTGTGTGTGTTCCCAGGACTGTCGTTGATCCCACCACACGGCGGGTATTGTACCGAGCGGCGACAGACTTGGCAAGCTCTCGGTAGTCGACACGCACACAGTGTGTACACCCACTGTGCTGTGTGTGCCCAGGACTGTCGTTGATCCCACCACACGGCGGGTATTGTACCGAGCGGCGACAGACTTGGCAAGCTCTCGGTAGTCGACACGCACACAGTGTGTACACCCACTGTGCTGTGTGTGCCCAGGACTGTCGTTGATCCCACCACACGGCGGGTATTGTACCGAGCGGCGACAGTCTTGGCAAGCTCTCGGTAGTCGACACGCACACAGTGTGTACACCCACTGTGCTGTGTGTGCCCAGGACTGTCGTTGATCCCACCACACGGCGGGTATTGTACCGAGCGGCGACAGACTTGGCAAGCTCTCGGTAGTCGACACGCACACAGTGTGTACACCCACTGTGCTGTGTGTGTTCCCAGGACTGTCGTTGATCCCACCACACGGCGGGTATTGTACCGAGCGGCGACAGACTTGGCAAGCTCTCGGTAGTCGACACGCACACAGTGTGTACACCCACTGTGCTGTGTGTGCCCAGGACTGTCGTTGATCCCACCACACGGCGGGTATTGTACCGAGCGGCGACAGACTTGGCAAGCTCTCGGTAGTCGACACGCACACAGTGTGTACACCCACTGTGCTGTGTGTGCCCAGGACTGTCGTTGATCCCACCACACGGCGGGTATTGTACCGAGCGGCGACAGTCTTGGCAAGCTCTCGGTAGTCGACACGCACACAGTGTGTACACCCACTGTGCTGTGTGTGCCCAGGACTGTCGTTGATCCCACCACACGGCGGGTATTGTACCGAGCGGCGACAGACTTGGCAAGCTCTCGGTAGTCGACACGCACACAGTGTGTACACCCACTGTGCTGTGTGTGCCCAGGACTGTCGTTGATCCCACCACACGGCGGGTATTGTACCGAGCGGCGACAGTCTTGGCAAGCTCTCGGTAGTCGACACGCACACAGTGTGTACACCCACTGTGCTGTGTGTGCCCAGGACTGTCGTTGATCCCACCACACGGCGGGTATTGTACCGAGCGGCGACAGTCTTGGCAAGCTCTCGGTAGTCGACACGCACACAGTGTGTACACCCACTGTGCTGTGTGTGCCCAGGACTGTCGTTGATCCCACCACACGGCGGGTATTGTACCGAGCGGCGACAGTCTTGGCAAGCTCTCGGTAGTCGACACGCACACAGTGTGTACACCCACTGTGCTGTGTGTGCCCAGGACTGTCGTTGATCCCACCACACGGCGGGTATTGTACCGAGCGGCGACAGACTTGGCAAGCTCTCGGTAGTCGACACGCACACAGTGTGTACACCCATTGTGCTGTGTGTGCCCAGGACTGTCGTTGATCCCACCACACGGCGGGTATTGTACCGAGCGGCGACAGTCTTGGCAAGCTCTCGGTAGTCGACACGCACACAGTGTGTACACCCACTGTGCTGTGTGTGCCCAGGACTGTCGTTGATCCCACCACACGGCGGGTATTGTACCGAGCGGCGACAGACTTGGCAAGCTCTCGGTAGTCGACACGCACACAGTGTGTACACCCACTGTGCTGTGTGTGCCCAGGACTGTCGTTGATCCCACCACACGGCGGGTATTGTACCGAGCGGCGACAGACTTGGCAAGCTCTCGGTAGTCGACACGCACACAGTGTGTACACCCACTGTGCTGTGTGTGCCCAGGACTGTCGTTGATCCCACCACACGGCGGGTATTGTACCGAGCGGCGACAGACTTGGCAAGCTCTCGGTAGTCGACACGCACACAGTGTGTACACCCACTGTGCTGTGTGTGTTCCCAGGACTGTCGTTGATCCCACCACACGGCGGGTATTGTACCGAGCGGCGACAGACTTGGCAAGCTCTCGGTAGTCGACACGCACACAGTGTGTACACCCACTGTGCTGTGTGTGCCCAGGACTGTCGTTGATCCCACCACACGGCGGGTATTGTACCGAGCGGCGACAGACTTGGCAAGCTCTCGGTAGTCGACACGCACACAGTGTGTACACCCACTGTGCTGTGTGTGCCCAGGACTGTCGTTGATGTAAAGTACTCGTAATAATAACGAAAAGGCTTTAACAAAAACACGAACATTTGGAATCTAAATTCAAAAGGGCTAGAGCATCACATGTCTTTTCCAAATTAAACAACCTACAACAAAAACAAGAATCTGCATCACCATGTCTGCCGGTTCCAATAAAAACAGGGCAAAGGGAAATTCGATAAACAATAAAAATGTAGAAGGTGGCATCACTTCCTCAATAAGTTTTGTCGACAAAAAATCTGACAACGAATTTCTCCGAAAGAAGTCTGCCAAAGGAGATATTTATCAAGAGACACCCGTCAATCAATCAGACCTACAAGGCATGACACGGCCGCGTTGTTGAGACCCATACAGCAATAGGGAATCTGAGGACAGCCAGGAAACTGTGGCTTTTATGTAGTAACTTGATGGGTTACGTTTAACTTTTCTTACGTTTAACTTGATGGGTCAAATGAATGTCGGGTTTACGAAAAATAAATAATTAAAAACTAGTACGACTTAAACACGAAAAAATCACTTTCAATAGCAAGGTGGATTTTTGTTCGGGTAGTATTCATTAGTTTTAATTTCAAACTGTTTACCTTAAATAAAAATTTTTTGAATGAAAAGGAAGTAGGTACTTTACTCTATACAATTTAACAATATCAAAAATACTGTTTGCAAAACCAAATTGCTAGAGCACCGTCACAGCCGCAGTCGAGTGTCATTGCAATTTGGCACAATCGCGGCCGCATCGGCTGATATTTATGTGAGGCAGACGAGAATATGCAAATATCACTGGATTTAAACGCCCGGAAACGAAAATTTATTCGTCACGGCTTTCATCATAAATCGTGTCAAGTCGCAAATAATACCTTGTAGAGTTGTTGCGGGTCTGTGAGTCCGGTCCTGCGCACAATGTGGGCCGGTCGAGAGACTTGCTCTCTCACTCCCACCCACACATTGTACCCTTAATTGTGTTATAACTGAGACAACCATACATTACTGCATGAACCTATCGCTAATCAGTGGTTCTACGATTGTAGAATATTACACGCGTTATATAAATTTTCTGTAAATATTTCTTCGAGAAATTTCAGTGAAAGAGTAGTACCGATTTTTTTTCTATTTTATTTTTATGAAAGTCATTTCAAAAGTAGACCACGAGTGCCATCAGTGTATCTTATTCTTCACAGACATAACTATAATTTGGTTATGTGATCGAACTTTAAATTTTTTTTAGCCGTAGGGAAATTCTATTTACAAGATTGATTTATAATGAATATGTAAAAGGAGAAGTATTATTTGATAATTTATAGAAGTTTGGGGGTATGAGAAATCTGAGACCATAGCTCTACAAGAAGCAAAGTGTCAAACTAATAATGCGTAGGACACGGGTAGACAGAGACAAGTAGAGAGAGAAGGTAAGGGAGACAAATTAGCAGTTGTGCGACTGCAGATGATATCTCCAGTGGCCTACACCGCCACTGCGCCGCCGCCGCCGCCGAGGTTAAAGATTTCATGACATGTGGTAAAATACTCGACCACGGTAAAACACGTTTATTACGGCAGTCTTGGACGGTAGCCATATGTTTATGCGATGATAAGGGCGAAGTTCTCGCCACATGTGACATTATTGGACTATTTTGTAAGGCGAAGACTTGTTTGCCGAGTATTTTCTCTTTTTAATAAATCCATATCGATAAAAGGATTTTGTAAAAGGGATTTATATATGGTAATGTTGTATACAATGTATACAAACAATGTAATGAGTAAAGAACTAAACTGTAATATTATTACAAAGTTTTAAAACAATTTTTCATCTACATTATAATTGTTTGAATTTCCTATATAAACTCTTAACATGAATCTGTAAATTCTCTTAACATTGCAACTTCGACATTTAACTATTAGAATATTGCCACATACTATCTAAACAATAGCCATTCATTTTAGAATCCACTTGTTCCATACATTTTTTACTCGTTACAACGGATAAAAAGTGAAATAAATCTCTAAATTTATTGTTTTAATAATTGTCTGTTGTATCCATTATGTGTCTAAAACTAAACGCACATTGCTGTGAAAAGAATTACCATACGACTTTTTCAAACGACTTTTGGTCAAGTTGTAATAGTCAAACTTATGAAATGTGTAGAAAAAGTGAAGGTCCAACTGTTGTTGCAAATACCTGTCGACAGAATATTTTATGTGCTACTACAGTGATAAGTTACTAAAATATCTAAACATTTGTACTGAAGCAAACTTTACATGTTTCTTAATAACTGTATTCAACCGGAACTTGCCTGGGAGGCGACACAACGAGGACGTGATCAGCTGATCGTGAAAGATCGGCCGATATCTACATACAGACAGCAGACCGGGCTCCCCGAGCAACTGACATATTCGCGTATGGCCCAAGATCGGCAATGCCACGTTATCAGATCTTCGCATGTTAAATGGAAGGAGGCGTTCCCAATAAATGAACTGGTCTCTTGCCACATTTTAATCAGATCCCTCAGGAAAACTTATTCAACAATACTTTCTCTGTATACTAAGGTATAAGAGAAGAAAAAAATGTAGACTCAATAAACATTTTATTAAGTAAACCTTGTGAACCTTGACGTCATTTATTTTGATTTTGTACAGCTTAAAATATTATTTGGGTCAGTGGCGTAATGGTTAGCGCGTCGGACTTCGGAACCATGGTAGAGATGTCGTGGGTTCGAATCCGCGTTCTGAGAGTGACTTATATCAGTACCTTTCACCTTGTACCTTAGCGGCTCACCCCCTTACTTTGTCTAATACGATCCACGCACAGATCAATAGTCTATGTGGACGGGGCAAAGTAATGCAAAATAGATGTGCCAACCTCTTAAAAAAAATTAATTTAAAACCTCGAAATCATATTAATATGTAGTGCTTTACCTTGATAAAAAAGCATAAATTTAATTTTTATAAAATGTTTATTACTCAAGGGTTTAAACAATATAAACTATGTTTGAAATACCAAATTTGACTACAGGCGTATGTCTAAATATTTTACACTGAAAATCTTATGAGAGGTTCAGCAAGTGTACGGTAGTGGAGTATATCTAGTCGAAGTTCCATCAACCAGAACGATTTTATGGAATTTTAACTAAATATAAGTTCTTCTTAGTAAACAGGTTAAAATATATAAACCTAAATCACCTATACAACGCCGTAAGATTAAGTAACAAAACATAAGTTTACACAAAAGAAATGCTAAGCTTGATCGAGTAAATATCGCGCGGAAATCCACTAGGGGACCATTGCTCCTGCACACAAAGGCGGCGGAAAATCCAAACAAGATCAGCACCATTTTATACTCTCTTTCATGGATACAAAGCAATTTGATAAATATTTTCTTAATTTTTATGTCTCAATATTTGATAATACCGGTACATGTAAAGTACTAAAATCTACGATGAAGTAAGAGTTAGTAGTGTTTCTTCACACTTTGTACTTTTAACTTATTTTTAAATTAATAAATTAAAATAGTTTTATTCGTGCAACTAAGGAGTTCTATATTTAAAACTGATACCAATCCAACATAATCTATCTTTTTCTAAATTCCTAATTGTGAGTGTATTCAATTAGAATATATTGTCAAAATTTGGACAGTTTTAATAGAAAAAAATTATCATTCAACTAGTAAACTTATTTTAAAATAACTATAGAATAAAGCAAATGCCTCAAGGAAATTTGAAAGCCAAAGTATAGTTACCCGCGTGTCGCAAAAATGAAAATTAAAGGTGCCAAAGGACCTTATATTTATCGGAAAAGTAAACCAATATTGCATTAGTACAGGTTAATAAAGGTTTATTTAGCAGATTTACTTGCGCATATTTATTTATAAATATTGAATATTATACATAATTCTAGATGGTTGGTTCAATCGTAACGGCCAGCTCCCAATGTTTATTTGACTTATCATCCAACAACCAAAAACCTAAAAGTCTGTGTAGAGCTGTGCAGATTGGTAACACAACATCTGATGGCAGATAGCTTGAAATTGTCATCCAACTGCAGGTGCGAACCAATATTAGTTTACCAAATAAAACAGGTCTTTGCTTTCAGCAAAATGTAAATATATTTTAATTCCATTGCTCTTAACGTTTGATATAAAGAGTTTTTAACCAATTCTCCTATTTTTATGATCTAACAACCAACACTCAAGACGAATAATAACGACGAATATTTTAAGCATTAAAAATAACACTAAGAATTACGGCATGTAGAAAAATCAATTGTAAAAGTAAATGTACTTACAAAAGTATAATTTTATTGTCCTGTGAAATAAATAAATAATATCATAATCAATACACGAAACAAATTTTAAATATTAATACAGTATCACAATTATTAATAAAAAGTCGTTGAAATTGTTAACATAAAACTTGTTGTCATAATACGTTTGGTAAAATAATTACGACATGTTAATACTCAATAAAAAATTATTATAATTGTTTAAAGACAGCGTTTGAACCAGGCAGAGTAGAGTTGGGGGACACATCAAGTTGGATGGGGATTTAACTCCGCTGTACACCAGGGGCAAGGTCTGGTTTGTCCTGTGAATTGGCCTTGTACTTCTAAGTGGCAATAATACTAATAGTCCCAACAAACCTTAACGTGTGTATAAAAAGGAAGGAGAGAAAATTATTGATTTTTGTTTTAATAACCTTACTTTGTACAAATTCGCAGCTTGTGCGTTGCCTTATGATTTGATACAAAGGTAATTATTAGAAACTTTTATTACAAAATTCCCATTTCTCTAATAAGTTTCCAATAATAATACTAATAAGTGCATAGGCACAACCATGCACAAAGTGATGACAAATAATTGTTTGTAATATTTATGATGAGAGAATTGTCTAGAGCTACAACATTACCAAATATGGGCATGACCAATAACATTATTTATTAATAAAAATCATCCAATTGTTGCAACAAAGAATTTAAATTTTATACTTTTTAGGTGCACGCTTGAAATAAATTGCAAATACAAAGAAAGAGAGAGGGTGACTTTAAACTCTTGAACATGAGGATTGTTTTTTACAACCCAATAATGGTGACCAATCACGGCGGTAGGAATTATTGAAGTTTAAGATCAAATGTAGTTTAACTAAAACAACGTAGTGTTGCCACTTCAAAAATATATGTTGGATATATTATAGAGTTGCACGAGGATATAAAACCAGTAAGAAAATAAAGATTTGGAACACAGTTTATACTTTCATGCAATTTGTTATATGGTTTAATGCGACATTTTTACATTACAGTCTACATAGCTTTGATATTTATGTCAGACGAATATCGAGATTTTCACAGGTAGGTGTAACGAATTGGGAAGGATAACTATTTACTTATGTACTTCACCACTTCAAAGGTGAATGTTGATAAATAATTAGAAAGGCAAATTGGCACTAACCGACCCCGGAATATAGATGGTTTAACATGTTTAAGAAATTTAAAATTAAGACAATCTTTAATAAAAACATGATTTATATTCAAAACTACTTAGGTCCTGTTTCAAATTAAGAATGCATAGAAATATAAAACTATGCGTAATAATGTGCAGTATACCACAATTTGGTTGAGTGTGGGTATTAATTTATTTATTAAAGTAAAGGGCATAATAAAGAAAGTCATGCCAATAACTACTACGGAGAACAAAACTACAAAACATGTAATAAAACTGTGCATTTCATTTTTAATTATAAAATATAAAACTCACCCGATATATAAAAATTAATGACACAATTTTGATACGCCAATGAGTATTCAAAATAAATAATAATTATTATAATCACAAACAATATCAATTAAAGCTTTTGCCTCAGGCAGACTAAGTTCGGATAAAAACATCAAGTTATTGTTTGATGGGAATGAACCGCCACCATAAACCTTGACAAGGTCCATGGATCCTAGCTAGAATTTCGTAAGGCTTGACCTCATTTCTCTATCACTTAAAATTAATAAAAAGATAAATCCTTTTTAGGAAATCTTTCAACGTATAGTCGTACTCAATTATTACCTTCGTCTTCACAAATAAATTATATTTCCAGGTTAATAATTGTTGGTTTCTTCTTTAATGGGATAAAACTATTGTTCCACGTTTTCTTCAAACGACAAGAATTTTTATTTATGATATATTTATTAAAAAATATAATGTCAATTATAAAGGTAAACAAATTGCTACTACATGTTAATAGCTCGACACACTTGGCTTCTATGTTGGTCAAGTTTTTTACGTCGCTTACAGGTCTTCTATTTTTTCGGAAGTCTTTACTTCCGAATTAATACTTTAATACTTCTTCCGAATTAATACTTCCGAACTTTACTTTACTTGATGTGAAGTAAAGTTACTCTTAATTAAGAGACAAATCTTGACTATAAACATTACTTAGATTTAGGATTCTCATAAGTAGATACATATTCCTGTAGTTGATTGTAAAACTGGGTTAACTCTTGAATTGTGCTATAAACAAAAAAATCAAAATCTAAAATTGCATCATACTACGAAAAATCTGATATTTTTCATGGAGTTTTAATCAAATCAAACTGTAGATACACACAGCTCAGACAATTTAAATTTATGTTTCATCAATATAAAAAATGCTGTCAATTTTAAATAGTTTCCCATAATCAATTTTCAATAACAGATTTAGACAGACACCTTAAAATACAAAAATTAATATTTTGAAACTGCAAAGTCAGAGAGCACACAGAATGAGAGAGTAACTTTTAACTTGTGAATACCTCGATTCTGGGAAATTCGAGCATTGCTTTGTGCAATCAAACGTGCGTGAGCAATCACAGAAAACTTCTGCATACGCCGTGCGCCGCTCTAAAACGACAAAAAGTTAAAAAAATATGGTTTGAACCATCCTTTCAAAAAATTCCTTATAACTTACATCTTTTGCTTAATTTTTACGTATTCTTACTTCTTCGAGTATAATTTACTTACACAGTTCTACTAGTTACGGTGGAAGGTCAAATTAGAAAATCTAAAACATATCACAGATTATTATTTGAAAATTATATTAAGTAGTTACATTATATTGTTGGAGCCTAAACTAAATTTCCTATTAATGATATGGCAAACTTATACATCATTTACAAACTACCTTCTCTGCAATAAAAGACAGTTTTCCTTCAACGCCTGCTAAGTTACATCATACAATTCGTATTGCATTACTCATTAGAAAGACAAAAAAATGCTGTTCTACCATATGTTTTTTCTATACCTTAACAAATCTTTGAAATTAATAAAATATTTATCATATTCAGTTATATTTAAACATTTTAAAACTGAAATATAAATAAATAAAATTTGCAAGAGAAGGACATTTTACAAAACAGAAAAGAAAGGGGAAGGAAATTGAAAATGTCTGCGGCTACAGATTCATAAAGAGAAAGCGGACGTTACGCTCCCCTTCATTTCAGAAAACTCATCCAACTGAAAGTAAAAGTTTTCATTTTAGTCCTTTGTTTTATTTACTATTTAAGTTTTACTTTGAACTGAATGTATCAATTTAAATGTAAGAAGACCTAGGATGTAGGTCTTTGTTAGACAGTTAGTTTTTATAATTTCCGGAGTTGCAAACTAAATTTACTCTTCAATGAATATGTTTGCTTGGACGCTATTGTTAAGACAAATTACAGTAATAATACACATGGATACAACAACCTCTCTGTCACTAAAAGATGAGCTATAATTAACTTGTAAGAAATTTTCCATATTGTAATTTCATTATCATATCTTAGCAATCAGTTATTAATATTTTGCAAGTATATTATAAAGAAAGTATGTTGCAATCTCTCTTGTAATACAGTGTACGCCCAACAATCCGATATATATTAAGAAGTATGTTCCAAACATATACTACATACAAAAGACATTTTCATAGATATAAAAATCTTGTCATTGTTGCTCATAGTAACAAAATAATTTTTCAGTACAGTATCAAAAAAAACTAACCCAGTTTTGCTTGTTTATCAACCTGTTTAATGTCTAGGAAAGTTAATTAATTTTAATTTTTTAAATGTCCAACTAAACAAAAAATACAAAAAACTCAAACAATACACATAAATACACTTATTCTCTACATAAATACACTCTGTATACATACAATCTCATAAAATCTTCATAAGGTTAGCCGAGTTCAAAAATACATGTAAATGAACCAAATTACACTATGTGAATTAATATGTTGTTCACATCACGCGAGGTCCACTTAAAAAATAAAAATAAATAAATAATTGTGTTTTCTGAAGACAAGCAACACTGTTATATAGGTACCTATCATCATACTTTAAAACGCCTTGCGATAAGATACAACAATACAGTATAATACCTAAAACTGGTTTCCAATTTTTATACATGACATTAATGTACTAGTAATTCATATATATTAATGTCACGCCAGGCAAGATGTGCAGTGGGAACCATTTTTCACGTTTTTACATCGCTCTGTGACAGATGCTACAACACAATCTGTCCGGCAGAGTGCTACCCCTCACGCTTCCGCTATTGTATTGCTCACTTTTACATGTCTGTCTCTTGGACATTTTACATTGGTTTATTTTATAATTTAGTTTAAAATCTTTATCTAACCATTATACTTTCAGTATTAGATTTGTTTTTTTCACTGTTTGACTATTAAATTTATTTCATACATCAAACTAATTAGTTTAAACTGCGTATTGTAATAAATTTGTAATAAATTGACTGCTAGAACCAAATCATTGTGATTGTACTTATAAATAACTACTGGATTACGGTTTTGTTCAGAACAAACTAAAGGTTTTGCCTATTTTTTTAAGCATGTATATGGATAAATTATATTGTAAACATGTCTAAGCTCAAATTGAAGAATATAATTATAGTTGATCTTTTTATATATTAATTTTGAATACTATAACATTCGCACTGACTGATGGTAACAAGCGTTGCCATAGCATATACAGGGTGTCAGAAAAAAATTCTGGAAAGGGGTGGGGGGTATATTGAACAAAAATAAATAAAAAGGACAGTAGTGCAAAAGTAAGGCTGCTGGCTCACTTCAAGGTCACCTGAGCGATGACGTCATCGAGGTCAATGACCCCACCGATGACGTCATCGATGACGTCACCGATGACGCAATCGATGACGTCATCACCAATGACGTCACATCCATGACGTCACACCCATGACGTCACAGAAATGACGTGCGGATGACGTCATCACCCCTTACGTCACCAAAATGACGTCATCGATGTCACAAAGGTCAAGGTCACGCTGAAACCTAAAATTTTTCGGCACTTTTGCGGTTTCTCGCACTACGCTCCGAGTTTTAGTCCGGTTCCCATGACCTTGACGACTTGGAGCGAATTTGCGATGAGAAACAGCAAAAGTGCCGAGGAAACTTGAAGTTTGCAACGTGACTCTGCCTAAACCGTCATGTGACACCGCTCGGGTGACCTTGAACTAGCCCAGCTGCCTTACTTTAGACCAGTACTACAACCGCGATGTGCACCCTACGACAGACACCGAGCGACTGACTGTCCGGCCCCGCGCACTCTAGGTATATGGGAAGTGGTGGGGGAAATTGTGATAACCTTGGGAAACTTGAAAATGTCAAGCCGGGTAGCACCGTTTCGGTGCTACCTTAAAGTTACATGCTAAAGTGTGATGACCTTGAGTTAAAACATAGAAATACTACAAGTTGATACCTTCCCAGAGTTAAAGTGTGATGACCTTGAGTCAAAACACAGAAATAATACAAGTTGATGCAGTCTCAGAGTTAAAGTGTGGTGACCTTGAGCTAAAATACTGAAGTACTACAAGTCGATATTGCCCCAGAGTTAAAGTGTGATGACCTTGAGTCAAAACATAGAAATACTACAAGTTGATACCATCCCAGAGTTTAAGTGAGATGACCTTGAGTCAAAACACAGAAATAATACAAGTTGATGCAGTCCCAGAGTTAAAGTGTGATGACCTTGAAGTTGTAGAAGTGTGGTGACTTTGAACTACCCCAAATTGTCAGGAATTGGAGTAGCAACCGCGATGTGCACCCTACGACGGACACCGAGCGACTGACTGTCCAGCCCTGCGCACTCTAGGTATATGGGAAGTGGTGGGGGAAATCTCAAGGTCATCCAAATTGGGTTTTAAAAAAATAAAAAACTCTAAACCTCATGCTCCTCTTCTTCCCTTTCAACCTCATTTGTAGTATATATGGTTGACGATGGTAAATTTGACAAATACTCCAGTGATTGTTGATCGTCTTGCTGCAGTATAACTTCAGACCAATCATAATCTAAAGTGACCTTGAGCTTTATTCCCGGGTTGTCGAGGAGAATAGACTTCATCCAATCGCAGATGGTTTCTAAATAATGCACGTTGTCGATTGTCAATTTCCAATTCGTATTGGGTACATCTTCGGTGGAAGACATGGCATTGCAAGCAGGTGTGTCCGCCATGGTTGTTGGAGGAGGAATGATGCTTGGTGCAGCGAGCAATGCTGGTATTACAGAGTAGTGGGGGAAATTTCAAGGTCATCCAAATGGAGTTTTTTAAAAAAGGAAACTTTTTCTATTTACTTATAACATAACCACTTAAAACTAAAAGGATTGGGATCAACAGTACGTTTAATCACCATATTCGTTATATTCTTCCTGTTTCTCAGTTTTCACCTCCGCCCGGATAGTACCTCCACTCTTTAGCTCCTTTTCGGCTTCTTCTAGTTGCTGGGTAATCGCCATCTGACATTGAAGTTCAAAATCATCACGCGGCACAGATCCGCAAATATCCATCTGAGCCAACCAGAGCTGCCTGAGGTTCTTTTCCTTTTCCTCGACAGCTTCGACGGCTGCATGTAATTCCTTTTCTGTAATAGAGGAGTCCCACAATTGTTGATCATCGGTTTTGTTGACAACCTCCTTTTCAGACTCCTTGTACAAATTGTTCAGCTCCTGCTGAGTCTTAATGGTTACCTCCTCGTAACTAGCACAACTTACATTGAGAGACATCTTGATGTTGTACGGTTGACCGTTGGAGTTGAAATGAGGCTGAGGCACAGCGCTTGGGGGTACTATGAAAAAGTGGTGGGGGAAGTTTCAAGGTCATCCAAATTGTGTTTTAAAAAATCCTATCTTGTTACTGAGCACATATGTCAGTAACAAGATAGGTGTTTTTTTCTCTTTTACATCTTTAATATAACAAATAAATAAACATATTCTACAATGGTAAGAAGAAGGAAGACAACTGCTAGTCAGCTGAAATAATCCAAAGTCTGGCTCGCTTCAGTCTTCATGGACGCCGGTGATGAAGTCGCTGGAGAAGAGTAATGTTCAGACTCTTCTTTTGGGTGTCGGAGATTGCGTATATTGCAAGCGTAGACTTGCACATTTATACGGTAGCCTCGCGCCACCATCAGCTGCAACTCCTTGTACAAGTCGTTCAGCTCCTGCTGAGTCTTAATGGTTACCTCCTCATAACTAGCACAACTTACATTGAGAGACATCTTGATGTTGTACGGTTGACCGTCGGAGTTGAAATGAAGCTGAGGCACAGCGCTTGGGGGTACTATAAAAAGTGGTGGGGGTGTTTGCATCGAAGCAGGTTTAACCTTTAGCTTGGTGGTGGGGGTAACTGTGAAATGCAAAGGTCAAAGGTCAAGGTCACCCGCGAAGTTTAAAAAAAAAATGCAACATATCAATATGTGACAAACTTCACATATTGATATGTTGCATTTTTTGTCTTTTATGGTTTATTTATTTATAAAACATTACAATAACATATGTACAACAGTAAAATTAAAATCTAACACTGCTGCTTGTCGGCGATGTGGATGGTCAACTCGGTGGAATTGCTACCCGTGCAACCGTGGGAAACCAGGTAGAGACAGCCGGGTTGGATGGAGCGCAGATCCTCGTTCTGGAGGAGATGGACGAACCGTTTCGGCAGGTAGACTTGGAACTTGGGCTCATCCCCCGGAGTGAACGGTGCCTCGCTAAGACTGCAGCAAATGGCCTCTCCAACTGAAGTCTCCATCTTCTTCATGGCGTGGATAATGTAGTGCTTCTCGTCTTTAAGTTCGGAACACTTCTTGACGGGTAGTATGGTAGACTTGGAGTGAGCATTGAACTGCTCAACCAAAGTTTGCAGGAACTGGTGAGATGCCATGGTTGAGTTAAAGATTGTCTTCTTCTTCGTCTTCTTGCTGGGAGATGTTGTCGTCTCGGAATCTCGAGTAATACTCATGCCAGGTCCCGGTCTGCTCCTCACTTATATAACCCCCGTCACCCCCACCACTCCCCACTTCCCCACTTTGAAGGTAAGATGCGAGTTTATAGGCGTTTTTTAAAGCGCAATGTCTATCTTTTTCATGTTCTGGACTTTTAGTACAAATACAAACATTTTCCATCGTATACTTGTAGTTTTTATCCAAGTCCACATCATTAACCGGAACATGAGTAAATTCTTCGATCCATCTCTTCTTTTCCAGTCCTTTTGTATAAATATTGGTAAACCTGTTTGAAAACTGATGCATGATGTTATATAAGTCCGTGTAACTTGCAAAACCATCATACCAATCGATATGATGGAAATATTTTGAAATCCACCTGTTGGTAGTAGCGGCTTTGCTAGTTAATGATGAATAAGAACATGGTGGTTTGAACAAAAATGTATATGGAACACTTGTATTGATATCGAAAAACACAAGTTCTTTTATGATAAATCTATCATCATTACCCCGAAACGCTTGGAACTCAATTATACCAGGTTTGGACTTTACTTGTTCTTCTTCCTTGTCCATTGCGAAGATCACTCGTCTGCTCATGACGAAGTCCAAAGGTCAACTGATTTCCACACCACGGTAGGTACGACTTTTATACCTGGCCGTA